>OX376226.1:22341648-22807910 GCA_947364205.1 Agrochola lota
GTCAGAGGGTAATTTGATAATTCGGATATTGCCAAAACCCGGATAATTAGAAAATGGTGAAATAAAATCTGCGAGCAACTTGGACGTAGCGTTCGCCGGCCGCTGCCGTGGCACCGCTCGCTACGCTCGCTCGGCTCACGCGCGGTTGGTCACAGTTCTAACCTAACCTAACCTATTTCTTCCAATTCAAAATGATAAATGAAGTATCATGTGTCATGTGCCACATAATTTAGTGACAGAAACGAATCGCTGCAAAACCGACTTCACGCAGTCTTGTCTGCCCTACCCCTAGAGTGTAATTTAACCCCACGTAGGCGCGGAGGGGTGGGGCGGCCCGCGAGCTGAGGGACAGATGGTTAGAAGGCCCGCCGCCACGGCTGAGGCTGGCCGGCGAAGCCGGTCAGCAAGCCGAAGCCGCGGTGTTGAGCGTTAAAACCATCTGCAATGCTAAGCTATAATAATAATAATAATAAAATCTTTATTTTCAAGTAACATGGACTCATAACGTTAGTAACAATTTACTTACAAACTAAGTTAGTAGGATTTATAAACAATAAAAAATAAAAATAAAACAATTAACCATTACTAGGATTATGCAGCTGGCTTAAATAGGAAATGATAGGGCAATCCAGTTTGCTAGCAATGACCACCAGGAGACAGTTGGAGCTGGCACGCACTCTGCGCAACAGGGATGCAGCACGCTTGCGTCTGATCGCAGCGAAGCCGTCAGTTTGAGCATCCGCGAACATACCCGACGCACTACAAAAGCGTGGCAGCCCCAACAGCATCCTGAATGCATTGTTGTACTGAACACGAAGAGCATTAACAGCTTTTTGCGTGCAACTAGTCCAGAGGCTACACGAGTAAAAAACTTGACAATATGCCTTAAAAAGTGTTATTTTAACCGCATCCGTGCAGCGTGAGAACCTTCGGATCAGCATATTACATCGCACTGCTAATGCTCTTCGCTCCCGGTCTACATCTAGATTGTCCCTCAAATCCTCCGCTACAATGTGCCCTAGATATTTAAACTGAAGAACACGGTTTAACACACCACCATTCAAAGTGACAGTTGGGTATCTCTCTTCGCCTTTATTGGCCGCCTTAAAGATAAGCAACTGACTTTTGTCCGTGTTATATCTCAAACCGTGCTCCTCCGCGTAACACTCACAAACCTTGATCAATTTTCTGAGACCTGCCATAGACGGACTCAGCAACACCATGTCATCAGCGTAGCTAATGTTATTAAATGCTACCCCATCTATGTAGCAGCCAGCATGCAAACTGCTAAGCTCAACAATCAGCTCATTTATATATAAATTAAACAGGGTAGGGGAGCTTAATCCACCCTGCCTTACTCCACATTCCATCACATACTCATCCGACATTTCATTAGCCCATTTTACACAGTTAATTTGATGTGTGTACCAGTATTTAAAAACACTCGTTACTTCACTGGGTACATTCGCGTCACATAGTTTAGACCACAACTTGTCATACGACACCATGTCAAATGCCTTTGACATATCCAGGAAACAGGCAAAAACAGGAGTCTGGTTGCATGTATAATATTTAACAGTCTTTTTTAGACATAAAATTGCAGTTTCAGTAGATAAGCCCTCTCTAAACCCATGTTGAGCATCATTGAGCTTGACATTATTCTTTAAAAAGTTGTTTAATAAAGAGTCAAAAACTTTAGCCACAATCGTGGCTAGGGAGATTGGTCTGTAGTTCGCTTTATCTGATATATCACTGGTCTTATTTTTAACAATAGGAACAACAATTGTTTTCATCATTATCCTTTGGCAGATAAGCGTGCGACACACAACAATTATAAAACAATGCTAGTACCCTGGGCAAATGGATACCAGCATTCCTTAAGTGTTCCACACTGAGCCCGTCATGACCCGGAGACTTTCCGCGCTTCATATGTACCAATACATTTTGTACTTCCTTTGCTGTATACCTTATTGTTAAGCATTGTGAAGAAGACCGCTCGAGTTCAAAGGAGTCTGAAGACGGGCCCAGTGGTGATTTAATAGTAAACAAGTCTTTAAACAGGTTTGAGATCTCCGCCTTATCAGTAAGACCTTCAACGCTAACAGGTAAGCTAGACCCAATGTTCAAGCTGTTTGTACTTTTCCAAAAGTCTTTAAAATTATTAGTACTATGAAGGCAAGCTAACTTGTCCATAACAATTTGTTCTTGATGGTCTTGGCACCATTTCAACTTAGATTTAAATATTCTTCTCGTTTGTAACATATTATCATAAAGCCGGCCAGCCAATGGTTTACCTGCCTCCATCCACAACTGAAACCCAAGTCTAGCCTCCCTGTGCGCCCCACTAACATGTCTGTTCCATCCCCTAACATAACCGCCACTTCTTTTACAGCGAGGTTTCTCAAAACTATCGCAGGCCGCATCACTCAATACTGCTATGATGCACTGATACATATTATCAATTATAAATCGATAATATAAGCTCGCGTGGGCCTGCCCAAACCCCGCAGCGCCCGGAGCCGTGACAGAAATATAATTTGTTCGATATTTTAACGAGTAGTGATTTTTAACGTTATTATAATGAACTTAGGTGTACCTATTAAATGTTGAAATTTTGAATTTAGGTAAGTATAATGACTATGGACATTTTTAATCAGTCGTTATTTTAATCACTCGGCATTTTAATCTTAGACATTTTAAGCTTAGTAAGTAAGTAAGTAAAATTTATTTGTTTAAACATGGTGTACATGATACGAGTACATTGCATGTAGGATAATAATGGGATACAGAAAAGTTCTAACATGTTTAGCCGCATATCGTGGCGTACAAATTGGTAGAAAGAGATGGTGCATAAACCGTGATAATATTCATAAAAATTACATTTCATCGTTATTCATTAAAGATTAGGTAAGTATACAATTCAATAAGCATATTTTTTTGATACAATTCAATGTCAAAGTAGTCATTAAATAAAATGGTCAATAAAAACATGAATTACTGTCATTAAATTTTTTTAATTCCAATTTAAAAACAAAATACAATAGACTACAATAAAATGTCAAAAATACAACATTGTCATCACAAAAACGAAGAAAATTGTCCTCTTTCATAGACGTATTCCGTGAAGCACACCCAAACGAAGCACACCCAGACGAAGCACACCTAAAGTATTCCACTTAGCACATCCGTAGGTGGGCTTCAAATAAAAATTTAAAATAATTAATTTCCTATTCCACGAAGCACACCTACGAATATCACTCGCATAGTGCGGGGACTAAGAAATAAAAATGTCGATAGAAGAAAATATTTATTATTTAAAAGACTAACTTAAATATCTAACATCTTTCAGTTTCATTATAATAATGTGATACAAAACTTGTAATTTTCATAATGTTGAGTGAGGGGTGAGGTGCGGTATTTAATATGAGCGCGGGGAAGGGAGTGTCCCTTCTGTACGTAGTACTATTATGTATTCTGTGCTAATAGTCAACGCGTGCGCCCGCCACTGAATTCCCGAGCCAACCCGAATTTAGCCGAGCGTTTCCGGAACTTGTTTACATGCTTAGTTCTCATTACACTATCGCGACGTCACGGGCTGAGTGTATGCAATAGGGATGATGCCTGGGTAAAAAAAAATGAAATTCTAATTAGTCCGTCAGTCAGGTAATAAAAAAATATTAGACACGTATTTTTTGCTTTATCATATTAATAAAAAAATACTTAGATAGAACGCATTTTAAGTTGGGGAGTGGGGGTCGATACGTCACTAGTACGTATAAAATCTACATACTCGTGACGTCATGGCACATTTTACCTCAATGTATCGCCGTAATCTTTAGATTACGTAAAAAAAGAAAAAATACGTAGGTATCGAATATTATTTTATATTCTCAAAGACGAACTAAAAAAAAATTTTTAGTCATCATCCCTATTGTGCGCCGATCTTGTTATTGTTATTTTTTTCTGTTTTTCGTGCAATTTATTCAAACAAAATAATGGAGCCGATGGCAGGTCCAAGTAGTAGAAATTTTAACCCATCTATTAATTACGTGCTTGGCCGGAAGGGGACACAAGTGATAGTGAATAATAACAAACAATATAGTAAACACAAGATTTATAAAAACGGTAATGCCTTTAGGCGGTGTATTAAAAAAGGGTGTAATGGCTTACTCACATTAAGTAGCATGGAAGAAGTTGTTAAAATAAAGGAACATAAATGTGCCTCAAACGTTTTGGAGACCCAAATTAAGGAAGCAATGCATGAACTCGAGCAGCAAGTAGTTTCCACCATGAAGCCCATTCCTACAATCTACAAGCAAAAACTTAATGATACATTGGACCGAGGATTGAATTTAGTCAGTGGTATGCCACAATTTAAAAATGTTAAGTCCGGCATCTACAATAAGAGAAACAAATCTCTCGGTGTAAATAGATTGTTTGCGAAGTCACCTATAGATGTACAAGTAAGTAGAGATTGCTTTATGCCTATGCTTTATTACAAAAAAAAAACGACCTATAAAATATTATTTCAATTATTAAAAACAACAATACCCAAAATGCAAGACAATGTTTTCACAAGTGATTTTGAGGAAGCTGCCGTCAGGAGTTTTACAGCAGTATTTCCTAACGCACAGACAATGGGATGCTATTCTCATTAAAAAAAAGCAATAAAAAAAGATCTAGGGACTTAGGTTTACGTAGATAAGAATATCATACATAGAAAACATGTTGCCTTATGTACGGTTTTGCCACATTTACCGCTAGAAGACTTGGATGAAGCCTGGCTCTACATCATGAGCGAATGTCATCAAGGAGAAAGTATTTCTAGATTTAACGATTACATTGTAACTCAGCGGCTCGAACATAAGTTATGGCACGACAAATGGTCGTGTTATAACGTAAAAAATAAAACTAATAATTATACAGTCTCACTCTGAAATAAATAAAATTTGCAATAAAAACAGAGCATAACTCTGGCAAAACATTTAGATTGCTTTCAAAAAAATTACAATAATGATGCCGAAATTAGAGTAAAAATGGGTTATTCAAATCATCAAAAACATGCTGAAATAAAAAATACTATAATCGAAAACACAATAAAAGATTATAAAAATGGCTTAATTTCAGTTGGACATTGTCTAGAGAAATTAAGATTCTGATTAATAATAATTTATTTAATTGATAAGTTTAGATACTAAATTGCCCATTTCTTCAAGATTATTTAAGAATCTTAAAGATTGTGATTTGTGATTTTAAACAGTCTGGGATTTTACATAAAACTAGAGTATTTTTATTATTAGTTAAAAGGTAGCTTACACAACATCAGGTAAACATCAACATATATCTCTATAGAAAACTATATTTACAATGTTTTTGATATTTGCACAATAAAAAAATAAAAATAAATAAAAAATATATTATCAGGCATCAAGGCCCATAGGGTGTTAGTATTACATCTTACCTAAAAACTATATTAGTAACATGCAGGAACATAAAAATAATCACAATCACAGGAAGGTTTAACAAGCTTTGTTGCCAACATGTAGCTGGCAACAAAGCTGGTGCTGGTAAACCTCCCCAATGTAGGCCCATCCAGCCTCTCTGCAAACACCCTCAGAATGTTGTTGCTGCTTCCCCTCACTCGGGATATTACTGAAGCAACTTTCTTCCGCATTATCGCATAGTAGTCGTCAGTGTGCGCAACAGCGAACATACCTGACGCACTACAGTAAGGTGGAAGCCTCAACTGCGCCCTGAAGGCATTGTTGTATTGAATGCGCAGGGCAGTGTCTGCTTTTAGGGTATGGTTATCCCAAAGGCTGCTGGTGTAAAATGTTTGGCAGTAGGCCTTAAAAAGAGTTAGTTTAACGGGAACTGAACAACCATGAAACTTTCTGCATATCATATTTCCCCTCACAGCCAGTGCCCTGCGCTCTCTTTCCATATCCAAGTCGTCTTTTAATTCTTCAGTAACAATGTGGCCTAAATATTTAAAGTGGGCAACTCTCTGCAAAAATGATCCATTTAGCTTTACAGGAGGGACAAATGTTGGTTTTTTATTCCTACCCCGAAACACTAACAGTTCACTTTTTGCAGGATTATATTTAAGCCCGTGGTGTTTGGCATATCCTTCACAAATGGAGAGTAACTTTCTAATTCCACTGATAGTCGGGCTCAGCAGCACCATGTCGTCTGCATAACTTAAGTTATTTAAACATACTCCATCTATATGGCATCCCACATGAGTGCTGCTGAGCTCAACAAGCAGCTTATTTATATAAATATTAAAAAGCCTCGGTGAAGTTTGACCTCACTGCCTAACGCCGCACTCCAGTTTATACGGGTCAGACAACGCATTAGACCATTTGACGAAGTTCCTCTGCTTGTCATACCAAAAAGATAAAGTAGACACTAATGCAGTAGGAACGCCCGCCTCCAGAAGCTTCTCCCATAAGACATTATAAGAAACCAGGTCGAAGGCCTTAGAAAGGTCCAGGAAACAAGCATACACAGGTGTTTTCCTGTCAGTATAATATTTGACAGTATGCTTCAGCGCAAGTATAGCACTTTCAGTAGATAGCCCAGCTCGAAAACCAAACTGTGTGTCATGTAACTGGGTGTACCTACCGAGGCGTGAGTCGAGCATACTGTCAAACACTTTGGCTATCACGGTTGCCAGTGAAATAGGCCTGTAGTTCCCTTTGTCTGCTATGTCCCCTGTCCGATTCTTCACAATAGGTACAACAATTGTATCCAGTAACTCCCGAGGTAAGTAAGAATGTCCCAAACACAAATTGAATAACATAGTCAACACTCTCGGCAGATGTATACCAGCATTTTGAAGGTGCTCGATGCTAAGCCCATCATGACCAGGGGATTTACCTCTCTTCATGCATTTAATCACAGATTTGAGTTCTTTACATGAAAACCAAAGGGGTGATCCTGATCGACATGTGTCAGCATCGCGCACCCTCGGCGCAGACTTAAGAGGTGAACTCACTTTAAAATGGTCTTTGAAACAGTTGGCTATCTCAGTGTTATCGTTTTTACCATCGACGCTAACTGGTAGGCTTTTTATTTTTTATTTTTTATGGATGGGAAATCATCAAATGACTTCTCCCGCTCTGGGCAGAGCGAGAGGGTGTGTCAGACTTTTACTGACTAAAACCCACCCGTGTTCCTTCCGTTGCCTGTGTGCCGGGCCGCGATATCCCTTTCGGACAAACCCGCAACCCCAGCAGGCATTGGTCTTTCGACCCGGTCGGTTGGTGCTGACATCTCTTTGAGGCGCGCGTGGAACACAACGCGCCGTCGACACGGGCCTGGTCCTTATCGGACGGCGAGCTGCCCATTGCTCACCGTCCGCAAGCCCGCGCCTACGGTGGCCGGAAGTCGGCTCTCGACTCCCGACGCCCGGGGCGTCTCCTGCGGCGACTAAGGCCGCGAGGACGTGCAGCTTGCATCTCCCTCGCGCGCTCCGCCTCCTCCTTCGCGAACATAACTGCTTCGCAGAAGGAGGTGACGGCCTCCCATGCACTCTCGCTCCGAACCATGGCCTGAACCAGGGCCGGACGCGAGAGATCGCCGCCGCCGATCGCCTCCGTGAGGACACGGCGGTGCTCCGCCCAAGCCGGGCAGACCTCCACCGTATGCTCCACCATGTCCTCCTGGCGATCCACACAGTGGTGACACCCGGGCGTTTCCTCCCGCCTTACGCGGAACAGGAACCTCCCGAAACAACCGTGTCCGGTGAGGACCTGCGTCAGGCGGAAGGTGAGGACGCCATGGCGCCTCTCAAGCCACTCCTCAAAGAGGGGACTTATCGCCGTAATTGTGGCGTGCCCAGCGCTGGGTTGCGACAATCGCACACTCCATGCCGCCATGAGATCCCGCCGGAGCTCTGTCCACTGTGCCGTGATTTCTCGCGGCAGCGGAGTTACACCCTGACGTTTCGCCTCCTCGCGCAACTCCCACATGTGCGCGAGGACTTTCGCCTCCAGATCCCATGGCGGTAGTCCGGCAAGGAAGCTCGCCGCCTCACCGGAGACCGTGCGGTATCCCCGGACCAGCCTGATGGCTATGACCCTTTGGGACGCGTTCAACCGCCGAGCCGGTCGCAGCCTCAATGAACGCGCCCACACCGGTAAAGCCTCCGTAACTGGTAGGCTTGGAGTATTATTTAGCCTCTTAGTACCCTTCCAAAATGATGAAAAACGTTTATCTGAATGAAGTGAAGCCAAAATATCCATTTCAATTTATTCTTGGTTCTTAATGCACCATTTCAATTTCGATTTGAATATCTTACGACTTAATGTCATATCTTCAAAAATAGGCCCACTACTGGGTTGCCCATACCACATCCATAATTTAAATTTAATTCTTGCCTGTGTGTGAAGGTATACTCTAGTATGTTAAGAAAATGTATTCATAACTTACAATCTTTATGTAATCCGAAGCACATTGCATACTCAAAAAACAAGGGTAAAACATCATGGGATATTGTTAAACACAGTACAGGTAACGAAAAATCTCGAGAATATATTAATAGTATAGTTGACGATGATATTACTGCAACTTCAGGCTTGGATATCGCAAACCTATTTAACAATTTCTTTATAGATATTGTTGAAAACAATGCAATCTTTCAAAACAACACTTACGATCTAAATGTTAAAAGCAACGATAATAGCATATTTTTAAGACCTACTAATCCTGCTGAAATTTTTACCACCCTAAAAACATTAAAAAACACAAAGTCGTCTGGCTATGATGATGTATCTACAGATCTTCTAAAACAAATCGCTCAATATATCGCAGAGCCTCTTTCATATATTATAAATTTATCATTAGTACAAGGTTGCTTCCCGGAAAAACTCAAAATATCTATAATAAAACCGATGCATAAAAAAGGATCTAAAACAGACAAAAATAATTATCGACCTATTGCGCTGATATCAATTCTATCAAAGGTCTTTGAAAGAGTTATGTACAAGAGAGTCCTTTCTTTCTTGGACAAGTATAACATGCTTGCAAAACAGCAATATGGTTTTAGGAAAAATAAATCCCTGGGGTTGCGGGTTTGTCCGAAAGGGATAACGCGGCCCCGGCACACAGGCAACGGAAGGAACACGGGTGGGTTTTAGTCAGTAAAAGTCTGACACACCCTCTCGCTCTGCCCAGAGCGGGAGAAGTCATTTGATGATTTCCCACCCTCAAAAAAAAAAAAAAAAAAAAAAAAAAAAGGAAAAATAAATCCACCTCATTGGCAGCGTTTAACTTAGTCAAATCGATCCTAAATAACATCAACTCAAAAGTTACAACTTCAGTTCTGTTTTTAGATCTTAGTAAAGCTTTCGATTATGTAAATCATTCCATTCTCATTGATAAACTGAGTAAAATGGGTCCAGCCCTAGAATGGTTCAAATCTTATTTATCAAATAGAACTCAAATCACGAGAATCACAAAATTTGATGACAAAGTAAATATTATCACCGACTTTAACTCTCAGCCCCGACCAAATTACTTCGGAGTTCCACAGGGAAGCATCTTAGGGCCACCACTATTCCTTGTATATGTTAACGATCTCCCTCAAGCTATAGAACAGGATTGTGTTCTGTTTGCTGATGACACAACGGTTATCATTGATTGTAAAAATGAGGAATCATACGAGTCTGATATAAATAACACCTTGAATAAAATTATTACTTGGTTAAATAAAAACGCTCTAAAACTTAACGTAGAAAAAACTAAAATAATCAATTTCAAAACGCAGAAAAGTAAATATACCCATTATAAAATATCGCATAGAGATCAAATAGTAGAACAATTACATAAAACAAAATTTCTTGGTATAACACTTGATGAAAATTTCACCTGGAAGCAGCATATCGATGAAATATGTATGAAAATCAATAGGTTTGTTTTTGCATTAAAGAAAGTTAAAAATAATAATAATAATAATAATAATAAAAATGTTTTATTGACACAAGGAAAAAGGTTATACATTTCTATTTGAAACCCTGACTCCCGTGCTAAGTGAGACCTGTGTTACAGGAGTCAGTGTCTTCGCCCATAGTTGGAGCTAATATTTGTAACAGTTGTTTGAGACAATATATAAATAAAAAAAATAAAAAAAACAATAATACTAATAACAATAACTAATCAATAAAAGATAATGCATACGTGCTCTAGTGTGGTGTGTGTGCGTGTATACACGTAGGTGGGAATGAGTGATGTGTACGTGTGCGTGTGTGTGTGTGTGTGTGCGTGTGTGTGGGATATGTGAGTGTGTGTGAAAAAATGAGACATCCAGAGAAACTGCTTTAATGGTGTATCACGCCTATGTTTGCTCCGTCATCCGGTATAGTATAATTGTCTGGGGAAACTCTTCCGAAATTTCTAGAGTAGCTAGTTAGCTCAAAAAAAATGCATACGAGCAATTTTCAATATGGACTGGACTGATTCCTGCAGGCCAGTGTATAAATCACATAACCTTCTCACAGTTCCTTGCATTTATATATATGAAATCGCTAAGTTTGTTAAAACGAATTATTCACTTTTTGAACTTAATAATAATACAAATAAACGAAAAGTCACACAATATTTATTAAAACTACCTGTACCTAGGATCGAACTATTCCGACGCAGTTGCGTATATATGGCACCACTTATTTATAATTCAATTCCAAATTTCATAACTGATCTTCCTTACAGAAAATTCTGCGTAGTACTAAAAAAAAAGCTCATTTCACATAGTTATTATTCAATAGGTGAATTTCTAAAAAAAACTTCTTGTCAGTCCTATCATTTCAGGAATGCATTGTAGACTTTACTTAGAATACATTATTAAATCTGCGATTGTAGATATAATTTTGATCTGTTTTTTTTTATGTTGTGCCAAATGTATTACATATACTTTTTTATTATTACTATATTTCTGTTGTGTAACTTGAAGATTGATTTACTTGAAATAATTTCAGGTTTAGTAAATATTTTCAACTTGAGTTATAGATAGCTGCTTATTTAAATAAGCCTTACTGTTCATATTTGCATGCCAAAATATGGCGAAATGTGTCATCGCACAATACTTATTTATTAACACCTTTGTAACCGCATTTAAAGCAAATAAATGACTTTGACTTTGAAATTCTTTTACATGTTTGTTCCACCCTTTTATACCCTTTTTTCTTATAATGCCTTTTGGGGTTCTGCTTATACTAGCAGCTTCACTTAATATAGACACAATTTGACTATACATTTTATCCAATAAAAATTGATGGTGGGTATTATCACAAAATTTATCAGCACAGAGTTCAAACTCTTTAGGAAAATCTAAGTTTTTTAATTTATTGTTACATACAGACGAGTATTAACTGATTTCCTCTGGTTTTCGTTCCCCCCAGCAAACGAGGATTTAATTACATTCGTTTTTACTCTAATGACATTTATATCACACTCTATTTTTAAAGGAAAGTGATCAGACCAAAACGAGTCGTAAATAACTTTAACGTTTACAATTGTTTTTTCTGCCGACTGTGTAACAAGACAGTGGTCAAGCCAACGCTTACACCCGTGTGCGTCACTGATAGAAGTGTAAGTTTGCGATAGCATGCTTAGGTAATCAATATCCGCACATAATAATGATTGCTCAGTACAAAAACTAAGAAGTTCGTTACAAAATGACTCACCAGGGTGCGCGTTGAAATCTCCCAATACAAACACTGATTCAACATTACTATTTTGTATGATAGAATACATTTCACTGAGACATTCCGTAAAATGTGGTAAGTTATCACTACAATCTGTTGGCATATACACATTCATAACCATAAAAAATCGGTTACTTATCACCACATTTACTGCACAAATCCGGGTATTGTCACACTGTACCACAGACACGTTATCAATTGCACTTTTTCGCCACAATATGGCAAGACCTCCGTAAGGTATACCTTTACAAATACCAGCTGAAGCGTCCACTGAAGACTCCAGAAAGGATAAATCATGTGGATATAACCACGTTTCTTGTAACAAAACAATGTCAGCTGTTTTGCATAGCAAGCGCACACAGTTAACAGATCTCTTAATATTTTTACAGTTGAAAGTAATAATGTTTAATTTTGATGTATTATCCATTTATTGAATTATTTATTCCATCCCTCTCGGAAATAATATTATTTCTGTCTTTTTTTCCATTCTTGAAATGAATAAAGCGACGAAATGTGATGCCATCTAGCCACATCTGGTCGTCTAAAAAGGTTTCTAACTTGCTTTTATTGACTAATAGTTTAAAGGCATTATACGGCTTTTCATTCTTCATAGTAATTTTCTCAAGTGAAACAACCTGCTCCGTTTTCTTTTTGATATATTGGCAGATATCGTCCACCGCGGTCTCCTTGTTTACGTTAGAGATAAACAAACCGACTTTCATATCGGCTGCTTTAAATTTCTCAGACAAGTTCGTTGCCGCTTTGCCCATTTTTCCAGCAAAACGATTTCCAGATCTACGTTTTTGCACTGTTATCCATTTATCAGTGGGTTTCATTATCGGTCTCCAGTTACCATTTCTCACAGTCTCCGCCATAGTTGGCTTCATTGTTTGTTTCAACTCTGTATGACAAACAGTTGACTCAATCTCCGTGCACATTTTGCTTTCCCATACCGTCGAATTAACTAGTGCGTGCGCACTAAGCTTATCTCCCTCAGTATAAGTGTGAGCGAGAGAGCGATACTTGGGTGAGTCAGTGCGCTCAGAACTCGAACGCCTCGTCATCGCGGTGTTGTCCGGCGGTAGACCAACCGGCCCGCTATCAAGTAAATACCCTCCTCTTTTATTTGTATTGATTTTGCATGTTAACAATGATGCTGGTAGCCTGCTACATCCCAAATCCATCTTCAGATCATCCAATTGACGGACTGTTGCATAATTGCCTTTTATGTCATTAATTTCAGCACGCACAATTAGTAAGTCTTTCAATAATTTGGTTACATCGACGTGGTCAAAAGTAACGGGCGGCAATTTTTGCAAGTCACGCGCCACAAAAATCGGCATAAGATCTGGTTCGGTCACTTTAAAAACACATATGATATCCTCTAGGTCTCTCTGTTTTTGCCTTCTTTACTCCTGGATATCTTCTTCTGGTTAGTCTTTATAGAACTAAACAGCAACTCTTTACCACTAACTACATCTTCTTCGTGAAATGCAGATACACAGATTCTTATTAGGCTTTCATTGTCTATCACATCTATCTTGTTCTGTATAAATGATAATAGTTCACATATCACTATGTTACAGTTCACACATTTTAGCGTATTCACAGACATTTTCGCGGAAATAGGTGCGTACTATTCGAACCGTTCGCTAGCGCGTATGCCGGCAGACTGGATACTATTACTGACTGGATAATATTTATTGTAATTATGAAACAATCTGTGATTTTTTATGTTAAAGTAGAGTATTTTTATTATTCACTAAACAGGTAGCTATAAAAAAACTTCAACATAGATCTCTATGTAATACAATATTTACAATGTTTTTGATATTTGTCCAAGTTTTTATTGCAATTATGAAACAATCTGTGATTTTAAATAGTAAGATTACAAAAAGACAAATATTGTGTCACATTATTATAATGAAACTGAATGATGTAAGAAATTTAAGTTAGTCTTTTAAATAATAAATATTTTCTTCTATCGACATTTTTATTTTTTAGTCCCCGCTCTATGCGAGTGATATTCGTAGGTGTGCTTCGTGGAATAGGAAATTAATTATTTTAAATTTTTATTTGAAGCCCACTTACGGGTGTGCTAAGTGGAATACTTTAGGTGTGCTTCGTCTGGGTGTGCTTCGTTTGGGTGTGCTTCACGGAATACCTCCTTTCATAAACTCTGCTATACTGTAATATGCTCTTTCAGTTAGTAAACTTTTCAATTTACTTTTAAGAACAGATATTCAATGTTTTCCATAATTTGGGCAATTTATTAAAAATGGTCGGAGCCATACAATACGCATAAAAGTTGTTTTAACGCCGAGAACACAAAGTTTAAAATTATCACGTCTATTCCTAGGGACAGCATCAGACAAACGCTGAAATAAATGAGGATTGGATTTAATGAACATTACTGTTTCCAGGATATATAATGAGGGTATTGTCAATATTTTACGTTCTATAAAATAAGATTTACAGCTCTCCGTCGTTTGCAGTCTAAACATCGATCTAATGCACCTTTTCTGTGCCCGAAACGCTACTTCATTGTCCGTGCTATTCCCCCAAAAGATGACTCCATATCTAAGCATTGATTCGGCTAAACCATAGTAAGCAGTAATTAGTGCATCTGTGTTGAGAACCACAGCAATCTGTTTCAGGTAGGCTGCACTACTAAATTTTTTACTAGGTCCCTCTATTTGCGGCTTCCAATTAAATTTAGAATCTATTATTAACCCCAGAAATTTTGTTGTGTCAGCTTCATTGACATTTATATTATTAAATTGAATAATAAAAATTGTTGATTGTTTGTGTACGTTGTCTAAAGTGCATTACGTTAGTCTTGTTAAATTAATTATTAAATTATTATCATTTAACCAATTTATAATAGATATTAGTGAATTATTTATGTCTGGTTCATATGTGTTTATGTCATTACAAGCTATTGTCAAAGTGCAATCGTCAGCAAAAAGTGTCATTGGATGTTCAGTTATTTTAGGCAAGTCATTTATATACAAAGTGAACAACGGAGGCCCCAATACACTGCCTTGAGGTACTCCGTGTATAACTTCTCGTTCTTCTGATCTTGAAGTTTCTTCACGTTTACTTTTTTTATTTATTTTAGTGATTTCTGTAACTTGTTTACGATTATGAAGATACGATTTAACTACTTCTAAAACGTTGCCTCTAACACCATAGGCTTCAAGTGTCTCTAACAGGTAATTGTAATGGACGCAGTCAAAGCCCTGTGTCATGTCGCAGAATATGGCACAGACTGGTGTTCTCTTATCTATATTTAGCATGACATTATATAAAAACTCACAAATAGCCAAATTAATGCTTTTATTTTTCCGAAATCCCTTTTGTTCGTCACTTAAAATATTATATTTTTCTAAATAGGTATTCATTTCACCATATATGTATTTTTCGAACACCTTAGACATAGCTGATATAAGCGCGATCGGTCTGTAATTTATTATTAATTCGTGATTATCTTTCTCATAAAGTGGTTTCACTATAGACTTCTTTAATGCATCAGGAAATACACCTGCACTTATGCAAAGATTAATAATGAAACACAAATGTGTACATATTTTAAATGCAACTGCTTTCAATATTTTTATGGCAATACCATCGTAGCCAACGCTGTTCGTGTTTTTAGCTTCATAATAATACTTAGTATGTCATAGGGCGTAGAAGGAGCCATAAACACAGATTGTGCTCTGCCAAGAATTAATGACGTTGAGTTTGTTCCCGCGTTAATTGTTGGTTGTATTTTATTTATAAAATAATTATTAAATGTATTGGCAATGTCCTTTGGGTGTGTGATGTCTTTACTTTCAAAATTGATGCAAGAAATTGAGTTTTTCGGGGCATTGTATTTACTTTTATTAATTATTTGCCACGTAGTCTTGGACTTGTTATTAGAGGTTTTAATATTGTAATTGTTTTGTGCTTTCTGAGTTAGATTCATAATTCTTTTGAGTAATTTTGAATATCGTTTGAATTTATATCTATTAGATTGACTTGGTTTTAACCTATATTGCCATAGAAGCTTCCGTTTGTTTTTACTACACAACTTTATCCCACGTGATACCCAAGTAGGTTTTTTGTTAGTCTTAATGGTAATCATTTTGCTGGGGAAACATAATTCGTAGAATAATTGGAACGTTTCAATAAAACAGTTGTAGACTGCATTAGGATCGTCCATCTCGTACACATCTGAGAAGGATAGACTACTTAAACAAGTCTTGAATTTTTCTATATTTACCTGACTGTAGTCTCGTGTACTTTTGCGATAATATTTAAGAACATACTTTTTTTTTTAACGGGGCACTTTAGCAGTTGTGCTGTGTGATCGGATAGCGCGAACTCCAATACTTCTGATGTACAACGACGCTTGTTAAAACAATTTTCGATATTTCGATACAATCGATATTAAAATGTTCGATGTTTTGAACAGTGACATTTTACCCGTAGGTATTTTAATTTTCGACGTTCAAATATGTACCCGCGTATATATTAGTACATTAGTAATATGTGATCTAGTCAGCTGATCGAACATGACAGGGGTAAAAGCTATGGAAAAATATCAACTTTACACTAAGCACCAGAGTGCAATTATGTAACCTACACTTGGAGTTCCTGTGGTGGACAGGGTGGCAATTGAAGCATAGATTTTTTCTAGTCGGTGTGTTCTGAATAAATGCTATGCTGAATTGACAGTGTATATGAAATGCATCTGTCAATGCAATGCTCTCTAATGTGTATGCGTTCATTTTCTCACAGAACATAACGACTTGCAGATTTGACAGTGTTGTGCATGAAGCACATAATATGTTACGCATCTCAGTGGGTATCGATGTGTATGCGTATACAGTGTTGTTAATGAGTTTGAAATTCTGTGAAAATAATATTCAAATCTGCCATTATTTGAACACATTATTTTTTCCAATAATCAGTAGATTATTGGAAAAAAAAAATTGTGTTCAAAGAATTCACCTTATTGAAGAACTTATGAGCATAATATTATACAGTACTTGGGCAACCGAGCTCTGTTCTGGTGAAAATAGAGAATGCTCGTTTAATAGTATAGGAAAGTTCATACTAATTCCATGCTGCCATGTCATTATTCTAAGGTGTTGTAGTGATATTTAACCCACACATGCACACAACCTGCGAACTCAAGTACTTAAGACGTCGCCTGCCTGTGAGTTCAGAGACAGTTCGAATTCAACAATCAAACATGTCACACTCAGTCAGTCTATTACTTACTTAACAATTTTTTTTTATTTACAAAGCATGCGCCAGAGCAGCAATAAGATTCGTGGCAATTATCGGTCCCGATTACGGTCACAATCCCGCTCTCAGTATTTTGAAAATCAAAATAAATACAGGCGTCAAACAGCGCAATAGGGAGACAAAGATTACAAGTGTTTCCATCACTATATTTATAAGGATAAGGCCACGAAATGCCGCGACGAACAATGCGTCAAAAAGGCGTTAAACTAAAACCGACACCTGCTTTGGCGAGCGTAGGTGTCTAAGAAACACATCGCTTGAGCGTCACCGACTGGAAAAGTGGTTCGCATTTTATTGAAACCGGCGCCGATATTTCAGTTATTGTCGAAAAAACGCGAATCAACAACCCGCTGATTTTACGTTATTTGCTGCCAATGGTACAACAATGAAAACATATGGATCTCAGAAAATGACTTTGGACCTTGGCCTACGTCGAGCTTTTACCTGAGAATCTGTCCTGGCATCGGTCAGGATAGATTCCCAGGTAAAGGCTCAATAATGCATCGCTGTACATCGGTATAGCGATGCATTATTGGGGCAGATTTCCTGAATGAAGTTGTGAAAAATACTCGCAATACATTCAGCTACCTGGATGATATACTTATTGCTTCAGAATCAGAAGAATGTCACATACACGATCTGAAAGAGGTGTTCAAGTGGGGTACACTACATAAATACGAAAAACTTTATTCCGTCAGTCACAAATACGAATTTCAAAATACCGATTTTCATAATTCCGAATGGTTCAAAATTCCGAATATAACAACTCCGACTTATCATTACTCCTATTTTTATAATTCCAAAATTTCAATATTCCTAATGTTTATAATTACTATTCTCAAAATACCGAGTTTCAATAGATCAAATAACAAAAAGTCCGACTTAATGATAATTCGAAAAATCAAAAATACTAATTCCGATTATTAAAATACCGATTAATACAATTCCGGAATAAAAACTCGAATAATCCTTCGCGCTTTAATAGTCACAGTTCTAACCTAACCTAACTGAAGTGATTCATCAATAATACAGGGGTTTTGCAGCATGCAAGCAGGCATGCAGCGTGCAAGCAGACAGGTAGCATGCAAGCAAGTATGCAACATGCAAGCAGGCATGCAGCATGCAAGCAGGCAAGCAGCAAGCAAGCAGGCATGCAACATGCAGCAAGCATTGTTTCTGTCACGGCTCCGGCGCTGCGGGGTTTGGGCGGCCCCACGCGAGCTTATCGTCGCAGATGATTTTAACGCTCAACACCGCAGCTTCGGCTTGCGGGCCGGCGAAGCCGGCCAGCCTCAGCCGCGGCGGCGGCGGCGGGCCTTCAAACCACCTGCTCCTCAGTTCGCGGGCCGCCCCACCCCTTCGCGCCTACGCGGGCTTAAATTACACTCTAGGGTAGGGCAGACAAGACTGCGTGAAGTTGGTTTTGCAGCGATTCGTTTCTGTAACTAAATTTTGTAGCGCAACATGTTGAGTTTTAGTTTATTCGAAGTATTGAATGTCGTTTTTCGGATCGAGAACCCTTCGAGCATTTGATTCTTCGAACGTATGAAAATCGGAAAACTCACAAATCGCACTTACGACTTTCGGTAAAATAAATTTCGTGATTTTTAATAATAGACATTATAATTCTTAGTTATTATGAAATTCGGACTTTTGAAAATCGGAACATCGAAATTTGGAATAAAATATTTCGGAGTATTTGGGTGTTCAAGTGGCTTAGTGAATTGGGCGTCACAATCTATACGTCTAAATGTGATTTCGGAAAATCCCAACTTACATTTCTCGGTTATCTCGTTAGCTGTGATGACCTTTGTTGCGATTGTTCGCAGCCCCTTATCGCGCTGATAACGATCCTAGCCGAGGTGGGCGGGGCAGTAATCCTATATAAGTGGGGTTGGCGGGCGAAATGGCTCACACACTTTTCTCTACGTTTGACGTGTCCATACGTCGGGTCCGGGTTCGCAGCAAGTCAATCGCCATCCTGAGGATGCCTCGTTGAGAGGTGAAACACGTGTGGATTTCTTACAGGGTTCTTTATGACTCTTTAAGAACAGTTACGCGGAGTAGGTTACTAAATATACGTCGTCTATTGTATTTTTCATATTATATCGTTAACACCCAATAGAAATGTTCAAGTTACCTCATCAATTTAAAAGGTTTTTTTACTAAAGCTTTTTGTACCAAACTTATTGACCCATGTATTTTTTTTTTACCAAATGTGTTTAGTTTTAAGCATCCATATGTGTAGTTTTGTTTTTATACACAATCTAAACACCTATTTTTAGTGTAGTGTCTTATTTTGTATAATTTAAGAGTTAAGTTATAATTAAATAAATAAGTTAAGTTAGTTATACACTTTCACACCAAACCATTTTATTATTTGCAATGTTTTAACAATTATTTTTACACTTTGCTCATGGTTGTCTCATTGAATTATTTCTTACCCTTTTATTGAATTGTCTTTATCAAAGGGGGCAGGACATGTAGTGGTATGTAACTCACACATGCACACAACCTGCGAACTCAAGCACTTAAGACGTCGTCGCCCGTCTGTGAGTTTAGAGACAGTTCGAATTCAGCAATCAAACATGTCACACACAGTCCGTCACTAACTGTTGTTCGCGTCATCTCGCGTCATTTTATGATAATCTAATCTTAGTCATTGTTTATAAACTGTGTTTAGTTATGGTAACTTCGTTATTAAATTCATTGTGTTAAAATCGATAAACAAAAAATCTAAATGGATATCCAAAGGTCTTAGAAACTGTAGTCAAATTAAAAGAAAAATGTTATGGCAGTATAGAATACATCCAACAAAAACAAATAAAAACATCTTTAGGCAATACGCCGCTAGATTTAAAAAAGTAATATCACTAACTCAGAAGTCACAAAACAATTATTACATAAATACATCACAAAACAAATCGAAAGCGACTTGGTCAATTATAAACAAGTCTAAATTTAACTTTCCCAAAGAGCCTATTACGGAAATACATAAAGACGATTTCAAGATTACAGATCCTAAATCTATTGCGAACAATTTTAACTACTTTTTCATTGACCAAGCTTCAGAATCAGACCAAAAAAAATATTTAAGGAATGACAGTCAAAACAAAACCCGACCCTCAAATAATAAAATCAACACTAAATTTAATTCAATTTTTCTTACACCCACAACACCTATAGAGGTAGACAGAGAAATAAAGCAGCTGAAAAATACTCATAGTGTGGGCAACGATGGTGTCTGCACCAAAGTGATAAAAAATGTATCCCCGGATATTTCAGCTCATCTATGCTACATAATTAACTTATGCATTTCTAACGGAATATACCCAGAAAAACTTAAAACGGCCATTGTCATTCCACTACACAAAAAAGAAGATAAACGAAAAATGGAGAACTATAGACCCATAGCTCTGATCCCCATTTTTTCAAAAATTTTTGAAAAAATCTTATATAGCCGATTATATAGTTATTTAGAAAAATATAATATTTTGGTAGACGAACAGAAAGGCTTCCGCAAAGGGAAATCAGTAAATATGGCCATCTATGACCTACTGAAAACTATTTTGGTTACCATGGACAAAAAAATACCAACATGTGCCATCTTTATGGACATGAGTAAAGCCTTTGACCGAGTTGACCATAAAATATTAATGCAAAAATTAAGCATGTATGGCATACGAGGTAAAGCGCTAGAGCTCATTTCTTCATACCTGCATAATAGGAAACAAATAGTAGAAATAACACAAGTATGTCAGAAAACACGAAATGAGATTAAATATAAGTCAAACTCAAAAAATATTAAATTTGGAGTTCCACAAGGTAGTGTCTTAGGCCCTTTACTGTTCTTGATATATATCAATGATCTTCCTAAACACATCAAACAACCAATGGTATTATTTGCAGATGATAGCACAGTTATAATAAAAAGCGACAAAGAAAATGATTATGAACACGTAGTCAATCAAACACTAAATACGATAGTACAATGGTTAACAGAAAATAATCTTAAAATAAATGTGGACAAGACGAAAGTTATACACTTTCACCAGAGAACTCAATTGACAAATATAAACGTTAGTTACAAAGACAAAATAATACATCCTGTGACGGATACAAAGTTTCTAGGAATTAATATTGACAATAAACTGACCTGGAAAACACATTTAGAATATATCTGCAAAAGAATTAATAAATCCTCATTTGCTCTGTACAGACTTTCAAAAATTGTTAATAAAGAAGCCATATTAGCTGCTTATCACGGACTTGTTGCACCTGTCCTAAGATATGGTATTATATCTTGGGGCAACTCAGTCGATAAGGAATCTGCATTTAAATCTCAAAAGAAATGCATTAGAGCAATGTGTAATATAGACAACACTACCAGCTGTCAACCCTACTTTAAAAGCTTAAATATTTTGACACTGCCCTCTTTATACATATATGAAGTTAATGTTTTTGTGAAATTGAATCCTAATTATTTTAAGACTGCTGCTAAAAGCCACTATAGACAATTACGTGACAAAAAAAGATTAGAAATTCATATACCATATGGGAAAACAGCACTAATCAATAAAAGTATTCTTTGTATGGCATCATTGATTTACAACAATTTGCCTGATGATGTCAAAAAGTTATCTGTTCTTCAATTTAAGTCGAAGCTACAAAAATTCCTAGTAAATAAATGTTATTATAATGTCAAGGAGTACTTACAGGATAAGAATATAGATGGTTACATATAGCAAGAGTAATTTATTGACATTGAATAATATGGCAATAACAATAGTGTGACATGCTAATAATAATTTAATTTGACATCTGATAATTTTATTTTAATTTGGACTAATATTTTTAATTTAATTTATTTGATTGATAAGTTTATGACATGTATTATAAATTTATAATTCATCTGACAATCTTTATTTTTAAACCTTTGATGTAGTATTCTGTTTTTTTTTTTTTTAGTTTTTATTATAATAATTTTTGTAATGTTATTTTAATAATGATATAATAAGAATAATAATATAAATATTTGCACACCTTATTAGGTAATGATACAGTGTACTTTAAATCTATTTGTAACATCTGTTTATATACCACCTGTATTAAGCAAATAAATGATTTGATTTGATTTGATTTGATTTGATATATTAAATGAATAATTTCATTTCATCTACTATAGAACCTCAAACACACCCTAACAAAAGTTCTATAGTGTCATTATTTTTGTTCAAAACTTTAGGCTACCGAGCTCTGCTCTGGTGAAAATACGGAGAAAACGAATTTTCCCAGATATGAGACCTATTTAGATCGATTTTTCGCCCCCGTAAACCCCTATTTATTTATTTATTTAATACTTCAAGCACAAATGTACAGGTATAGGTATAGGTATTTTCTACCAGTCAACGTTTGGGTGATGCAGAGACAAACAGTGGTAGGTGCAATAACGAGAATTGAGGAATAAATATTTATTTATATATAAATATATATATACATTACCTATTAAAACTATAAATATAATATATATACACGTAATTATATATAAGTACTCGTACAACTAAATACACATAAATATACTAAAACAACTAAGACAATCAATGGGAACACATTACCGTTGTGATGATACTGCCAGCTTCTTGCGAATGTTAACTTTAAAAGATAATCGGTTGGTCGCCAGCCTGCTATCTAATTACGTAACACATTTTCGATTTGCAATTGAGTCAAATTGGTTTCATTTGACTAGAATTGCTTTCAAAAGTTGTAAATTGAAAGCAATTCTGCTGATTTCCTGGGGGAGCGCATTCCACAGAGAGATAGATTGAATGAAGAAGGAAGAGTGAATGAAGTCTGTGCGGTGAGTGGGACATTGAAGAAGACGATTGTGAGATGAACGAAAATTATATATATTATTATTATTATATTGCAACTTTCATCGAAATTGCTAGAGCCGTTTTCGGGAACGTGATTACAAATATATATATGTCGCAAATTCGTTGCTGAGTTGACTAATCGGGACGCCAGCGCCGCTTAGCGGCGGCGCTCGACGGAGTCTACAACGTGACGCTTGGATCGGCCCGGGGCTCAGCTGAGTAGCAGAGCAGAGGCAGACTGGATGGGTGGCGGTCAACCAGTGAAGACGTTTAGAAACTGTCCCGCGTTTCGAATAGTTGTGTCGTGTACCCACAGTGTGTGAAATGCTAGTGTGAGTAATGTTATTGTAAATTATAATTTGATCTGAACTGCAACGGTTTTTCTATTGCGCAATAACCAACACTACCCATAGTACGCCCACAGTAGTTAAAATATGCCTGATAACGAGAGAGACTCATACCATCCGCCGACATATATATGTCCCCGCGAAAGTACCAAAACTAGCACGCCAATATACCAAAACAAAATCATCGAAAACTTTACTCAGGCCGAAATAAAAAACTAAACGTAAACAGAACTTAATATCTAAATAAAAAGCCTCCAGGCATAAAGGGCGTGCCCGCTTACATATAGTTGTAACTGGAAGTTATAAATGATAAACTAGGAGGACCATCGATGTAAAATAAAAAAAACAAACAATTAATTACTAATAACAATAAATAATATGATCAATTGTCGAGGTCACTAGCTAACCACATATTGCAATACAACTCATTAAAAAAAACATTGTGATGAGTAGATTTTGTCAACATTATATTAAAATAATTTGACTTAAAAAGTCAAATAAAATAAACAATTATATAAACTTATAGAACTTGTCAGTAGGTAAGCTGGAGAAAGAACATAAACATTGTCTTGAGTTAATTACAGCGACCAACAATTCTTATCATTTAAGTAGTCTTTGATAGAAAAGTATGCCTTTGAACAAAGCTTGGATTTTATTTCCTTTTAAACGCATTAAAAGGCAAATCTAGCAAAGAAGAGGGTAGCTTGTTATAAAAGGTTATACCAAGCCCAACAAATGAGTTACGAACCATAAGAAGCCGGTGAAAGAAGTGCGCTGTAGGAAGTGGAGAGGCTGTGTAATTTATAAAGTATGTATTCTTTGCAACTTTTGCTACTTCATAGTAACAGTAACATAGATGTGATGTAGGGACATAGTAACGCCTTTGCGGTATTCTTCATAGCTACAGCGTACTTGGCTCGTACTAGACACTATTCACTGATACGCATTGTTGGTTCAAGTTATAGACGGAAGTGGATCATTCATGAGCGCATATAAAGTTGAATTTTCAGTGTATCAGTGCCCGACAACAGCCAAAACCATAGCCTTATAGGTAATTAAACAAAGATAAGATTATAAGAGCGAGCGAAAGCAAGCTCGAAATATTTTGCACTCCCTCGGATAGGTTGTTTTTTTTTTAATCATTCCTACAGGAAAAGAAGCTACTTTGTTATCTTATGCACAAAACTGAAGAATTAAGAGAATGTGGAACGAAAATTTAAACACCCTGCCTCGGTTAAAGTACGGGAGGTACCGCTCGATTTTTATGTTGAATTTTATACGTAACATTTCTATTAATTATTTAGGCAGTCGTGTGAGACGCGCGGCCAAGTAGTTACAGCTGCACGGGTCGATCGAAGGGTAAGCTACGCTTGCTGCGGTCGGTTCGTGGACGGACCATCCTTTACATATCGAGACCCCGCTGTGCCTCTGAAAACACGCTAAGCCGTTGGTCCCGGCTGTCATTCGTAGATCTTGAGAGTCGTTACTGGTCAGAAGCCCAAAAGTCTGACAATCAGTCTTACCACGGGGTACCATGTTACCCAGTAACTGCGTTGTGGAGGTCAAATAGGCAGTTGCTTCATGCAAAATACTGGTATTCAGATGCATCCGGTTAGACTGGAAGCCGACCCCAATTTATTTGGGGAAAAGCTAGGCAGATTAATTAAGAGTCAGTCGCCGCACCCGGTCCACAGTTAGAACATCTCAAAGTTGTAAAAAATAATAATTAAATAAGTAATTTCATACTGCGTCAAAACCTTGTGGGACGGTTTTAAAAGTATCACGATACTTTTGTTACGTGCCATCGCATCAGGGCTAAATTTGAAAGTTAACGAAGATGTTAGTGGAGCTGATTGCATTGGCGCCGGAAGTATTTGAGGATGTTCACTGTGAAGGCTCCTTAAATACACCATCAACCGGAGACTAATATTTTTTCTGCTCTTCAATAATATTTTTGTAGATTGTAGTCCATGGTTGACACGAGTGAAGCCCATGTTTTTTCGGCAATCTTGTTGATTGATAGCTGCCTAAATTGACACTAAAGAAACTCCTTATCCAATGTCAATAATTTTATCATGTCACCCTAACGAAGTTTAAACAGCGAGCGGCCGATAAGACGCCATGTGTGCACATGCGCTAATCTATCGGTAGAACTTACCAGCAACTGGCGTATCAATGACCTGGACTACTTCATAATTCTATTTAATTTGAACGCACTTGTGTAATGTCAACAGACGGTGTTTGTTGAGCGATAAACAACTACTTTGTGTGCAGTAAAGTAGTACAAAATTGGGCTTATCTAACACTTTATTCCAATAGAAACAAATAATAATATTTTAGGCGCCGTATTCCTACTATCAATAATTCTTGTGCTAGCGTGTTTAACTGAATTTGACATTTGTACAAGACTTTTCCGTAGCTGTAGTGTAGCAATTGTGAGTAATCCTTGTAATTCATACATACCCTTGCCGAACCTTTGTTCTAATTGCTTGAACCACTCCTCTTGCTTCTCTTAGTAAGAGAATCAAGAGGCTCTTACTCACATTTTCTTTCGAAGACTTGCATAGCGATTTGTTGTGGGTCGCTGTCGTCCCTTTCTTGCGCGCTAGTGAAATGTGCAGCGTTGCTAAACGGTGCGATTTCCAAGTTTAACTAAAAGTACTAAATAAAACTTACGTAAACATAGAACTTTAATATTTTCTTGCTTGCAAGCTTGGGGATTATCTTTAAGTGTAAGAAGGACATTTACGCCTCAAGCTTATAAGAAAATATTAAAGTTCTTAGTACTAAGGATTTTCATTTATATTTTATTTTGGAGTTTTCAGCATTATAATTTGTATTTATATCTGTTCTATCACCTTCACTTGTACTACTACTGTGGTCACCTTCCGCCTCTATAATCAGACCCGGGACTATACCATAGGCAATTCGTTTTTGTCAAGACAAAATAAACGAACCCGAGCACAACACACTCTTGTTTAGTTGAGGTAATCCTATGGCGAGTTTCCAGCTCTAGCATCCTGGGCTACACTTTGTGCTAACGTACCTACTTCTCAAACACAAAATCCAAATGGCCGAAACAAAACAGGGCTTTCTTGTTTGGTTGAGGAGTGCCCGTGACCACCTTTTGGCTCCATCATCAAACCCTGGACATGAAAAAATCTTGTTTAAATTATTTATCAATACATATTCAATGAGTTCAAATACTATAGTGCTATCTTGTTTGGTTGAGAAGTTCCTATGGGTTCTTCCGGCTCCATCAATAGACCTTGGACTATAGTCCTTTTCAAGACCACGTCAATGAGTCCACATACGATAGTGCTATCTTGTTTTGTTGTGAAGTTCCTATGGCCACGTTCTGGCTTCATCATCAAATACTGAACACCACCTAGTGAAAGAGCACTTGTCAAGATAAAGCTAAAGAAACCAAAAATGATGGGGCTATTTAGACAACTTGAGGAGTATGAGTACCACTTAGTGAATAGCACTTGTCAATACATATCCAATGAGTCCAAACAAGATTGCGATTTCTTGTTTGATTGAGGCATTCCTATGGCCACTTTACTGCTCCATCTTCAGACCCTGGACACCATCTTGGGCTTAAGTTATCATCAAGAAAAATCCAACGAGTTCAAACTCAACGACACTATCTTATTTAGTTCAGGAGTTCCTATGGCCATGTTCGGGCTCCATCATCAGACCAGCTCCATATGGTATCATATCATAAGGAGCTGGTCTAATGATGGAGCCCGAATTTTTTGCTGGAATTTTTGCGTTGTCGGTATGTCACCGTCGTTATACAATATTATGTAAAAAAACTCTGTCCGATCCGAAAGGGGCACATAGGTAGTGCAATTACATTTTTTTTTTGTTTTTGTTGAAAATAAAAAGTTATTGCTATTTAAAATTCACTTTTTTCGTACCAAAATTGCAAATGCATTAAAAAAAAAAAAAAAACAAAACTGGTCATAAGTTATGGCTCGTAAACACATGTAATAACCCGGTAAAATAGCCAATTGAAAAAAAAAAATTATATATTTTTTCTTTTTTCCTGAAAATTATCACATAAATAGACTCTCAGTACGATACCTAACATCCCTCTTGCAGATCGAACACGGACTTTTAACATGTTGTATAAGTAGATATGCCTAGTTTCAGCTCAATCGGATATTATGGCAGAAAGTGCTTGTAAAATAGATGCCAACGCGACTAACTGGAAACACATACGAAAGAGGCAAGCTAATAAATTAATTGTTATTATTCAAAAAATAAATTGTTTCGACTTTGATTTCTACAGTGAGCACCTCTATGTAATCGCGGACACTAGTGAACCACTTTTCAACCATATTACTTAGAGCTTAAAGGTGAAAAGTGGTTTACAGCATATGTCCGCAGTTGTACCTACGTCAATCTAGTTATGCAAGACTGCTTTCTTCAACTTATTCGTATGTAGTTGTATGTACCATATAATTTATTGCAAAAACAAAGCCTAGTGATCTTTAGCCTTATGTACCGGTAACATAAGGCTAAAGATCACTTTAGTACTTTGAACCCCTTAGCGGTTTCCTATTTCCACCGTCTAGACATTAACAATCATCTGTCTAGTTTCTCCCAAATAGGTCGAGGTCGACTTCCAATCTATCTTGATTCGAATATACGCCGTAATCTAAAACTGTTTTAAATTTGACACTTTGGGGCAAACAAAGTTGACCTCTGAATATTCTTCCCTAACCTACATCGATCGTTCGTGGTTCGATCGAGTGAACGAACATCTGCGGTTATTATACTTCGTATTGTATAATACGAGTATTATTATCCGTTCACTGGAAAGCTACACTGTAACATGAATCTAAATAGTCTAGCTTTTGATGAAACCTATTCCTCTACATCCAACGAAATTAACTGAATAGGAAATCGATTCTTGTAACATGTGAAAAATAACACACTGACTTGTAACATTGATATCACTCTATACCTAGTAATAATATACCTAAAGTCATCATAATTCACCAAGCATAATTTTCAAACCAAAATATAGATAAATTAGTAATTAGTCTGTAACTAAACATAGCTCACGTAAACTCACGTTCACCCCGAAGCTAAATCAAATCAAACAAAATTCTTATTTACAGTAATTGAGTAGCCGCCAAGCTTCCATCTCCACCGACGAGTCTGTCTTGTTTCAATCTCGTATCAATATTAATAAAGTACATTGTACTAACGTCGTGCCGCTCTTCATACTTCACGTCTCCCACTGCTATCGGATCTCGTGAATCATTGAATACACTCACACGTACTTTAAATTCATCGACACATCACAATTTACAGTTCGTATGAAACTGAAAATAGTATAAATAGTAGAGAGTTCGTGATTCATTCATATTGTTGGTATGCAATAAAAAAAAATTTTCGTAAGTGCGTCCGTCCGACCGTTTTATTTTATGTAGTTATTGAAGTTTGAACAAGCTACCTATCGAAAGCTACTTTGAATCATTGGTTATGTAGTTTTGACTATGATTTTATCTAGCTGGAAAAGCCATTAAAGGCCTTAAATGGAAGTGTTCTTATTTGATATGTCGCAAATTCGTTGCTGAGTTGACTAATCGGGACGCCAGCGCCGCCTGCAGGCGGCGCTGGACAGAGTCTACAACATGACGCTTGGATCGGCCGCCGGCCCAGGGCTCAGCTGAGTAGTAGCAGAGCAGAGGCAGACTTGATGGGTGGCGGTCAACCAGCGAAGATGTTTAGAAATTGTCCCGCGTTTCGAATAGTTGTGTCGTGTACCCACAGTGTGTGAAATGCTAGTGTGAGTAATGTTATTGTAAATTATAATTTGATCTGAACTGCAACGGTTTTTCTATTGCGCAATAACCAACACTACCCATAGTACGCCCACAGTAGTCAAAATATGCCTGATAACTAAAAAGACTCATACCATCCGCCTACAAATATATATAGGTTTCGTTACCGTACCTAACATGAATGTGTACTAATATCCAGCCGTGACGTTTATGTTTCTTATTATTATCGTTATAAAATATAGGCTGGCAGTTATCATCCCTCCCCGGAAGTCCCTCGCACCGTCATAAATATCGTGAAGGTCAGCGTCTCCTAATCGCCGATATCGCTGTGCCTATACACATACAACACACATAACAATATAATACTACCTTTCCTTTCTTTTTCTCCAAGTATAAGAAGTTCTGTCAGAACATTGTATTCAAAGTTGTCAACTATTTAGTTTTTAATGGCGCTAAAAGCAAAAGAAGGTGAAAAGTGAGATGGCCCTGCACGAGAGGTTTGGTGTGGTAGTCGTAGTTAGCCAGGGTAGTCATTTATTCAACCTAAACACGTAGGTAATCTACAGGATTCTACATCTCCCCTAATTTTTTACTAACAAAATTTAAGTAAAATCCTTTTTAAAAACAAGCTTTTTAACTAAAAATTCATCACGGTAAGAAGAAGAAGTTCATTAAAAACTTGTTTTTAAAAAGGTTTTACTTAACTTTCATTTTGTACTTTTTAGCATTACAATTTATTTAAATATCTGTTCATCACCTTCACTTGAAAGCTAAAGACAAATCCAATGAACCCGAACAGGTCTTTACATAAGTCATGGTGTGAAACCAACCAAGTTGCACTATCCAAGTGATGCTATAATTTAGAACGGGCTATCATAACTGAATGCGTATATATAATTAACTATCTGTGCTGTTAACCGTTTAGAAGTTCCCTCGTCTGGAGTAATCCCTGGGTGCACTGAGGTCATGGTAGACTTTAGAACGGACTGTCATAATCAAATGCGTATATTAAATTTCGTGGCTGTACCGTAGACGGTTGTGGAGTTCCTTCCTCTGGAGTTAATTCTGGCTGTAGAATCAAGTCATGCATCATAAAAAATGCATTGTCTTTGAAACTAAACCAACATGTAAAATTTTAACTCCGCAGGATAAGAGGAAGAGGTTTTAATTCAGCTTCCAAGATTTGACCAATACATACTAACTAACAAGGCAAGTTAAATGAAAGCTTGTAGAAAGGAAGAGGTTCTCAATTCGTCTATATATATTATATGTAAATATTATTTTCTAAATAAATTACATATTGATATTTATATTCTAGTTACTTAACTGATACTTATAAGTATAGTTTTTTTTTTATAGTTAAAAATGTACTTGATCCTTTCCTATACTTTTGATGTGTGTATACATAATAATCGCATACGTTCATCGATATTTTCATCAATTGTAGGCCAATTTTGAAAATTCTTATTCTTTTGGTAGACTTTTGGATTTTTCTCTGCATTTGTTCATGTTAACTTTGTATGCGATGTTTGTTATTTTGTGCAAATAAAACCTGCAATCAATCAATCTTGTGAAATAGAGCTACATACATTCAGCCAAGCTTCTGAAATAAAACTTTTAAGGCCCACAGCCGACAGAGCTCCGGCGGGATCTCATGGCATCGTGGAGAGTGCGATTGTCGCAACCTAGTGCTGGGCACGCCACAATTGCGGCGATAAGTCCCCTCTTTGAAGAGTGGCATCCCCACCTTCCGCCTGGCGCAGGTCCTCACCGGACACGGTTGTTTTGGGAGGTTCCTTTTCCGCATACGGCGGGAAGAAAACTGTATTGAATAACACATAAGTGTTACGCCTTGATACTCAAAAAAAACATGAAACTAGATGGAACTTTGCAATTTTTTTGTATCGAGAAAATTTCATTGTATCTTGTATTTCTTTTTCAGGGTACTAGGACATATAGTCAAAAAACATACACCAAAATATTGAAACCCTATTCCATATGCTTAATAAGGTACACGATATAGAAAAAGCTATTTTTTTCAATATCACCTTAAGATAACACCACAGTAAACACAAAGTTATTACTTATCAGATAAAACTCATCCAAAAGATAAATGATGAGACATTACGTTTCGTTGGCGCTTTTTTAGGTCAGAATTTAGATAAGCAGAAGTCAAGATTCATAGTGATGCTACCGAGATCTGACTGTTTATTTTATTAAGGTGACGCGAGTCTAGTAGATCAATTTCTATGAAAACTGTTCTACCAGAATCGTGTTGCACCGTCCCGTCGCGCCTGTCTGCTGCGGGAGCCTTTATTTATTAAAAAACTAGCTTCTGCCCACGACTTCATTCGCGTAAAAGTCGTAAATCATCACAATATACTACAATAACAGCCACATTATTATAAAACTTCGCTTTAAACTACAGGGTGGCGCATAAGTCACGAAGGGGTCGCAACTACACATAACTTTGTTTATTTTTGTTTACTAATGTTAATTGTTATCAGATAATGCAATACAACTCATGAAGATATTTTCGATTAGGTTTTAAATATTACGTCACGTTAATTATCACAATTTTTTGCCTAACATAGACGGCTCTATCGAGAGCACTTCTCAATACTTTCCTCAGAACACGAGGAGTTAGCAACCGTATTTGAATGAATGTTAAATTTATTTGCAAGAATATAGGTAGCTAACATAAGTTCTTAACATCTATGGGTTTCACTATAATCGGCATTTCAGCCGTGCAAATATTTAGATTTTGCATCTTGGTTATACTTATAGCATGCAGTACACATTTAGTAATAAGCAATAACATCAAAAATACTAATAATAATTTCATAATTTAAAATTAGGTTACAATACAATTAATACAATTTAAATTAAATACAATTCTATTCATTTAAACTAATAATTTATATTAAAAATTGCGATCAATAATAATGATGTCATGTCAGTAAAAAATAGCAAGAATAATGAAAATGTGTCAATAATATTTAAGTAATGTCAATATGTAGATGACATAATAATTATAATAAATAAGTTTTGCATTTTACACTCACAATATTCATTGATGGAATAAAACCATCTCTCACACAACCAGTTATAAAGCTTTCTATTAAATTCCAAATCTGTAGCAAATCAAATCTGTGTTAAGAAAACATATATGTACCAATTACCCATGTTTGCAATAATAAATGATTTGATTTGATGTGATTTGTAGCACTTCTAAATTCTTCGGCTAAATGGTTTTAAATATATTTTCACCACCATGGTATAACAATTTCTGTTGCTTAATTTTAGTCTGTTACGCGGGACGATTTCCTTTTTAACCTAGCTTTTTCATCTTTTTCAAAAAGTGAATAAGTGTTTCTTACAAATTTGCAGGTTTCTAATACATATAAAGACGGGAAGGTAAGCAGCTACTGCTTAATAAATACAGGTTTACAAGAGTCTGACCACTTTAGATTGAAAATTGACCGTACACACTTTTATTCGGCTTTGAATGCCCTCTGGGTATTTGTTGAATTCCCTATACAGTTATTCAATACCTTAAAGCAGAACAAACATGGCTGTGGTATACCAATAAGGCTGTTCTAATGTCTGTTAAATTTTTGATCCTCCTAAGTGCAAATACGAATTTGTTTATTTTCTTACATACATTATCTACTTGAGCTTTCCAATTGCAATGTCTTTCCATAACTACTACAATTTGATATTATTAACTTCTTCTATGTCATTTTTATTGTATTTTAAACTTAATTTCATTTCATTTTCTATTTTTAAGTTATTCCTATCTAGCCATTTTTTTTATTAAATCTGTCAATGCTTTATTCGCGAGTATTTTACTGTTATCTAGATGTTTCTCTTTTGTCAACACGGTAGTATTATCTGCAAACAAAATAGTATATTGGTTCGCAGAGAGATTGATGATGATTGGAGTTGGGCAGATCGTTATATACGAGTATATTATAAACAATAAGGGGGCAAGGACACTTGCCTGTGGTACACCACAGTAGTAGCCTAAGTACGGTGATTACACGGTGGTATTTCAACTCGGATGTTCGCCTTCAGCTGCTCGATTGTCATGGATTTATTAATGTACACCTTGTTTTTTAAATAACGTCAAAGAAAATAATCTGCCGCTGTTAAATCCGGGTAACGTGAAATGTTGAAAATCTCGAGATTAAACGCTCGCCTAAAGTCTGCCTTAAGACTGTCATTGTGACTCGAGCCGTTTGCGCTGTGGCTCTATCTTGTTAGAACCACATCTCTGGACTGTCGCCAAGAGCTGAGCAGAAAAAGAGTCAGTCAAATTCCGATATAACCCAGTTACTATTCAAAAATTAAAAAAAAAAACAAAATTCAAAAGTCATTTATTCAAAAGAGGCTGAGAATCAGCACTTTTCAAACGTCAAAATTACATAAGACAGTCCCCTAAAAACGCCCACCCTTCACCACTTCCTAGTGCTATATATTCCGATATATAACCATCAACGTCATCTTCAAAAAAGTAGGGCCCTATAATCTTTTTGGTATTCCTGCGCACCAGACTGTAAACTTGATGGGGTGTAATTCATGCTGGTGGACTCCTCTTAGTTCCTCCGTACCCCAATTTCTGCAATTTTGTTTGTTAATGAAGCCGTTCAAATGAAGATGAGCTTCATCACTCATTATGATATGATAGATGAAATCATTATTTTCTCGAGCCAGTTGTTATATTATTTTGGTACGTTGAATTACGGTGAAATTATTCATGATGAATCTCCAAAATGTATTTTATAATTTGGTAAATCGAAAGAATAGTACATATCAGTACAACGGTCATATTTTATTTTTTAAATCTCGTCGTGACTTTTGCGCCACCCAGTAGTTTTGTTCTCAGCAGCCAAAATGTACAGAGAGTTAGGGCTGGTGACTCGGGAGCAAGCCGACGTACGGTTGTCCGTGTGAGAAGCAGCTTGTCCTGAGACCGACACCCACTGCCTTCAGCGTTCTGTGTCGGCCCCTGTGACATGTTGATAATCATCGCAAAAACAGGTAATTGTGGGGAATTTGTATAGTATAACACTGTCTCGCCAATGCCACAATCTGTTAGAATTTCCAGCTCGATGACGTTTCTGCAAAGACACACACCGTTACACAGCTTCGGCGAAGTTAAGTTCCGTTACCGCCGATCGGGACACCGACTTTCAGCTGAATGATGTGCGCCTGAAGTCCACTTGCCATTAGCGAATTTAGAAATTCTACGGGGTAATGTGTGAAATCATTTTCCTCCACATCAGTATTAATGCAGGTGTATATCAATTCGCTCCCTTCAATTTGCGAGAGAATACTGTGGTTGATCGCTGCAGCTTGATCATTTTCGGCGGTAAAATGGAAACACGCTCAATAATTATCTTGGTATGGTATTTGATTGATGTTCCCGTACACCCGACGAATCAGTTTCTAAAGTGAGAACTACTCTACCAAGAGCCTCTGGTAGGGCCGCTCTCCTCTGGAAGAGTGCCTTCATCGACTTTTAGAAGAACATCGGAGAATTCACGAGCATGTGACTTCCCGCCAACCCGAGCTCGCATGTTGATGGTCAAGCGCAGTCTATGAACTCTCGAACATCGAGTCGACCTTATCAACGAAGCATTCACCTCGACAGACCGACAGAACTGTGACACCACCCATTATGTCTTGGTTCCTGCGGATGTCCTGCAGGGTTCTATTTACAGCTTCCACTGCTTTCCCATTTACCATAATGCATTCATCTCATACGATGAAGCGCAAACCCTAAGCACTGTTGCGTGATACCTCATAACCAGCGTTTCGTTGCTCTCTAAATCGATGGGAATCTTAAATTAATGGATGGCGTGCGCTGTTTTGTCACCAAGAAGCAGTGTGAGAGTGATTTTAAAAGATCCACAGACAGATTTTAAAATTACTAGTACAAATCTGCTGTCAAAATCTGTGTATAAAGTCTAAAATTAAGTTCGTTTTTTTGTGCTGGTCAAGGCCTCCCCGAAGTCTTTCCAGGTAGGTACTCTTTTCACGTGGGCCATCTCAATAGAGAATCTTACGCAACGCTGAGACAGCAAGGAATTATTACCTATGTACTATGTAAACACCAGGTATAGTTAATTTATTTCGCGAAGTCCTGTCTTGTCGCCATAATGACTTTAATCGTAAGGTTTAAATTAAATTCCAATAACTAACAGTAACTAACTGACTTGGTGAAATAGTTTCAGCAAACTGCAAAAGGCGAGCGGCAACGTTTTTCGGCTTGAGTCAATATTTTTCGACTTAATTTTGCGCACAAATCATTTATTTCAAATACGTCCATGTAAGGCACTTTTGAACAGCATTTCCAAAATAGTAGTTTTCTTATGGGCAAGAAACACCACCGTTACTTTTTTTAAATGTTTTACAATATTTGTAAAGGTACATTAGTTATAAAATTATACAAAAGACGATGTACCTAGAATAAAATAACTATACCACAATAAGTAAAAAAAAAAAGCAACGACAGATAAATTAATTATGTGATACATGGTGTTCACATATTTTTACAAACATTGTAAAAGTAAACGATTTTCCAAAAAAATTACAATTAGTAAGTCAGTGTGTGAGGTGTACAATCATAGAATGTAAAATTAATGTGATATAATAAAAAACCGGCCAAGTGTGAGTCGGACTCGCGCACCGAGGGTTCCGTACAAACCCGTAGGTATTGTATAAGTAAAAGCGTTTTTGCCTTGACTTGGAAATTTGGTTTTTTTTCACAGCTTAAAGGCAATTAGACCTAAATATTTGATATAAATTTCAATTTGATACCTCTACGCGTTCATGAGGAAAAGGGTAATAAGTTTATAATTATTAAAAAAAAAATATTATGTGATGTAACAAAAAATTTAAGGTTTTCGAAATGTTTCCTTTATGTGTGCTATAAAATGTTGCTTTATGCCAAATTTCAAGATTCTAGGTCGACGTGAAGTATCCTTTAGGTTTTGATTCCCTTGCGAGTAGTTGCGAGTTTCAAAATATGCGGCTTAAATTGCTGTTTCTTTTGATTGCGTTGACATAGAATTTTGATTTTGTAACATCTTAAAGGTATTATAGATTTAAGTATTTGATATGAATTTCAATTAAATACCTCTACGCGTTCATGAGGAAAGGGGACGTTTAAAAATATTTTTATTATATAATGTAACTAAAAATGTATGCTTTTCGCAATTTGTACTATAAGATGTTGCTTCGTACCGAATTTCAAGATTCTGAGTTCACGGGAAGTACCATGTAGGTTTTGATTCCCTTGCGAGTGTCGAAAATTTACAGCCTAGGCTGTATCTTTTGATTGCGTTGGCTTAAAAGTTTGATTTTTCACAGCTGCAAGGGACAGTAGACTTGAGTATTTGATATGAATTTCAGCTTGATACCTCCACGCGTTCCTGAGAAAAAGGTTCTTGACAGGCGGACAGACAGACAACAAAGTGATCCTTTAAGGATTCCGTTTTTTCCTTTTGAGGTACGGAACCACCACGAAATATTAAAAAAATCATACAATTAAATTAGCAACCAGTTTGATTTTGTCTAGATTCTAGATTATCCTATGGAGCAGGACCAGCATGTTTCCAAGCATTCTTATTTTGGATATAGTGCTCTTATTTGCAATATGCTTGTTTACAAAGTGTACTTTTAATATGAGTTTAAAATTTTCTTTCATTTAAAAGACGAGCTGCCTATTTCATATGGCGTGCCTCAAGGCAGTGTTTTGGACCCTACATTGTTCCTGGTATTCATAAACGACCTGTGCAACATGCACCTGAACTCTGGTAACATTATCTCTTTTGCCGACGATACTGCAATTACCCTTTTATGATGAATCACGGGCTAAACTGCGAGCAACTGCTCAAAATGGATTTGATTCAATATATTGGCTTATCTCTCACTCAGTTACGCTAAACATTAATAAAACTAAACTCATAACATTTTCCCTAAACTCCACAACACAACCTTTCACACCCGTTACTCTAAAAGCTCACACCTGCCAAGTCAATTCGGCCTCTTGCAACTGTCCTACAATTTCGTCTACTGGCACAACTAAATACCTCGGTATAATCCTAGATAAACACCTTACCTTGAATAAAGCACAAAAATAAAGCACATATCACCCACCGTACTGCCCGTGTTCGTAAACTCATATATCTTCTTATAACACTCAGACACATTGCCAATACTTATGTAAGACGTACCGTGTATCTCGCCATGTATCAGTCAGTCATCTCGTACTGTCTTAAAAGTTGGGGTGGAGCTGCGAAAACTATACTCAAAACTCTGGAAGTAGCTCAGACAGCCATTCTTAAGGTTGCTACTTTCCGGCCAATGCTCTACCTAACCTTTGATCTATAGATATCAAAAATGCAAAATCGTCACGACCCGGCAAACTTTTATTATCAACATTTTATTACATCAACACACAAAAACTCCTTTTACACAAACACACTCCTCACTTAGGCGGAAGAACGAAATTTGCAAAGTACTCTTGACACGCTTTGCTTGTACTAAAGGTATCTTTTACTACCTTTGGCCATTTTTACATAACAGAATAAACAAAACCATCCCTGTACATCAATCCTCTTACGAAATGTGTAAAAGATGGATAACACGCTTTCTAATCAGCTTAAACTACGACGACACTGAACTTCTGCTTACCTCAAAATCGTAGTGACTTCTCAAATACTTCGTATCTAAACTCTACCTCTTTCCTTTCCGTTTACACACATACACACACCACACCTACATCACAAAACAGATACACACCACGCCTAAATCACAGAACACACGCACACCACATCTACATCACAGAACACATACACATACTAACACTTCACACACTTAGTAAGTAAATATAAGTTAACATACGTTTGCATCTTATAGTCCTAAGCAGTCTCTATTAAAAATTATTTGTGCTCCTTCTGTGGGAACCTGGGCTGGCGATCCTTAATACAGGTCACCATGTTACCCAACTAGGACATCAGATTCAATTCTGTTTATTGTTACTCTTTTTCTGATTATCCGTAATTTTTTATTTTATTTATTGTAACAGACTGTACCACCCTTTTTAAAAATAATTTTTTAAATTTGAATTGCAAGGTATTTTGTGGTAAAATTTAACACAGTACCCCATAAAAGATGTATGTACTTTAGATAACCTGAAAAATAGTTGCTCTATTTTATCTTTATTTCTAGTATTAAAACTATATCACATATTTTTACCTTTATTAAAAAGATGTACTTAGATTTTTTCTTACATACGTACATAATATTTTGATAAATGAATTTGTTTTTTTTTTTTTAAAAACGTTGCCCCACACTAAGAATTTCTTCTTGTATCGTGGGTGCGTTTACAAACATAGAAACTCACATACACTAACACCCAGACCCGGAACAACTACTTGCAGATCATACAAATATTTGTTCCGTGCGGGGATCGAACCCGCGACACGTTGCGCAGCAGTCGATCGCTCAGCCACTGTGCCAACCGTGTTGTCAAAATTGGCAAGTTACCGTCAAAATATTAATTCTTTTAAATAGTTCCCTGAGAGATTCGCGGCGACGTAGATTAAATATGGCTCTGACAGCTCTCTTTCAGACGCGCAGCGCTTCCACATGGTCGCATGAAAACAGTCCATGCGCGCCCATGCGAACAAACTCGAAGCGCTGCAGTAGCGAGGCAGCCCCAACGTCGCTCTGTTAGTGTTGTTAAACTGAATGCGGAGGGTGCTGTAGCTTTTCTGCGTGTAATTAGCCCACAGGCTGCAGGTGTACATGGACGTGCAATATGCTCAGAAAACAGTTATATTCACGCCATTCGAGCAACGCGCGAACCTACGGGCCAGCATATTAGATCTTTTAGATGAACCCATCCGCTCCCGTTCCAAGTTAGCATGATCCCTGAGGTCAGCCGTGACTATACAGGGTGGCAGGGACATCGACGCGAAGCCTGTTACCATGGATTCAGTAAGAACTAAGATTAAGAACCACTGACTAAAATTTTCAACACAGGGGTGTTGAAATTTTTTGTCGGTTATTTTAAAAAAAAACAGGCGTTCTATACATTTTCACCGCGTAGGTATTGCAATTTTCAATAGCTTTATTAAATGACTAGCTTTTGCCCGCGACTTTGTCCGCGTAGAAGTCGAAAATGGTTCTAATAGGATTTTTTATTGGTTTTTACGTTATTAATTTTATTATTATGTTAAAATGTTTGAATAATTATAAAATATAACAATCTTTATTATAGTTCAGGGATAGAAAGGAGAAAGAAACCTGAAAAAAAAAATATATAACACGAAGCTCGGCCTTTGATCTGGCGAAAGTTACACGGGTGCATTATCTTTCTACAACCAAATCTAAATACTACACCTACCGCAGTTTTTCTTGGTAAACAATTTTTTTTGTTTTTCTTTCGGGTGCTAGAATCACCAGGCTACTCTGTGCGCTTACTCTGGAGCATGCCACGTACAACTGGCCGTGGGAAAAGCAGCTTTTCCTCAACTCTACTACCGCTACCTTAAGAGTTTGACCTTGAGCTTTGCTTATGGTCATTGCGAAGCAGACTTTGATGGGAAATTGCACTCTCTTGAATTCGAAGGGGTAACTTGATGGTGCTAGAGGAATCCTAGGAATAAATACAGACCTCTGTAAAGCTTAGAAATCTTCAAATGCGGTACTAATATAGCACGGTGATTTTCGAGACATTCCAATTTTAAAGAGTATTTGCATTGCACCAAGCTTTTATGTGAGTTCAACCTTTTTTGATTAAAATCGGATTGAGTTTTCAAACATATGTCAAAATAAAATTTAATTTAAATCAAAAGCACTAAAGAGTATTGATATCATCTTCGAAACAAATCACTCCCAAAATAACTTTATACCCCTATTTAACCCCGTTAGGGGATGAATTTCAATAAAATACGAAACACGTTTTCCATCAATTCTATTAAAGAATGTTTATGCAAAATTTGAAGTAGATTGGACCAAGGAATCACGTTGTCCCATACAAACTTTGCCCCCCTTTTTCACCCCCTTAGCGGTAGAATTTTGGAAAATTCTTTCTTATCGAGTGCCTACGTCATACAAAGAACACACCCTCCAAGTTTCAAGTCTCTACAATCAGCGGTTTAGGCTGTGCGTTGATCCGTCAGTCAGTCATTCAGGACAAAGCATTTTATATGTATAGATATGCTTTGCCCGAGATAAACACAATTGTCTACGTATGCGATTGGTGTGTCTTGTAATCACCGTTACATAATAGAAATGTTTTTTCAGCGTTCATTTGAAGATCGCATTTTCGGCTCCCCTTATCTAGTGACTCAGCATGTGCACCAAAACATGTCATCTGCGAAGTGAAGATGGAATTCAAGAACTCGCCGTTTATGTTGATACCGCCATTGTGCCAATCCAGCTGTCTGATTGAAAACATAGTTAATTTTTAATTTAAATAAAAACGCCGCAAATCACACATCGTCAAAGTAATTACAAATAGAATAGACGTACATCATTATTATAAGGAATAAATATTGAACAACCCCTAAATACCGCAAGTAGTTCACTAACCTCCAACCTTTTTATTTAGTCGGATTTTTTCATGATGTTGACGGTCATGACATTGTTACCATAGCGATACCACTACGTTTTGATCATAACGATAGCTCCACCGAATAAACGTGCAAAGTTCTAACACATTTTTTTTTTTAATTTTTTGTTTCTTTTGTCTATCCTGCCCCTACATTTTTTTTTTGTGAATTTTAGACTCAAAACATGAATTATGGGAAATAATGAATTAAAAAATTATAGGAATAATAATGTAAGCTGCTTTTTGAGTCGCTAAGTACACAAGAATAAACATGTAAAAACCTACAGATTTTTGAGAAGATTTGTGATTGTTTTCGAATTTTGGTATTGTCTTCTTACACGTTTATTCGTGTAGAAATGTATGCCAATTTTATTAGTAATGTTTTATTCCACCAAATGGAAGTTTGAATATAAAAAGGTTATTAAATTTGAAAAAAAGAATCATGACTCCTACCGAAATAAGAAAAAGAAAAATAAATCGTGATTTATGGAAAGACCGCAAAAATAAAGCACAAAAAAAATCTGGTCAAAGCTATGAAAGTGTCAGAACTAAAAAAAAAACCCAGAAAAATCTATTGGACCACCTTGTTACTGCAAATTGAAATGTTATGAGAAGATAAATGAAGAATGAGGAAGAACATTTTTAAGAAATTTTGGAATATCGGCGACCATGAAAGACAATTATGGATTTCATTAATTGTTACGTAAACAAGGAACACGTTAAAAAAATTACAGTAGAATGCAAAAATAATCAAAGTCAAAGTCAAAGTCAAAGTCAAACAATTTATTTCAATTAGGCACATAAAAGGCACTTATGAACGTCAAGTTTACAAAAAATAGAATTGATTCTAGTCGCCCCTTCCAAAAGGTAGTTTTCGTATGGAGAAGAATGGGCAAGAAACTCCACCGTTACTCTTTTAAAATGTTTTTACAATATTTTGCATACATTAATTATATAATTATATGTGAAGACGATGCATCTAGAATAAGATTACTATACCGCGATAGGTAAAAAAGAATGAAAAATAAAGCAATTACAGATAAATTAAATATGTGACAGATACATGGTGCTCACATATTTACAAACATTGCAAAATTATACGATATTCCTAACATTTTAACAAGTAATACTAATAAGTCAGTGTGTGAGTTCAAGAAATCACAGAATGTAAAATCAGTGTTATAAAAAATAACAAATACATAATTAAATAAGCAACCAGTTTGATTTTGTCCAGACTCTAAATTGTCCTATGGAGCAGGACCAGCATGTTTCCAAGCATTCTTATCTTGGATATAATCCTCTAATTTGTAATATGCTTGTTTACAGAGTGTACTTTTAATATGAGTTTTAAATTTTCTTTCATTTAATTGTAATATATCACAAGGTATTTTATTGTAACATTTAACACAGTACCCCATAAAAGATGTATGTACTTTAGATAATCTGAAAAATGGTTGATCTATTTTATCTTTATTTCTAGTATTAAAATTATGTCTATCACTTATTTTATTAAAGATATGTAGATTTTTTCTTACATACATAATATTTTCATAAATGAATTGGCAAGGTACCGTCATAATATTAATCTTTTTAAATAGTTCCCTGAGAGATTCGCGACGATGTAGATTATAAATGGCTCTGACAGCTCTCTTTTGTAAAATAAAGATGGATTCAATGTCAGCAGCCCGACCCCACAGTAAAATGCCATACGACATAATACTGTGGAAGTAGCTAAAATAGACCAGACGCGCGGTTTCTACATCTGTTAACTGTCGTATCTTTCTAACAGCATAAGCGGCCGAGCTTAGCCGCCCCGCAAGAATTGTTATATGAGGTCCCCATTGTAATTTCTCGTCTAGCGTGATTCCTAGGAAAACGGTTTGATTAATAAATTCTAATTTTTCTCCATTCAATATGATGTCACATTCGCTACTTCTAACATTAGGTAATTTAAATCTAATGCATTTGGTTTTTTTTTTATTTAGTACCAAATTATTTACCGTAAACCAATCTTGGACTTGAAGAATAGAGCTGTTAACGTCGTCAAGATTTTGTGACCGTCGGTTTATTTTAAATATCAACGATGTGTCATCTGCAAATAACACCATCTTAGGTTGATTTTGAAGTAATTGTGGTAAATCATTAATATAAACTAAAAAGAGGAATGGACCCAATATCGAACCCTGAGGAACGCCCATTGCCATTTCAGACCCCAATGAGTTTACGCCGTTTACTTGAATTTTAACTTTTCTATCTTTCAGGTATGACCTTAGTAAATCAAGAGCTGTATTTCTAATCCCATAGTGCTCAAGTTTCAGCAGAAGTGTTTCATGGTCTACGCAATCGAACGCCTTCGAGAGGTCGCAAAAGATTCCAATGGCATCGTGTGCTTCTTCCCAGGCGTTAAAAATGTTCTTTATGAGGGTGACACCAGCGTCAGTGGTACAACGCCCTTTGGTGAAACCGTACTGTTGTTCATGAAAGATGGAATTCTTATTAAAGTGACGTAACATTTGATTGAGCATCAACCTTTCAAACACCTTGCTGAGAACTGGCAGAATTGACACAGGCCTATAATTGTTGGGTTCCTTACTATCACCGGATTTGAACAAAGGAATTACTTTACTGTGTTTCATGAGATCCGGAAAGACTCCTTGGTCTACACTGGTGTTAAATATGAAAGCTAAATAAGGCGCAATGGTTTCGATGATAGATCTACAGACTTTTACAGACATTCCCCATAGATCTTCTGTTGATTTAATTTTAAGATCTTTAAAAGCTTTTATAACAGCCTGGGGGTTTGTATGCTGAAACCTCAGCTCCAAAGGGCATGACTTTACATTTTTCCTAAGTAAGGCAGCAGAAAGCATGGGTGAGGAATTTAAAGTTTCCGTAGTTTTAAGGGGAATATTAGCAAAAAAGTTTTCGAATTCCTGAGCTATTTCTACATCTGTATGTTAAATTCAGTATTACGCTGTTTTTTCCTACCGGTTTCATTATTTATTATTTGCCAGGTAGTTTTTATTTTATCATCAGCTGATTTTATTTTATTGCTAATGTAAAGAGCTTTAGCCATTTTGCACACACTTTTAAAAGTTTTTGAATATTTTGCAACATGTTGATGAAAGCTTGTATTATTAATATGTTGCTTTAGGCCATAAAGTTCAAAAAGTTTTTCCCTACTTTTACGAATACCTGGAGTCGCCCAATCACTAAATAAGAACTTTGTGTAAATAGTTTTAGTCTTTAGTGGAAAAGTGTCAATAAATTGCTCATTTAATAGTGAAAAGAACTCGGCGTAGAACTCATTTGGGTCAGATATATTATTAAAATTCTGAACACATAATTTACTTGCCAAAGAATTATTTAATTTATCTAAATTTTTACATGTAATTAGCCTAAACCTTATTTGAATTTTATGTAAAGGCATGTAGGAACAAAATGTTATTGTTTGTCCACTGTGATCAGATGGCAACTTATTTACAATTTCTTTATGTAAGTAATCACAATTACGAAAAATATTATCTATACAAGTCGCAGAAGAAGCTGTTACTCGAGTTGGTTCAATAAAAACATTTGACAAGTCAAATGACCTAAAAAGACTTAATAGTCTGAGTGTATTAGAGTTATTTTCTAATAAATTAATATTAAAATCACCACATATGATTATTGACTTACTACTAACACTAAGTTTCTTTAGCACATCTTCCATTACAGAATCAAAAATAGATAGATTCTGGTAACCTGGAGGTCTGTATACGCATACTATAACATGCTTATCAAGCTCAACACAGGACAATTCTATGGTGTGTTCAACAGACAGTCCGATTATGTCTTTTCGTTCTTTCGATTTAATTGAATTTTTAACTAATATTAATGACCCACCATGTATCATACGTTTTCGGCTGAAATGGCTAACTACACAATAATTTTCATAGTTAATTGACATTACTTGATGATCTTTTAACCAATGTTCTGTTATACAAATGACATCAAACTTGGTATTTTCTAAAAACAATTATATTTCCAGTAATTTGGAAGAGCAACCTTGGATATTTTGATTGAATAATTTTAAAGTATGTTGCCCCGCCTTTGGTTTTTTATTAATATTACTATGTGTAATATTGCCAGAAGATACCGTTTTATTATTCTCTAATAATAATTGGTAATTTGAATGGGTAACTTCTGTTGTCTTACTTACTAGTTTAAAAAGTTATCCGGAGTGACCTCCACAACTACAACTGAAGAGTCTAGAATGTCTGAATGAATTCCAGCAGTAAGAGAATACCCTATCTGACTGGTAGTGGCCTCCAAAGATGTTGGTATTATAGGTGGATACTCCTTCGTACAACATGATGATTCATAATTAATCACTATGTTGTTAGTATAACTAGACAACACAGACTCGTCACTAATACTACAATCTGTTATATTAGCTATAACCTCATTAATATTATTTGCTATCAACATAGCAATCATATGTCTACATTCCCAAGACAGAGATAAAGTTCTCTGAGTTAACTTAAAACCACTAATAAACTTGTTAGTGTCAAAATACAATAATTTGTCACTATGACAACATGTCAGCCTGTGAATAGTACTATTCAACTTATAAATATAATTATTTTCATAAACTGATAAAGTATCAGAGTAAGGTAAAGCACACAACATTAGCTTTCCTATATTTAACTTTAATAAGGTGTCCACACCATCCACTATATCCTTTCTGGTAATACCAGTACTATTACCTAATAGCAAAACCATTGTAGAATAATTATCTAGGTTCGTGTTAGCAATTCTTTTAATAATTTGTTTGAAACTTATGTTATGATAACTATGATTGGTAAAACTATGGCTAAGGTAATTGAGTAATATTTTTCCAAAGCCTGAACCCAATTCGTCACAGAAAAATACTGATTTGGTATTATTATGCTGTGTATTACCACAGGTCTCTGCTGGAAGAGCCAAAATAGGCAATTCAGGCTGAGGCTGAGGAGGTGGTGGTTGGTTGGCACAGCTGCATGAGAGATTATTAGCCAGAGACTCATACCTCTCAGCATTGCACTTCACCAAATCCAGTAGTTCCCCAGCCTCAAACAAGCGCTCACTTAGTTGATGTTGTGAAATCTCATATTTAATCGTATTTAATCGTACTCAAACATTCATATACCAACTTCCTGATGATACTAATTTGAATATTCAAATTTGTAAAACCATGTTTTTAAATACTTTGTCTATTACGCAGCAAGTAGTTTATACAGCTATTGAGAAATTAGGAGGTAAAAATAATATGAAAGATAATAGAGGAAATCATAAAAATAGGCCAAGGAAGATGTCAGAGGAGACTGAGAAAAGCATAACCGACCATATAAACCTCTTCGAAAGAGTTGAAGCACACTACGTTCGCAAAGATAGCCAGAAAGAATACCTTTGAATTCATTAAATATATCAAAATTATATTAAATGCATCGACTGTACTTAGAATGGATGGACACAAACACGCAGTATAATATAACATTCAAAGCAACTAAACGCCAGTACGAAATCATATTTAACACCAAATTTAATATTTCCTTCCATGAACCTAAAAAAGATTTATGTGAAGTATGTTCGATTTACAAAACGTCTGATAGTACAAGAAAAGAACAGTTAAAAGATGATTATGAAAAGCATTTGAGAGAAAAGGAATTGGTGAGGCAGTTAAAGGAACAAGAAAAAGAAAAATTTGATAGAAAGGACAGTGTTGTAGCATGTTTTGATCTTGAAAAAGTGTTAAGTATCCCCCAAAGTGAAGTAGGAATATTTCATTATAAACGTAAGTATCCCGTATATAATTTTATAGTTTATAATATTTTAGGGAAAAAAGGATACTGTTATGTTTGGCATTTTCAGATATCGAAGAGGGGAGCCATAGAAATAGCGAGTTGCCTGTGGCTATATATCCAAGCTTACGTTGAGTCAGGAATTAAAAATATATCTTTTTACTCCCATTCATGCAGTGGGCAAAATCATAACCGATTTGTGTTTGCCATGTTCTCTTTAGCCTCGAAGAAAGTTAACATCAATATAACTCATCGATTTTTAGAGAAGGGTCATAGCCAATCGGAGGGTGACTCTATGCATGCTGCTATCGAGCGTTCAAAGAAAAGACATACTATATACACTCCCGATCAAATGTATTACTTGATAGAGAATGCTAAAGTTACTGGGCACAAGTATTAAGTAAAACAAATGACACAAAATAATTTTATGGATTTTAAAGAGTAAAAAAAGGGGAAGAATTGGCTAAAGGACACAAACGGCGATAAAATTTACTAGAGCAAAATAAAAGAAGTAAACTTCTCCCATGATCATCTTCATACAATATACTTCAGGTATAGTTTGGAAGACGAATTACGAGAGATGCAAATCATGACAAGGACTAACTCAAGAAGGCAGCGTGGAGAACGTACAGAAGATGCTGAAAGCTTAAAACTAGCGTACGCTGGAATGTTGCCTATACCACTTCCATTATTTAAGGATTTGATAAGTCTGTGTGATTCAGGAGCAATACCAAACCATTATCAAAGTTTTTATAAAAATCTACTGCCATTGGAAAAGTCCATCTCGGTCTCCAATGACAGTGTAGTGTTTCTAATATTCCAAATCGTCATTTTTATTTTTTATCGAGAAGACTAGTACTTAGTGTTTACGTGGATAAATACATAATTATATTTTTTTGTTCTATATAATTGTATTTTATTTCATCCTTTTTCAAAATTATTTATATTATCATAACATGCATTAACGAAGATGTATTACATAAATGAAAACTGATCATATTAACACTAATATAAATGCATACGATCTTTCCAATCATTTACTAGCATAACAATGTACTATAAACAAGCGTGTAAATAGTCATAGCTGGGTTCAAAAATAAAATTCATTTACGGAAAATAACAGTGTAACATTACAGTACGTTTTATTAGTTGTGTATTATTACACGAATAAACGTGTTATGATATATTACTGTGACCTAGTCATGCAAATTTCACAAGAGTAAAAACATTAAATAGTTTTTCATGAATTTCCTGAAACTCGTTAATGTTATTAAAAAAAAAAATATACAAGTCTATAGTTTATTTTTTTACCTATAATTCGATTATACATTATTTATACCTACTTATAATTAAATGAGCGTTATTGAAGTTTAAACGTTTTTATTTTTTGCTGAAATGTTGCCATTTTTCTCTTACACGTTTATTCGGTGGGGCCATCGATATGGGCCGTTCTCTCTTCTTATTACTGAGAAAGAAAGAAACGAAACATAAGAGTGAAGTTAGCTAGACGACACTACCTATCGAGCTTACCTTACAGCCTGCATAAGACTCCGTAAAACTCATAGTGCGAGCATTATCGAAATCTATTTGATCCACGTTAACACTTCCGACTCCCACCCTCTTTTCTTAAAGCTCATACGCCATGCCACCATACATATTGGAAGTGAACCCTCCAGGAGGGTCACCGGCATAGCGTTTGCGCTAAAGTTAACCATCGCGGACGGTCAACGGCATTAGGTTTAAAACCATATTATAAAACACTGTAAAAAGACGTAAAATTTTATGTTCAGGGGGGGTCTTGTCGCTATACATATTTTCCAACATTTTAATTTTTTTGTGAATATTTTTAACCGTGAACAAAACATTTTTGAAAGTAAAAAAACTTGTATTTTAAAACCAACGCTTAAACTAATAAATCTTGTTAAAATATACATCAGATTTTATTTTCAAGGTTTATAATGCTGTATTCGCTAAGAAAAACCTACATTTAAAATGAGCCGTCCGCGAGGGTTCCCGGCATCCCATAAGCGACTAGGTGAACCCTCCAGGAGGCGTCCCGGCATTGAACGTGTTAATACGCTAGCGCTAGCGAGTAAGTTTTCGATGACAACTCATGGTAGAAAGAAGTACTGGTCTCGGGGCTTAGCGTCGGACTGAGATACCAAGTTCTAGGGTTCGAGTCCAAAATATCCTTTTTATTTTGTTTAGTTTTATTTTCTTATATAACTGCTATATAATTATGCTTATTGTTTTCTTTTTGTTTCGTCACGCATCAGCATATTGTTTACTTTGTTTGTTTTGTTTTCCGTCGTTACTATTTTTATGTTGTCCGGTATGGCACTTGCCAATTAATTAAGGTAGTTTTAAGGTGTTAGCATAGGTTTTTATTGCAAATGGTGTACTTATTAATTAAATTGCATAAACTACCTATACCTTTTAATAATCAGTTTACTGGAATCCCGGTCATCACAATTTTACAGAAAGTGCCATCCACGAAGGCGCACCCTACTCCAAGAATACTGTACCTACTGTATGCATTATTTTAGTACGGAGTGGAGCAGTGTGGCGCCTCTTCGTGGATGGCAATACCTATACTCATAGATTAAGTTCGATCATTTCATTGACACTATAAAATTCGCAGCTTTATTGATAGTTTTCATACTTTAAACCATCAACAAAATTGAAGGTTTGTGAACTCCAAGTTACTCCAATATCGACGTGATACGACGGTAGTGTGAGGTCGGGGTCTACCCTTTATACAAAGTAGTGTGTGGGTGTACCGACAGGTGTCGGATCGACGGCTGATTGATTTGCACGCGAGCCGCCTATTACGGCCGCCGGCAGAGTTTACAGTCGTGCGTGCGACGAGACGTTGATTGCTGATGAATACTTACACCAACAAAACGCGTGATTCGTACACCCTTTAGTTTGACTCCCTACACATAAGTACCTACCACGGAACTGTTAGGGTAGTTGAAATACTTTGAAAGAATATGGTATGTAGAGTAAACAATGTAATAATAATATGTTCGTCACAGTTCTTTACACAATATCGCTTTTTAACTAAAATAAATTATTTCCCAGACTTTCGTTGTTTTTTGGAGCAAAGAATCGCGCTTAAATAACTTTTACTTATCTTCTTTATATTTAATCACACTTATTCGTTATCTCATATAAAATCTCTATGATACTCGTATAGGCACCAGGTTCACTCTCATACATCTAAATACCGGCATTAAATCCCAATGTCACGGACGGTCACTCAATCTCCATTTATTTGTATTATAACTATTTGAAATATAGCACTTAGTATTCTTTGAATAGTTAGTTGTGATAGTAATTGTTATCGACCGTATTTACTTGGTTGGCTACTGATGATATTAGAATCCTGCCCTCACACTTGAAGTCTAGTCGATGATGAGCTGCGGGCGCTTCGGCATAACATTCAAACAAAGACCGGACATTTTTCGATTTTTCGACCAACTAATTCAACCAAAACCCAGTGTACCCATAGATCTAACAGCGGCAGTAAGGTCAGAAATATGTAGATATACCATTATTACAGAACAAGCAACACAAAGTGGCGTCGTTGTGCCTAACGGGCTCGCTCCCACTTTACGAGCACCCTACTTGAAGGACCACCACCCTCTACCAACAACCAGGCATAGCCTTACACGTATAGACAGAAGGATTATTATACCATGGCAGGGTGTCAGTTATGATATTGTTTGAAAGCTATTTAGCACATTACTGCCTTGTCGGTAATTCTAAATGAGTGAACGTATGGCGTATTATTGCTGTTGGTTTAGCGTTTGATACAGTTCTGATGTCTTCATGCGACGATACGAGGGATAACAGTGCGTAACATCATATGGCGCGCTCCGGTGCAAATATTTAGTAAACTATTAAACTGAGATTTAATGGCTGAGTGGCAGACATTTTACTACTTGAGGGAACAAGTTACAACGGTGAAAGATTATCTTGTTCGAAATATGACACCTTAACTTTAATATTTTGTTTTAATTTAACTAACCTATACGTATTATATAACTCTGTTTTAATTTATATTCTTACATAACTAATTCTTCATCTTCTATTATAATATTTTTACTAGTCTTAATCCCTTGCATTGTAAACTGCTTCAATACCTGATGTTTACCTGCCGTGATTACATATTAATTTATCATCATCATCTGTTCCCAACAAGGTAGGTGTCGGCTTCCTAACCTCGTAGATCGATTGATATGACCTAGATTACAATGAATAGGTCATTTTATTATATTCTAGGGACAATCCGTTCTAAGATTTATCCTAGATCTGCGCTCATTGTGCTTAAGACTTCGCGGATCGAAGAGAAAGCTGCCATTGTAGCGACATCTTCAACAAAAGCGCTCAAAGACATCTTTCCTTATACCTTTCTTTAGACTTCTTCATTTAATTTAGCTTCAATATCTAGGCTTAAATGCGCCGCCTCTGATTCAACATGTACGAACCTCGCGATCGAAAGTCTACGTGTTCAAAAGACCATTGAATGGACAGAATATAAGTAATTAAGAAAATTCAATCGCGTATTCTGTACCGATTGCAGCAGATTCTTCTTTACAGTATGACTTTGGTCGATGTGGCGTTTAATTAGATTGAGGTATAGTTCGTCTCCCTATATAGGGCAACAACATAATGGATAAGTAAAACTGAGATAAAATATTATATGCATCGATGTCATTTCATTACGTTGCCTATTCTTATATTGTGTCTGTCTATTTTCAGCAGTGTATAACTTTGATGTGTGGTTCTCAATCAGACTCGTTGATCGAAAAATCACAGGATGCCTCAAACCGACCCCGGTCAGCGCATTATCCCCCACAGCTGGCAAAGCACCTCCACAAGTCCGAAGAGAAGTTGCAAGCGCAGTGGAAAAAAACAAAAAGGAGTCTGATACTACACCCACTATTTGGCGCTCAACAACCAACAAAACGGAAGGCACCGTTTTTAGGGTTCCGTACCCGAAGGGTGTCAAACAGAACCCCGCTGTCCGTCCGTCCGTATGTCTGTCAGCGAGCTGTATCTCATGAACCGTAATAGGTAGACAGTTGTAATTTTCACAAATTGTGTATTTCTATTGCCTAAAAATAATAAAATTTAATAAAGATATACAGGGTTGCAGGGACATCGACGCTAAAACTGTTAAACTGTTACCATGGATTCAGTACATGATTCTGAACCCCTCTGATTTTTCTTGTCGGTTTAAAATATAAAAATCTGCTGTTATAGAATAGTATAGAAAAGTGCAATACCTACGCGGTCAAAATGTATAGAACAGCTGTTTTTTTTTTAGTAACCGACGAAAAATTTCAACGGTGGGGCGTTCAGATTCATGTACTGAATCCATGGTAACAGTTTTAGCGTCGAAGTCCCTGCCACCCTGTATTATTTGTTAATACTTTAACATTTAGTTCAGGGCTGGTCAATATGCTGTATGTATACTTTCTATTGAAGGGACCCCCTTTAATAGAAAGTATCAAAAAGTTGTCCAGTACAAGAAACGTGTTTTTAATACGTATTTTGCTCGATCTTAATACGGTACGGAACCCTTCATGTGCGAGTTCGACTCGCACTTGACAGTTTTTTCGTTATAATAATTAGAACTTCCGTAAAAAGATTAAAAACAGTTTGTTATAGTCTAGTTGATCCAATAAAGAATTTATTTTAAAACTTAATGATGGCACATTATAATTTTTTTGGATAAAATAACATTCTTTAGTCTGACTACAAATTAAATCTAACATTTCATTCAATTTTATGGAGCAGATGTTTTTATTCACACCCAATACAATTACAACACAAAGCACAGATTTTAAAAACAACATAATTCTGTTGTAATTTTTAAGGTATTGTCATCGTTTTGTCCAATAGATATTATCAATTTATCGTCAGCTTTAAGAGGGTTTATCCTAAAAGTTGGCAACGTCGCAAATAACTGTCAAATATTTACCTGTTTTGATTCTTATAGCAATATTACTGAATAGAAATAAGAAATGTGGCTAACTAGAGAACTAGAATATTAATAATGAATTGCAATTATAACATTGAATTTGATGTTGTACCCATTTTAGGTGTAAAAAACGCATTTGGAAAGTTTCCAAATTGATTTTTTACATGTAAAACTAAACATTCGGTGTTACGATACTAATTATTGCATTTCATAATTAATATTCTAGTTCCCTAGTTAGCCACATTTTTTATTTCCACACAGTAATATTGCTAAATTAATCAAAACAGTTAAATATTTGACATCTATTTGCGACGTTGCCCACCTTCAGAATAAACGCTCTTAATATCAAATAGTTTTGTGCTTGTTAAAATACCCTGAGCATTCGTTTTAACTATAGAGTTAAACTGATAAGTGTTATAGGGATTACTAAACCTACACTGCACTGATTGCCTCCAACTATAAATGCCCTTTTGTTACACTTATTTTTAGTATTAAGTATTACGTTTTCTGTGTTGTTTGTCTTCTTAGTTTCCGTATCCATCTGCGAAGCAATACTTCTTTCCTCACGCGTATTTTCTCGAAGATGTGTGCAAACTACCCCCTTGTTTCTTCTCATGGTCAGTTTCCTGCTCCTGGTTTTTCGAATTATGACATCATTTTGCTCTCGTATGTCTTAAAACCACTTAAACCTGTCCCAAAATTTCTGCATATGTGTTTTGCGCGCATGGATGTTCAGAAACTTCGTTAGGATAAGTCAGACCTCAGTTGGGAACACCTGGCAGCGGCGACAGCTGTTAACGAACAACTGCGTATTTTCGATCAGGCGGTCCTTGCTCTCTCCGACAAATATGCTCCTGTAAAGAAGATTAAACTTCGGCGTCCTCCTGCTCCTTGGATGACGACAGGGGTTCAGATAGCGATGAGGCGCAGGGATCGGGCCTTTCGTAAATTTAAAAAGGATCGCTGTGAAGAAAATGGCAACTTTTTCAAAGCTGCTAGAAATCGGTGTTATCGGATGATGACGCAAAGCTAAACGCCACCATATTCTCGAGAACATTTATCTTCTTCTTCACCTGCTGATATCTGGGGGTTCCTTGGCACTTTTGGTATCAAATACGATTGGTCTTGATGAAATCAACCGTCACTGAACAACCACTACTTCCCACTAATTTCCATTTGGATTCCCAAATATTTTCCCAGACCGTCGGTTTCATTACTGGCCTAACTAGTCCCATCATAGAGCCATTTCACTTCTCTCCGGTAACCTTAGACGAAATTGAAATGATCATCCTATACATAAAATCCAAGGCTGTGGGCTATGACTGCATCACTCGTGGTATGGTCCTTTGGATCCTCGATATTCTTCTCCCTCCGCTTACCCACATCATCAACTTTTCTCTTGATTCCGGACAATTCCCTTCCCTGTGTCGTATGGCCTATGTCCGCCAACTCCCAAAAATTTCAAATCCCTCCCTTCTCAGCCAGTTTCGACCTATTTCCATTCTCCCATTCCTGTCTAAAGTGCTTAAGGCCTGCGTACACAAGCAGTTTACGGGGTTTGTTCACCGGAACAACCTTGTTAGCTCCTTTTAGTCTGTATTCAGGCCTGGGCACAGTACAGCCTCCGCTGTCCTTAAAGTGACTGGTGACATTAGAGAAGCAATGTTACCGGTTTTGGTATTAATTGATTTCTCCAATGCCTTTAACGCCGTCAGCCATAATATTCTCCTTTCTATCCTCTCTCATCTTATGGTTCCATCCGAGGTCCTGGAATGATTCTTTTCGAATCTTCGGGGAAGTCGGCAGTCGATTCGCATTGATAAGATCTCGTCGAGTTGGCGCGATCTGAATGCTGGTGTTCCACAAGGCGGTATTTTTTCTCCATTGTTATTCTCTATCTTCATTAATTTTATAACTCACTGTCTTCGGTGATCGTATCATCTTTATGCTGATCATCTTTATGTATACCAAATTTCAACTTAATCGATCCATTAGATTTGGAGCAAATTGGCTGTAACAGATGGACAGACAGACGGACACAAACCCTAACAATTAAAATAACTAGTGTACCTACACACTAGTTTTGAATTGTTAGGGTTTGTGTAAATAAATATCGGCTTATATTTTAGTCAGGTTCCAATTTAATACCTACCACGTACAAACAACGCGTCGTTTCTTAGCAAAATCGCGTTAACGGTGAGGTGAGGCTTTGACATGTAAATCGCGCAGCGCCGCCCGCACCAAATCGCAACGGTCCGCACGAAGTCGCACGGAACCGAACGAGAGCCGCTAATACTCACGTTATTGCATTATGCATTCTCCGCGCGTGACCGGCGCTCGCTATACATCGCTCCATAATGCACGTAATAGCCGAGATCACTCAAAGTGCCGATGTGATAAGACATCTCATATATATGATTATTTTGATTCATAAACTCGCTGTCTCCTATTTACTATTTATACCTTTTAAATAAAAATAATCACATTTTCTAAGGCGGTCAGCCTTAGAACATGTTTCCATGAGGTAACGTTTTTTTTCTGGAATCCCTTGTCTTGATTGTTTGAGTTCGTTATTATGTTGTTGAACTTGTTCAACTTTCGTAGCTCTTGAACATCTTGACCCCACATTTATTTCTTATAGAAGCAATTTTCCGGAGTTTGCGTGGAGCGAACAATTTTGAATATTCGCTGAAACTAAGGCGGGAATCGGGATGCTATCTAGGAAAGCAAATGGATTCGAATTTTATTTGTTCACTTTGATTATTTTTGTAAAAGTAACAAAGTAAGGTCACTAAAAAATCTTTTGCTACTTTTCAAGTCTAAGGCAGATCAGGTTAGGTAAGATTTGAAATTTTAATTTCATTTATTTATTTATATAAACTTTTCACACTCAAAAAAGTACAAAGGCGGACTTAATGCCTTAGGCATTCGTAAAAAAACGTCGTGTTCATTCATACAATTATTTATCTAATATGGAGGTAGACTGATAAAATAAGCCTTTATTTATACGAAATTAGTTAGAAAGAAAGTAATGAAAAAAAATACGTTTATTTGCGGTAGAAAGGACGCAAAATAAAAGAACAAGTTTAGGGAAAATATGCGTCACATCCACGCAAAACGGCCATCACTCAGCATAATGTTGCGACCCTGTGCGAGACAGAGCCCCAGCGCTGGTTTTCAGGTACAGCCGGCGTTGACGTTATGACGTCGACCGATGCAGCATGCAATCAGATATAAAAATAAAATAAATATACAATAATTAATTCCACATGTTTATATAAAATATAATATTTAAAATTGCAACATTCCTTTCAGTCGACATCGACTCACGCGCCGCCGGTTTACTATGCGTTTGCACTGGCAAAACATTCACAACAAAACATGTTGAAATCTAAATATTCTGTCAATGTTCCATACAATGTTTAACAGGAACTAGAGATTTCAATGTTTTGTTGAGAATATTTCGCCAGTGCAAAAGGACAGTTAGGGTAATCTGTGCGCGGAACTGTCGGAAAACTAGTATTTGTATGACGTTTTAACATCTTGTTACATAACATAATTGACATGAACCACCGCAGCAAGTTTATTACAACCACCATAAGGAGACTTACGCATTTAATATACGTCACGAGCATAGTGAAGGTAACCGCACACACCCCACACGGATCTGATTCGTTTGTTATTCTCCACGCTCTGTTCCACAGTTCAACAGAGTATTTAATTAAACTTTGACGGAGTTTAAAACTGGTGTCATGTGGGTACTGACGGAGCTTCCCTATTACGTGACACGGCTGGAGTCAACCCTCACGTGAACACGACGCGACTTTATGATAGGCTTTGTTAGTGCGCTGCTGTCAGAGAAACAATACTAATTATAGGTAAACAATATTTAATGTTTTTGCTTTCGCCCGTGGTTTTGCTCGCGTAGTTTGATTTGTGTGAATACCTAGTTAAGTAGCCAAGAGCCATTTCAAAAATGCAATTAAAGAACTTCTGTTATACATGGGGGAAGTAGGAAGTCACCTTATGAACCATAAATATCACACAAGAACAGCCTATGCGTAAACCACGTGTATACAACAGACACAAGTAGGTACGTAATAATAAGGTGTCTACATAACAACATTATTATGAAAGATAAATGACACACCACCGAGGGGGCTTTATAATGTAGACTACATTCACATACGGTCTGCTGATGGCTGATGTGGAATATAATAAATTATTTGGTGTATGAGTGTGTTCTAACCTGGAAAGTATCAAAAAAATTACCAGTTCTAAACTAAATGCTAAAGTAATTTCACACCGAGTAATTTTTCAAAAGCCTCTCCCAGATGAGTCGTGACGATAATGCTTATCTCTCTGGTTGTAAATCACTTTGACAGATTTCGTTATATGTAGATAACAACTGAGATTTGTAGGGACAGCACTGCCTATATTTTTAGTCTATGAACATCTCAATTTCGTGAAAGAAGTAGGTATTTTACTATAGTGGAGATCTAATATGTACAAGTTGTATGGTTCCGGTGGGGAGAACTGGCAAGAACCTCCAAGGGTAACGATGTAAGAGTATTACTTACATCGTTATGCATACAATACCTCTGGTCTTAATCCTTGCTTAACTTGAAGTTCGAACATAGATCTATACAGGCATAGGTGAAGCTCAAGTTCTGTAAGTTCACCGGAAATCAACGAGCTACAGTGTACCTACATTGCGCACTTATGAGTTCAATCATACATCGACTTGTCTAACTTGGATCTACATCGTATTTGAAAGAGTGTTTAAATTCCTTGATAAAACTAATCGAAGGCTTAAGATTTCTTGTTTAGTCATTACAGTTCTATTTACTGATACCGTGATTACACTCTATTATATATGCAGAAACATGATACATGCCCGTGCCCATTAAACATACCTATAATAGTTGATCTACTTCTCTGGTGCGTCGGAGGCAGTAAATATGAACTTGTTTGCTTTTACTTCCTCCTGTCACACGGCGGCCATTTTGTGTTAATTATGCGTTCCTTTGGAGTGATGGCTTCCGTAGTGCGACACTCGCTTTACATTAGCTTCCTATTATTGATCGATACTAAGATACGAGTATTTAAGGATAAATTAAGGACGTACATAAATCTTAGCTAGTTTACTATTTAGAAAGCTTATTTATGTCTAAGAAAGTTATGGAACTGCTAGGTATCTTCTCTGGTCGTTAATATCTGTAAATGGTAGAAAAATTTCAAATACATTTATGCAATCAAATTGCTCAATTTCACAATTTGGAATATTTTCATTTTCAGATTTTTTAAAAACAACAAATAATTCGCATTTTTCATGAACAAACGTAACACAATGAGATAAGTATACCGATACAGAATATGATATATTGCCGCCAACTGCAGCGCAAATCCCGGAACAGCCTACACCTACAACCTTGACCGACGGAGCGACGCGCGACTCGGCTCAAATACAGGCTTACGAAGCTCTATAAGGTCTAGGTTGTCTATGTTTTATGTTATGGGGTTTGGTTTCCGCTCTTAGTCCGTAAGGTGGACCATTGTGCGTAGCCCATGGCGGCCGTTTAGTGGTTATTCCAACCAGCCCACCTCCCTCCAGAAGTTAATTAAAACTCCTGGTCTGTTCAGAACATCTGTGTGTGGTCCCGTTTATTAAGATGAGATAAGATAAGATTTCTTTATTTGTTTAAACATTGTATAGAAAGAAAGAAGCCCCCTTGCGAGCAGCCCTTCGCAACGATGGCCCTCGTAGTGTCATTTACTTTGGTTTGTACAAATCTCAGTTTGAGCATGTTGGTAATCCAGCCAGGTGAATTCTATGTTGTCTGTCTTTAAGGTACATACGAGTATACAATGCGCTTGTCTAAGTTTACTCGGCAAATAATATTATGCCGAATGTTTACCTTGAATATTAGAACCGTTTCGTCACTTCCTTTCAAGATATTATTATCTACATATAATATTATCATCTTTCACAATATCCATATTAGTTTCTTTGGTCTTCTTCTATCTATAATAATAATAATAATACATGGACCCGCTGTAGATTTACTAGCGTCCGTAGCCCGGCTGCGTTTTGGTGACCTCTTCGGGGAAACCGAAGGTTTTGTCTGTTCAATTATGGATGAAGTTATGATGACGAACAATTACCGGAGATTCATTGTGAAGGACGGGACGGTTTATATCTGTCGGGCATGCCACCGTCTGGGAGAATCAATTCGACACATTATCTCCGGGTGTTCTTGTCTAGCTAACGAAGAGTAGACACAACCTTGTAGCCAGGATTATCCATCAACAACTTGCTCTGAAATACAGTCTTGTGGAATCTGAACTGCCGTACTACAGGTATGTGCCCGACCCAGTTCTCGAAAATGGAAATATCACATTTTACTGGGATTGATCCATCATCACTGACAGGACTATTGTTGCCAATAAACCTGATACAGCGGTGGTGGATCGTGTAGAGCGGCGCACAATGATTATTGACATAACGGTCCTGTATGACGGGAACCTCGTGAAAGCCGAGAAAGATAAACAAATCAAGTATCTTGACTTGGCTCGCGAGGTTGTCGACATGTGGGATGTGGACTCAGCGATCATTGTGCCGATAGTCGTATCAGCCAATGGTTTAATTGTCAAGAGCTTCGACTAACACCTAAGGAGGCTCTCGTTGGGCAGCTGGATCAAGGGCTCGATTCAGAGAGCGGTACTCTTGGACACGGCTCGCATTGTCAGGAGGTTCCTCTCTCTGGAGCTCTGACCGCCGGTGGCTTGGACTCTGTTCCCGATACCGGTGGGCTACTATTTTTTTATATTTTTAAATGTTTTCATATTTTTTTATATTGTAATATTTAAAAATGTATTTTGTTAGTATTTCAATGAAATAAAGAAGATAATAATAAATTGACATAACGGTCGCGCATGACAGAAACCTCGTGAAAGTCGAGAAAGATAAAAAATCATGTTTCTTGACTTGGCTCGCGAGGATGTCGACATGTGGGATGAGAACTCAGCGATCATTGTGCCGATAGTCGTATCAGCCAATGGCTTAATTGCCAAGAGCCTCGACCAACACCTTTTTTTTTTGAGGGTGTGAAATTATCAAGTAACTTCTACCGCTCGCCTAGAACTATGGCCCCTGGGCCATAGTTCTTCCATAGTTCCAGGTCACAAGTTAACTTAAGCCACTCAAACCCATAGAACCAAACCAATATATTTGTTTCCATATCCTGCAATAGTCCTACACTAACCGGGGGTTGTCCTTGGGTGCACTTGCATAGTGCATACAGGGATAATCATCAGTTGGTACCTCATTTCATTAAAAACGTCTAACGGGCCTCTGCGAGTTGGCTCCGGCCCTTCGTACGACTTTCAAAGGTCTGGGACCCGAGGGACCCGAGAAATATCAAAGACCAAAAAATTCTAATAATAATAACTTGGCAACACCGTGTCAACTGCACGTCTGGCTTTTGCAGTTTTCGTACTATAATATTAATTTATACGCAGTTTTACAAGAGTTGTTTGTTCAATTTTAACTAAACCGAAACCACCAAAAAATATTCATTAAGGAGATCAAATATACACCAGAATTTAAAAGAATTTTAATAAAAACTGCCGAATCGGAGGTGACATGACAAGTGTCATCTCCGATAATAGAACAATAAACTTAACTGGAAAATAAGAAAAACAAGATAGAATGTTGACAAGATCGGCCACACATCGAGCACGCCTACTACCTCCGGACTCGTCGCTCAGCTCCTCCTCGCCGCCGCCGGTACCTAGCGCCACTGTGAGCGCTGGAATGACTCCAGCCGCGGCAGTTGCGTCGCGCTCGAGCGACGAGTATTTCTCTCCGCCCACGACTACACCACCTGCTTGTCGACGGGGAGGACACCGGCTGATGGACGGCTTAGGACCTCGAGGCCCACCGCCCTCTGATAAGGTCCCAGCTCCCGGTGGAAAGGTGCAGCGCATGAGGGCGACAAAATCCATCAACGAGAATGTCATGCGCTCATATTATGGGGCTAAATTGGGGGGAAACAACCTGACCGCGTACCATGTTCGGAAACTCTCTCTTTATCAGGTGCTTGAGCCAGCTGTCAACGTTTCGGCACAACGACGGATCAGGTGCGGGTCACTCAGCGTAATCATATATTATGTTGGATGACACTGTACTTGATCGCCTAAGAAGTGAAATGCGGAGTAGCCATGTCATCGCTTCCCCGTCGCAGATCCACCAGCAGCAAGTCGTCGATAGTACCACCACCGTTCACTGTCAAGTTGACGAGGAGATTGATGACAGGGCTACAAACGTAAGTACCCAATACAATGTGGAATTGAGGAGTGCTTTGGAGAGACCGATTCGGGAATATCGGTCCATGTCGCCCGAACTTAGACCACGCTTACCTCGTTTGCCCATGCATAACAAGATAGGGCGCTGGTGGCTGTTCTGGATTCGCAGCTATCATACTATGTTGATGACTGCGAAGACCTCACCGATACTCATTCGATTCTGTACTGCGCGGTTGTAGCGGCATGTCGTGTACCTCATGTCAAATTTGCAAATGACTATAGAGGTACACGACTGAAATCAGCCGTACCAGCTTGGCAATGCAGGAGTGGAGCGATACACTCAGAATCGCGCGTTCCAAAGTGATGAAAGGCGGGTTTACGTTGGGCCTGGGAGCGACCGGACCAAGGTGTGGCTGACACGTGCCTTCCGGATGATGATGCCATGTGTTCTTTCTGGCGGAGTATCTGGTCGGTGCCTGTCAGCCACACCGAAGGTGATTGGACTCGGGAAGTCGAGTGAGCCTGCGATCCAATACAAAAATAATGGGGGCTATTACCCCAAGATGTAGCTCGTGCAGTTCGTCCGTTGCCCAACTGGAAGTCTCCAGGACTGGACGGGCTGCACAATTCCTGGATCAAATGGTTCAAAAGATCGCATGCTCTCTTGGCGACTCAGTACCAGACTACTTTGGAGTCTGGTTCGCTACCCCAGTTCCTAACGACAGGAGTTACCCGGTTCCTCCATGAATCTTGTAGTACCGCGGACCTCAAAAGATATAGGCCGATCACTTGTTTACCGACGGTCTTTAAAGTCCTTACATCCATTTTGTGAGCTAAAATTAACAAACATATAGACACGCAACTCAATCATGTCTGCCTCTCAAAATGGATGTAAGAACGGGCCCCGCGGTACTAAAGAACTACTCCTCATTGATGTGGACATTAGCCAACAAGTTCGCCGTTCTCGAAAAGATCTGTCGCCATGCTGGATAGATTATAAGAAGGCCTATGACTCGGTGGCTGATACATGGCTCATGAGGGTGCTGGAGTTGTATAAAGTAGATGCAACCCTGCGCATCTCCTTTTTGTCGTGTATTGGGCAATGGAGGACGGTCCTTCGCTATCCAGGATGTCGAAATATCCAGAGGAATAGCGTACCGATAAGAATAGAGCGAGGGATATTTCAGGGCGATAGTTTGAGTCCGTTTTGGTTCTGCGTAGACCTGAATCTCTGCCTTCTCTTTATATCTTAGAAAGTATTATGTATGTTCGCAAAAACTTAGGACTTTTCAAAATAAGAAGTGATTTCCATAATACATACTCGTATAAATACACGTAGTAGACATGAAATTGTGATACCCAAATTTAGATTAACTAAAACAACAAAGTTATTTCTTATAAACAGTATCTACTTTTATAACAAGTTGCCAAAGTCGGTTACAGAACTTAGCGATGGGAAGTTCAAAACCCACATCAAACGTGTCCTTATCAAGAAAGCATATTATAAAATTAAAAACTACGTTGAAGACAAGGAAGTTTGGCAATAATTCCTTCTGCACATGTGGCTTCCCTGGTACATCATTAACGGCATATTATGTAAGAGTCTATTAACGGCTCCCAAATTACCATGTTTATTTTGGTTTTTACATTCTTCCTTAATATAATCTTAGTAATATTTGACATTATGTACCTACAATTTAATTTCTACACTTTATTAGTGGCTTTTGTGTACATGATAATTATTCAGATTTGTTACTGTTTTAATAGCAACAGATATGTGTACATATACATGTATATACTTTCTTACATAATTCAATTCAACTTCAAATTCAAAAGTCATTTATTCAAACTAGGCTAAGAATCAGCACTTTTCGAACGTCAAAATTACACAAGACAGTACCCCAAATCGCCCACCCTTCACCACTTCCTAGTACTTTAGCTGTGAAGAAGAAGTGTCGTAACGAACTCCCCAGCAGCACTGCTGTCTGTACAGTTAGTAAGAAAAAAAAAAAGTTGATTCTATACAATAGTATGCAAAATAATTTACATTACTCAACACAAAACAGTAAATAATCTTATTTGCCATTATGACATCTAGCACACGCCAATAACAAAACAATCAAAAAAGTATACTCGAGCGAAAATAAAAACTCAAGTCAACAAGTGTGGTGTCATATAAGAAAGTAGAAAAAAATGATTTCTCTAAAATAGTTATGGTTTTATCACCAATGAAGTATCGTGGATAGCCTGTTTCTTTTCTTTAGTTTATCAGTAAGAAACAAATGCAAAAACTAAAATTTTCGGTTGGATAATGTAGGTAAGTATAAAAACTAGCACCCTGCAAACCGCACTTTTATCCTAGTATGCAATTTATTTTTAATTTTTTATGTTATATAAAGTCAAATACGTTTTCTATTTACACGTTTCTTGCCAATGTTGCCGGCAAGTTTGGAAACATTCGCGGCAGTTTTGGCAACTTTCGCAATATTGCCGGCAATTTTCATGCCTAATCCGAAACCTATAAGTATTTGGATATGTCGGAAACCTTGGGCATCAATGATACTGACATGAAGCAATCGTTGAAGGAGCGCTTCTTTGGCCGCCTGAAGAAAGTATTTAATAGTTTTCTATTAGGCGGGAAGAAGGTACGCCTTCAACGGTTGGGCCATGCCGGTTTTAATGTACTCTTTTGGCGTACTCAAATGGAATAAAAAAAAAAACAAATATTCAAAAGTCATTTATTCAAACTGGTCTGAGAATAAGCACTTTTTAAATGTCAAAATTACATAAGACAGTCCCCCATCACGCCCACCATTTACCACTTCACACAGCTGTCTGTTCAGTTAGGGAAAAAAAGATTCTTTGTAATAGTATGCAAAATAATTTACATTACGCAACACAAAACATAATTTAAATTATTAGCCATTATGTCAGCTAGCACACGCCAATATACCAATCAAAATCATCGAGAACTATACTCAGATAGAAATAAATATTACACGTAAACAGAACCTAATTTCTAAATAAAAGCCTCCAGGCATAAAGGGCGTACCTGCTGATATATAGCTATATACATATAGCTGAAAGTTATAAATGATAAACTAGGACTATCGAGGTAAAATAAATAAACAGTTAATTACTAATAACAATGACAAAACCATGATCAGCAAGACGACCAGTCACCACAAGCAGCACGAGCGTAACGAGCATACGATCACGAGCATAACGCAAAGATCAGCCGTTATCCCCCCCGTCATATTTGAGGGAAGAGGCAACCGGACCCCCGACGCTACCGCACGCATTGACATCTTAGGGAGCATGACGAACTCGCTGCCGGTTGCTCAAGCAAAAAATAATAATGATCAATTGTAGAGGTCATTAGCCAACCACCTATTGCAATACGTGTGAACGATACGCCACGGCTCATGGTCTCCTGTATAATGTTAGGAAAAGTGAGGTTATGGTGTTTCGTCTGAGTTCCAGTAAACTGACGACAGTTCCTCCTGTTTACTTGTATGGGGTGGCATTTAAGAGAGTGTCTCGTTTAAAATACCTTGGGCACATTTTAACTGAGAACCTTTTTGATGACGAGGATATAGAGAGAGAGAGAAGGGCGTTGTCGGTTCGATGTAATATGCTGGCCCGTAGGTTTGCTAGGTGTACTAAAGACGTGAAAATTACGTTGTTTAAGGCATACTGCCAGACGTTTTACACCTGCAGCCTGTGGGTATACGCAGAGAGCCTACAGCGCCCTCCGTGTTCAGTACAATAATGCTTTTCTGATGCACTGGTCCCGTAGACATAGCTGCGGGCCCGGTGCTGAGGAGAGATATTTAAATTGATGTTGGTGTAGAAGATTTGTTTTGGTCATGTTTTAATTTAATTTTGATTTAAATTTTGACATAATTTTGTTTTTGTTTTAATTTTAATTTAATGTTTATTTAATTTTGTTTAGATTTTTATTTAATTTTGTTTTGATTGTAATTTAATTTAATTTTGATTTTAATATTGATCTTAATTTAATTTTTTGTTGTGATTAAAATATTGTTTTTGATGTTAATGTTACTAACATATTTTTCTAAGTTCTATAGCCCGAAGTGCGCGTTGGGGCGCGCGGACAGCGCTGACAGTTCAGGGGTTATGTAGTCGTTGACAGAATAGTATGTCTTTGAACAAAGCTTGGATTTTACTTTCGTTTTAAACGCATTAAAAGGCAAATCTAGCAAAGAAAAGGGTAGCTTGTTATAAAAGGTTATACCAAGCCCAATAAATGAGTTATGAACCTTATGAAGCCGGTGAAAGGGAGCTCGTAGTTTGTCCTTATTTCTAGTGTTAACATTGTGAAAATCACTGTTTTTAGTGTATAAGTGTATAGTTTGCCTAGTAGGTATATAAGATGGTGGCGAAGATGAATTGAGCTGCCACTGTGAGGATACCAATATTATCTTTGAAAAAACAGCTCGTTTTTAAAGGACACATATATTTTGAATATCAGCAGCTTCGCCCCACAGCAGAAGACCGTAGGACATAACGCTATGAAAATAACGCCTCACTCAAACCGAACTCGACGCCCTGGATAGGAAGGTCCGTACACTGCTGATTGCATATCGAATGCAACACCCACGGTCATCGGTAATGAGACTGTATATCCTCCACAATCGCGAGATATGCAGTCTCAGGGAATATTTCTTAGAAACCGACGTGGGGATGCATCGAGATGTGGTCGCGGTGGGCAAGGATCTCAGCCCGCTCTCCTTGGCTAAAGAGAACTGGTGCAAGCCTGTAGTGCTTGATACTAACGATCGCAAGGAGGTATGGCAGAGTAAGGTGCTTCACAGACGCTGCTTCCGAGCCCTACATGGACCCGATGTAGATTTACTAGTGTCCAGCCTAGCTGCGTTTTGGTGACCTCTTTGGGGAACCGAAGGTTTTGTCTGTGCAATTATAGACGAAGTTATGATGACGAACAATTACCGGAGATTCATTGTGAAGGACGGGACGGTTTACATCTGTCGGGCATGCCACCGTCCGGGAGAATCGATCTGACACATTATCTCCAGGTATTCTCGTCTAGCTAAAGAAGAGTACTTGCAATTTTTTTTTTTTTAATGTTTTAATATTTTTTTATATTCTTATATTTCAAAATGTAATTTATAAGTATTTTAAATGAAATAAAGGATAATAAAATTTATTTAGTTAATTAACTATACAAACTTCTACAATATTTAATCTTACATAGAGGCCTCCTTTTAAGTATAAAAATACCTGTGCTAGGAGACCCCGCTCTTCTAAAACATGAAACAATAGTAATGTAGGCGTGTACATACAAATACATTCACCTTATATTTAGGAAGATGTGCGTGTGAGTGTTTCTGTGTGTGTATGTTTGTATGAGTGTGTGACTGTGAGTGAGTGTCGCTTATTGCCAAATTATCGCATGATGCTTTGAAAAACAGTTTCAATGTCGTCACAGCTCTTGCGTTTTAGCCAGTCAATCAATGATTTTTTTATATTCTCGATAAGTCATGGGATAAATGTTTTTTATTTTTATTTATTATAGATTTTGGTATAGATGGAAGTATCCTACCTAACCTATCTTCTACTATTAGCTATCCACATGCAGAAACAGTTAAAATAACTACCGAGGAACTATACATGTAGTATCTTATATAACTGTAACAACTTGTTCTATCCTTTACTACAGTATCAAATGGGGTAAGTGCTAACACTGAAAAATCTTCCTCAACACAATATAAAAGTTGAGTTAAATCAAACAATGTTGCACTAGACAACCGCGTATGTGTGGCATCCCAAGTGTTACCTAGTCTACACAATGTAAGTGTAGCATCCCAAGCGTTTCCTAGTGTACAGGCGGCTATTCTTACGCAGTATTATACATTCATAGTTCACTTAGCGCGGCGGGAACAGGTGTTTGCTGTCTGTTGAGTACTGCACCACTATCATAAGATATATCGCGCAGGAACATCGCACACACTGTGCATACGACGTTATTGTACAATGTAGCGTGTGAAATTGTCAACCTGGCACCTAAAGAGAAAGTTAAACTATTGTCAGAATCTTAGATTAACGCTTTCTTACAACTCATAAAAGTAGTTCAACAATATTGTAAATGACTGAATCCAATTTACCATAGAGACTGTCACACAGATATCTATGACTCAAGGACGAAACCGACCATTTTCTAAAACTTTTGTACCATATGCTCTTAACCACCGCTGACTACACGAAAGCTAGCAGCCATTTTGTTTATTATGGCTAAGCTCATTAATAAGGACAATATGCGTCATATTTTTACGAAGTATTCAAAAAAAACTTGCGCTTCTACGTATATACGGACACCGATAACTCACAAACAAGTGACGAACGAGACTTTGGTAAAGTAACACTAAGCTATATATTATCATCCGGTGATTATCGCAGCTAATTGAAGCGTCTAACACATAAATACTGCAGGAGTAGCTAAGTGGCGTTCAATACGCCAGGGATAGACGCACAGTGGACGGAAAAACAAGGTTCCCTTTCATAGGATTTTTGAAAAATAAAATATTTTATTTGATAGTTTCAACTATACAGTTTTGTCGAGTATATTAAAACATTGAATAAATTAGTAGTTATGGGTTTTTTTTTGAGTCTATACCATAAAAAAATTACTTTATATATTTCAAATGTATGAAAATGGAATTAGTTTTCCTCATAACTTTTTTCTGTCTTGGATTATAAAGCTGAAACTTTAAGGTATTGTTGCTGAGCCTATAAAAAAGCCACTTGACTTTTGACCTTGACTCCGAACTTCCCCGTTCAAAAGATAAAAATGAATTAAAAATGCATATTTGGACGATGCTTTAACACGCGGTAATGTACCTCAAAAATAAGTTTTTTTAAATATATTTTACCCATTATTAATCCCTGATAGACAACAAACCTATATGACCATCGATCTTAACGAAAAGCGTACCTACTTATTCATAGCGTATGAATAAATTATTAATTGAATTTACACAACAAATAATGCGATATGAATGAATGAATGATATATTTATTTGCAAGAATCTAGGTAGCTAACATAAGTTCTTAAGATCCTATGGGTTTCACGTAAATATTTGTTCGGCTGAAATGCCGAATATAGTGAAACTTTCACTATATGCATTTCAGCCGTAAAAATGTTTAGATTTTACATCTTGGATAAATTAGCATGCCGTACACATTTAGTAATTAGCAAAAACATAACAATAGTAATAGTAATTTCAATTATAAAATCAATATGAGTATGAGTTGAGTTGTATGAGTATGAAATCAATGATTCAGGAGAAGAACCAATCACAATTAAATTAGTCAATGGCAGTCAGACAGGTTGCCTATGTCTACAAACCCTATATTTTCTATATCTGAACTAGAAGGTAATATCAATAACATGTTGGCTTCATTTGATAGAGGTTTAGTACAAAGTTACCTTATCATAGGTCTGAAACTAGAGAGATATGGGTCTGAAGATATCAGCAAATTATGGATAATATCCTCATTTGTTGCAATTCTGCTAGTTTTCCGCGAGTGGAATGTTCTGAATTTAAAAAAATCTTTATTGAGAGCTTCTGATACCTCTTCAGAAAGTTTACCGATTGGAATAACATTATTGTACTCAATTATGTCGGCACCATGCATGAATAATTTATGCACCCTTGAGAGCATATAATACCATGTATAGAGCCTAACAAATTTATGAGTTGTTGTAGCACAATATTACCGGAACTTTTCTACGTCTAAAAACTCTCCACATGATATTACCTGAAGAATCACTCCAAATCTTCTAATGAGTTCTATATCAACACCCGTGATCTGCGCAGTCACTTCGGGATTAGCAATAAATCTTTTGGCAGTATTTCCATCATTGGTAGTTCCTTCACCTTGTATAACTTTCAATTTTTTTTTTTAAATTAATTCATACGTTTTGAATAAGGACGTTTTTCGTCAAGATCTATAGGCACATAAGTTTGCTGTCTATCAGGGATGAATACTGGGTAAGTAAATAAAATAAAACTTATTTTTGAAGTACATTACCGCGTGTTAAAGCATCGTCCAAATATGCATTTTTAATTCATTGATATCTTTTGAACGGGGAAGTTCGGGGTCAAGGTCAAAGGTCAGGTGTCTTTGTTATAGGCTCGGCAACAATACCTAAACGTTTCAGCTTTACAATCTAAGACAGAAAAAAGTTATGAGGAAAACTAATTTCATTTTCATACATTTGAAATATACAGTTTTTTTTTTATGGTATAGATTCGAAAAAAAAACCCATCACTAGTCATTTATTCAATGTTTTAAAGTACTCGACAAAACTGTATACTTTAAACTATCAAATAAAATATTTTATTTTTCAAAAATCCTATGAAACCTTGTTTTTCCGTCCACTGTGAGACAGCGCGACTGCCACCTACTTCCGAACAGTGAGCGCCGGCGGCGGCGGTTACAAGAAGGCTGATTTTACACGAATGCTAAAGTGTCTAAGCGCTCAGTTTATAACGGGTACACCACCTACATAAATACGAAAACCTTTATTCCGTCAGTCACAAATACGAATTTCAAAATACTGATTTTCATAATTCCGAACGGTTCAAAATTCCGAATATAACAACTCCGACTTATCATTACTCCTATTTTTATAATTCCTTAATTTCAATATTCCTAACGTTTATAATTACTATTCTCAAAATAGCGAGTTTCGATAGATCGAATAAGAAAATGTCCGACATAATGATAATTCGAAACATCAAAAATACAGGGGATTTGCAGCATGCAAGCAGGCATGCAGTGTGCAAGCAAGCATGCAACATGCAAGCAGGCATGCAACATGCAAGCAGGCATGCAGCGTGCAAGCAGGCAAGCAGCAAGCAAGCAGGCATGCAACATGCAGCAAGCATTGTTTCTGTCACGGCTCCGGCGCACTGTGGGCTGTAAATCGATCTTCATAGTCATTTAAAATGTTTGCGCTTTTTTTTTTTTTTTTTCTTGTGATAAGGTTCTAATGCCTTCAGCGGTCATGAATATATATAAGGAATATCATTTCATAGGTGAACTAAATTATAAAATAAAAAACAGAAAATTTTGAATGGCGCCAAAGTAATAAATCCAAATATCTTCAAAACCGCTGTTTAACTGTTATATCCTTACAGATGGCGATTCTACAAATTATTTGTCATTTTTTTGGTGTATTTCATATATTGGTGATAACTGCGGTTTTTTTATTAACAATATATACGTATACGTTATTTAAAAAAATCGTTTTACAAAATTTGTACTTACGTCCGGACCAATGGGTTTATAAACTTGAGATTATGCAGAGAGGTCTTTGTATTTTAGAAAAACACTACTACATTAGCAAAATTAAGAATATATTCCATGCCATCGACAAAAAAAATATGAAGTGATAAATTTAGTTACGCATTCTAAGAACTCGTTTTTAACACTATTGTATGATCGTTAACCTATTAGGAATTATCTAATTACCCAAATTATATAATTACTTTAATGTTGATGACATAAATTACTGTAATTAGTACCTAATTATTAGTATTACGACATTAATAAGGGTGGTTAAGCTAACTATAATTAGTTTTCAAAATTGTCATCAGAATCAGAATCTGACTCAGAGTCAGGATCTAAATGAGAAACATCAAAAAATTCGAAATCGCTCTCCTGAAGTTTCAATAAATCCAGGGTTTCGTTGAAAAGCTCTTGCTTTTTTTTCGTACTCATCTTGGGTCTTGTTGCAGAAATAACTGGATCTGATGAAAGAAGTAACATGTTGAGGATATCCTCATTCGAATTTTGTCTGCTTTTCTTTCGGGAATTGTGTTCCTTAAATCTACGAAAGTCTTTGTTGCGTGACTCGGACGCTTCCTCTGATAGGCTCCCGATTGGCATAATTGCGTTACTGGCAATGATATCTGCCCCGTGTATTAGCAATTTGTGCACAGTATCAGGCATATGGTACCAATTATATAGTTTCACATACCTAGCAGCTGTCTGGTACGCATATTCTTTAAATTTTACAGCGTTAACATCTTGCCCTGAGGTAACTGCCTGTAAAATCACTGCAAGTCTACGAATTAACTGTTCGTCTAGCCCAGTGTTCGCTGCAGTTTTTTCAGGAAACTAGAAAAATCTTCTGGCTGTATTGCCATCATTCGTTGTTCAGGATCCTTGTTTAACAATGTCTATCAAAAGGTTTAGCTCAGCTTTGCAACGATTTTGTATAACTTTTTTTCTTGCTTGAAAGACAACTTTGTCATCATCTCCTCGCACTGCCCATTTCTTGAGGTCAAGCCTATAAGCTATATGTAAGAGGCATTCCATGGTATTGATGCGAGCGTGTAATGTTGACAGTCCAAATTTATAGAGGTCGACAGACACTGGTCTTTCCTTCACAGAATCCAATTTATTCATGTCTGAAGGTTTTGCTAAACAAAGGTAGCAGCTAGAACTAGATTTGCATCTGATAGATTGGTGCAAATCTTTCCATCAATCATAGTCATCATTAACTTATGGTTGACCACATTAGTTCCGCAATCTGAGGGGCGAAGTGCGTTTATCTCGTCTTCCATCTTCTTTTGATGTTCAGTAACCACAAAATTACTTTCTTTCGTAAATATGAATTGCACTGGGCGACAATATGACGATGAGCATGGCCTTGGATTTATCCAAATAGTATCTTCTTCACAAGTGATTTTAAGAGGTACCATCGAAGTCAAGAAAACACTTGAATCGTCTTGGTCACAGGTCATACTCTGCTTGTATCTACTTTGATTAGAAGCACCATCGAATCCCCACTTGCATATCATAGTCAGACACTTGTCATTTATAACTTCAGGCAAACTTTCTAAGATTCTTTGCACTGTTTTGTCAAGCAAACCTCGCAATGTGATCTTGGCTGAATAATCCGTCACGGTGATTGTTTCCTGTAGGGGATAGCACTGTAATTTTGAATTCTGTACTTTGTAATAAGAAGGATATAGATCCTTTGCACCTTCTCGCATGGCTGTTTCCCTCAAAGTTACATATTGCCATTTCGTAAGCTAAGCTAAAAAGCGCTGGGTCTACTTCTTTCTTTAAGAAAGAAGTAGACCCAGCGCTTTTTCGGGCGAAAACAAAGGTTTAGATGGTTTATTAATAATTTCCATAAATTTGTCAGCTGCTTCGGGGTGCTTCAGCATATACTCAATTGCAGTTGCAATACTTCCCTGACCTTGTTCTCTCAATTGAACGGCAGTTGCATATGCTAATTCAGTGCTATCGCGACCTTTCTCGTCCATTGTTCTTCTCTTTTTCTGCTGAGTACTTAGTTCTTCAAAAGGTTTTCGAGGTGTTGATTTTCTCTTTGTCATCGTTCCAACCGATGATGTTGTTGATGTCGAAGGTTCAGGTTCAGGACAGCTTGTTTCTGAACTTTCAACTGTTAGTCGTATACAACTAGGCCAGTCGATGTTTGCTTCAAGTCAAGTTCCGTAATATTTTTTTAAATCCGTGAAGTTTCTTTGGGATTTTTTCCATCTCAGCATCGCAGCTCTCGTGAATCTTTGGCAAAAGATTTTCAAAGTCAAACTGTCTTCGTCAGAAAGACTATGATCTAGGCAAGATACCACTGTATCAAACAATTTATCACTATCATTCTTCTAATCAGAATTTTTTAATATGACAAACAAATCTAGGTTTGTAACAAGGCCCTCCATACTTTTACACTTAAATATCAACGTGAATGATTGAAATGCTCAAAATGAACTAAGTAATAGTATATACTGCAGTTCAATTGATATGCAATATTGTGCTTAACTAACCTCATTAATGTTATAATATATAGTTACCTTAACCACCCTTATTAATGTCGTAATACTAATAATTAGGTACTAATTACAGTAATTTATGTCATCAACATTAAAATAATTATATAATTTGGGTAATTAGATAATTCCTAATAGGTTAACGATCATACAATAGTGTTAAAAACGAGTTCTTAGAATGCGTAACTAAATTTATCACTTCATATTTTTTTTGTCGATGTCATGGAATATATTCTTAATTTTGCTAATGTAGTAGTGTTTTTCTAAAATACAAAGACCTCTCTGCAAAATCTCAAGTTTATAAACCCATTGGTCCGGACGTAAGTACAAATTTTGTAAAACGATTTTTTTAAATAACGTATACGTATATATTTTTTATAAAAAAACCGCAGTTATCACCAATATATGAAATACACCAAAAAATGTCAAATAATTTGTAGAATCGCCGTCTGTAAGGATATAACAGTTAAAACAGCGGTTTTGAAGATATTTGGATTTATTACTTTGGCGCCAAACAAAATTTTCAATTTTTATTTTATAATTTAGTTTAGCTATGAAATGATATTCCTTATATATATTCATGACTGCTGAAGGCATTAGAACCTTATCACAAGAAAAAAAAAAAAAAGCGCAAACATTTTAAATGACTATGAAGCTCGATTTACAGCCCACAGTGCGGCGCTGCGGGGTTTGGGCGGCCCCACTCCTCCGCGCCTACGCGGGCTTAAATTACACTCTAGGGTAGGGCAGACAAGACTGCGTGAAGTCGGTTTTGCAGCGATTCGTTTCTGTCACTATATTTTGTGGTACAACATGTTGACTTTTAGTTTATTCGAAGTATTGAAAACCGGAATGTCGTTTTTCGGATCGAGAACCCTTTCGAGTATTTGATTCATCGAACGTATGAAACTCGGAAAACGAACAAATCGCATATACGATTTTCGGTAAAATAAATTTCGTGATTTTTAATAATAGACATTATAATTCTTAGGTATTATGAAATTCGGACTTTTGAAAATCGGAACATTGAAATTCGGAATAAAATATTTCGGAGTATTTGGGTGTTCCCGTTTATAACACAAAGGTCTATGGCGCAGATCGTATGGCTTCAAATCAAAATTAACAGATAAGCTCATCATCATCCCCCTGTCCCATTGTATTTGTACTCAGCGCAGCACGTCTTTTTACAAGCTTTTATATAACTTGCCTCGTTAGTTAGTTAGTATGTAATTGGTATTTAAAAAAATATGTTCTTAAAAGCTTGAGGCGTGAACGTCCTTCTTACACTTTTAAGATAAGCCCCAAGCTTTTAAGAAAATATTAAAGTTGTATTTTATTTAGTACCTTTTTAGTTCATTCAAAGCTAGTTTTTAAAAAGGTTTAAAAAATATTGTTGCTTCACCTCTAAAAGCCCACTTCTTAGCTACATCATTTTTCGTAAGATAATAATCTTACATACCATAGAGTGATACGCCATTAAGTTTCATCTTTCTGAAGATAACCTAACATAGTGTAAATATTGTTAAGCAGGTAACACACGACACATTTTACCATGAACGTGAAGCTGCTCTTGATAAGCCACAACACGTTACTGGGTCACGCATATATCATGAAGCACAGATGACACCAATTTTGTTGTAGAGCAGCGAAGACGCGCGACTACGTATATAACGATGACGACGATGTAACACGTCATTTTCCTACTAGCAGCTAGCTTGTCTCCAAATATGAAGAGGCGACACACTCTCGACTATTAAAACGTGTCGGGAGCATATTTGTCATCATCTGAACGTTGAACCAACAATGAAGAGTGTACAAACCAGATGAGTATTCGTCCCGGCTAATGGGCGTCGTTCAAATACACACGTTTACTAAAAGCTTTGAGTTGGAGCTATGGCTTAAACGCGACTGACTGTTTGCCGCGAATTTATTTTGAGGAGTGACAACTTTTGGCCTTGAACCCGTGACCCGGTAATCTAGCGTCGCTGAAGTTCAGATATAATGTGATTACAAGACGCGACGATCAGCGAACCGCTTCGATGCGTCTTGTTGAACAACTCGGTCTACTGTTGTCGAAGGTTTCGTTGATTCAACTTAAAGGCTTGTGCAGACCAGCGCGACTTGTCGCGCGACGCGACGCCGGTTATTGTTATACCGTACAGTTTTCTTAGAAATTGCATTGTTTGAGTCGCGTCGCGCGACAAGTCACGTTGGTCTGCACAGGCCTTAAGTCTTTCGTATTTAAAATAATGTACGGCAAGATTTTAATTTGCTGTAATTTATTTACTGTAAGCTGTTCAATTTAGAATTGTAGGTTATTTATCTATACGTATTATAAAATAAAGTCGCTTTTCACGTTTGTTTGTATGTCCGCGTTGTTCTTCTAAACCACGCAACAGATTTTGATGAGGTTTTCACCAGCCTTTAGAGATTTATTCCAGAAGGTTTATGTGTATAATGCGTTAGTATTAAAGTTACGTTTACCTATGAAATCTCAATGTTTTGTCAAGTCGTAAAAACCGTGCGAAGCAGGAGCGTGTCCCTAGTTTAGAATAAGAACGTTTTCAAGAGTAACTGCCTATTTGTTTCACTTCCCCATAATACAATTATAACACAAAGCTTATTATACACGGAAAAGCAGATATGAACGATATCAATAAACTATTAATTTATAATATGGTAGTGTCTTTATTTGCTATCTAAACTCTGTTCGCGTGTGTGTGTTCAATTATAACAAAACATCACGCCAGTATTCCCCGAGCACGTAGCGCACAGTTCTCAACCACATTCCCCGAGCAGGTAGTGCACAGTTCTCAACCGCATTCCCCGAGCAGGTAGTGCACAGTTCTTAACCACATTCCCCGAGCAGGTAGTGCACAGTTCTCAACCGCATTCCCCGAGCAGGTAGTGCACAGTTCTTAACCACATTCCCCGAGCAGGTAGTGCACAGTTCTCAACCACATTTCGCCAGTTATCTTTAAGTCCCTTGTCATAAAGGGCGAACATTTCCACAAATCCATTCTTCTGGCTGCTAACTACTAGGTTACTACTGAGTAATTCCTAATGGAAAATACAAACACACACACAGGAACCATCGACTAGTTTGATACAGGATGAAGTTAGTTGTAGCGCGAGGTGTCTGCTCATTACACGCACATTAACTGTGACCTTACCGCAGTCCCCCCGCTCACCGCTCATCATTCACTAGTGAACGATGCAGTAACCAGCACCGACTAGCTCATGTAATGACTCACACATGAACCAGTTTAAGGCTCCTAACCAAATAAGTACTGCGCCTTACTTCTATTTTTTTTTGTGACACAGTGGGCACTTTGGGACAACGCCGCGCCGGTCAGAACATATCCCAGAGGCTGACTGCAAAGCCCCCAGGAACTCCTCAGCCTCGCTGTGCATGGCACCAGAACCGTTACTGTTTCTACACAGTTAAATACATTACATAACTTTACACTTCTCCATACTTAGGGTCGAAAGAAGGCCATGTGGGTGTGTATTGACGAACAAACTTTTGACCAAACAACCGATGATGATACTCGTCGCCATCTATTCTTAAACATAGTTTTTTCTATCTTGTTGATTTAAAAAGCCCTGTATTCAATCATGTCCGTATAATATACATGCAAAACAGCCACTAATAACGAGTCTCGGTCACGACTATTACGTTAACAGAGCAACTCGTTCGTGATCGACTTGTTCCTAGCTAGCAGCCGCTGAGCCAGTCTATTACTACGGCAAGCCTACTCGACCGCTGAACACGTATTTATCACTATTGATCGATTAAGAGCACAGGGGTCCCACACTCATACCAATTCAAGTCATCCACTTAGTTTGGAATAGATGAAAATTAATTGGAACGAAGTTTAGTGTACCGTAATAATAATTGAGTTAGGTTTAATTTTATGATCTCACTTGAGAACATCGAATCCCCGACCTGTCTCGATCGACACGCACTTGTAATAAGTCTCGGTACGTCGGGGACTTGGTTAACAGAGCTTACTTCATGGAAATGAATTGTTCCAATAATATGTTCTAACTAAGTAACCAATGCAAAACAACATATTAAAGTTGCGCTGAAAGTATTGAAAATTAAACTAATTGTTGTATAAGCACATGAATTTATACTAATTTACAAGAGCCGCAATACCTACACTCGCACAGACTAGAGTTATTACGCTTTTTGTGACGATACCGATGTGAACAAAAACGGCAATCTGTCAAGCTGGTGGTAATTATTTCCGAAACGCCATTTAACGTATAATCCTTTGAACAATGTAGATGTAATGACACCACTCCAAAAAGTTATTAGGAATTAACTCACGGACCATGTTGTTTTTATGTCAAATAAATCTAGATTTTCAACTGTTTATATTAACAATGAAATCTCTAACAAACTTAAAAACAACTTAAGGTTCCATGCACGAACAAAACCCTCTAATTCAAATTCAAATTCATTTATTGGTGTGAATTTTGGTAAATTTTTACATGAGATCTTAATAATAAATCATTTGTTCCTCAAAAAACTACCTTAAAGGTGTACACTCTTTTCACTTAATTGGTTCGATCGAAATCCATCATTGGTTATTCATCATTTCATCATTTGGTCATTATCATTGGTTATTATTGCTCTTTTGATAATTACTTATCTAATTGTAAGAAAGCTTAAAATTATTAAAACAGAAGTCTATGTAACTATAAAAGTAGTTTTCGTGGTGCTAAACCATTCATGTCAGTTACAGCATCTGCTACGTGGGCGACACTGAAAGTTTTTAGAACTGGCTACTTGTAAACGATATAATAAAAAAGTAAGTTCAAATTTTCAAAATGGAATTCTTTGCCAATATTATTGTGTATGTATTGTATTCATATGTTATATATTATTATTTTTATACAAATTACATTTTTAAATATTTTTATGAAAAAGAAATTAAAAAAAAAAACATTTAAAAATATAAAAAGTAGTGGTTCATCCATAATATTACTATTGTGTCTTTGAAATTTTTCGGAATCCTGGGGTCCCGGACCTTTGGAAGGCGTACGAGGGGCCGAAACCAACTCGCAGAGGCCCGTTAGGCGTTTTAATGAAATGAGGCACCAATCGACGATTATCCCTGTATGCACTATGCATGTGCACCCAAGGACAACCCCCGGTTGGTGTAGGACTATTGCAAGTTATGGAAACAATGATATTAGACTATGGGTATGGGTGGCTTAAGTTGACTGGTGCCCTGGAACTATGGAAGGACTATGGCCCCTGCCTGGTCAATGTGTTATATGTAGACGGAAAAATAGCAGGGGGTGACTTGCACACTCAATAATGGGCCCCCGAAAACTGTCGCTAGCACATAGTGACGTAGCGACAAGGGGGCAACATGTCCTGAGGTGCTTGAGTAGTGGAAAGGTATTCCACGGCTTTCAGAACAATCCCAGAGCCCGGAAGATGGTCAAGATCCCTACGAGCACTTACTGGAATACTTCCTTCCTCCGTGCACGTTTACTCTTGCGAATCTTCACTCAAATTAAGGCAAGAATGAGGTGGGAGCTCTGTTCCTCTTCAGTGTTTACTCCAGCCGGCCAATAAAGGCAAGCCAAAGATGAGGAACAAGATTTCTCCCGGGAGATAGGGTCCGTGGGGTCGCTACTGCCCAACAGCTTGCCACATGCTGCTCTGCGGGTTTTCTGTATCTCTCTTGGTCTGGCCCCTCATCCTAGATCAGTCCCAGCAAAGTAAACTCTACCGGCACAGACCCAGAGTTCGGAGCGCGCAAGCTCCACCACGACGTCAACGTAGAGATACGGCGGTGGGGCTTATTATTATTATTATTTATATATTTTTGTATTTAAACAAAATTAATGCTATTTCGTCAGCGTTTAAATATTAATAATAACCTGAATATACATAACGATAACAAACAGATATGTAAAGTGGATGTAAGTAAGGGCTCATAATAGATAAAAAAAATAACTGGAAACTACATTTAGAGGAGTTAAGCAAGCGACTGAGTAAATCCGCCTATATGCTCTACAAAATCGCTCCTGTTCTAGGTGTAGATGCCAAGCTTACGGCGTATCATGGCGTAGTTGGTAATTTTCTAAGATTTGGTGTTATTTTCAGGGGGAACTCAACCCACAAAGGGTTAAAATTCAGGTCACAAAAGAGATGCCATGTTCGGTCTAAAAACAAGCGACTCATGCAAGCAATTGTTTTTAAAATATAAAATGTTAACCCTCCAATCACTCTGTATTTTTGAAATTGCGGTGTTCGTAAACTTAAACCCGCATTTGTTTAAAAAACTATCCGATATGGATGGCCGCAACCGGCGCGATAAATATAAGCACAGATTGCGTGTGAGACCATCCAATACAGCACTAATGCGTGAAAGTGTTTTCTGTATGGAACCACGTATATTTAACCATCTACCACAACCATTCAGAGATATAACTGTAACAAGAAAAAACTAAGTATTTGGCAGCCAAATGTTTCTATAGTATTGCTGAGTATCTAATGGAGAAAACATAATAATTCTAATGTAGGGGCGAGTTAGCTAGTTTGGTTCTGTTAATTTATTGTACTTTTTTCTTTTTTTTTACTTGTGCTGTACTTATATGTGAATTTAATTTTACTGTAATCCTTAACAAATTAATTTCGGTTTATTGTATTTTTTTAATGTATAATAATATTTTATTATAATAAATAATTTTAATTAAATAACTATTCAAATGTTATAATAATACATATTTGTACGCCGTTATGGTAAAAAATGACTGTGATTCTTTCTGCAATGTACATAACATCTTGCATGCTTTGTGTGTGCATACTCATGTTTCGGACAAATAAATGATCATTCATTCATTCATTCATTAATTTGTCATTTGTTTACGATTTGGCGGCAAATTGAAAATTTACTATGTCACGTCAGCACGAATTTAACGCGTGAAAGTTTTCGTACAAAGATTTTTTATGACTTTCGATGTCATTTAAGTCAACAAGAAAGTTATGATAGTCTTCGATTGGCCTTTCACGATGAAGCCCCATCTCGTGCCACTGTTTACAACTGATTTAATGAGCTTAAACGTGGTCGCACTAATCTCACCGATGATCTGCGTGAGGGACGGCCTTCTACGGCAACGACTGAAGATAACATCAGTGTTGTATGATATCGGCGTATGATAGAGACTGACAAAAGAGTGACTTATCAGCAGATTCGGACAAGCTTAGGTATCGGTATGAGTCGAGTGCACAAAATCCTCCATGAACATTTAGCGGTCAGGAAGCTTTGTGCCCGGTGGATACCTCATAATTTGACAGAGGCCCAAAAACTCCGTCGTGTTGATTGGTGTCGTGAAATGGTTCAAAGATTTAACGGTGGTGACTCAAATGCTGTGGTGACGAAAGCTGGATTTATTGTTATGATCCTGAAAGTAAGAGACAGTCTGCTGTCTGGGTGTTTCCTTCCGAGAAGTTGCCAACTAAAGTGAAGAGAGGTTGAAGCGGGGGAAAAAAGATGGTGGCCTCGTTCTTCAGAAGAACAGGTAATTACGCAATAATTGTTTTAGAGGATCGAAAAACAGTTACTGCAGAGTGGTACACTGACAATTGTTTGCCACTTGTCTTGGAAAAAGTTCGGGAGAAACGACCTCGCAGTAGGATCCTCCTTCACCACGACAACGACTCGTCGCACACCGCCAAGCAAGCAATCGACTACTTGGCGATGTCAGACGTGGAATCACTGGGTCACCCGACCTAAAGCCCCTACCTCGCACCTTGCGATTTTATTTATTTCCGAAAATAAAAGAAAAACTTCCAGGAAAACGTTTTATGGACGCCGAGGAAGCAGTGGCTGCGTTTCAAAATGCCGTCGAAGAGACCCCTAAACGAGTGGGCAAAGTGGTTTTCTCAGTGGTTCCATCGGATGTAGCGATGTATTGATGTAAATGGACACTATTTTGAAAAGATATAATAAAACTAATAACTTGCTAGTTTATTCAGTTTTAGATTTTCTAAGAACTTTCAGTGTCACCGTCGTATGACGCTGATTTATGGCAGTCGCCTTGAGTAGTTAGACTAAGTTTTCTGTGCTTAACTCACGCTACGCTTCGTACGTCCAGCCAGTAATAGAACTCGCCCGTCAAGGAGCACTGTCCCAAATTAAACGCATTATTAATTAATTATACATAAATCAAAAGGTATTTTCATAAAACACATATACTAAAATATAAACAATTAAATTGTCTTTAAAATGGTGAAAGATTTAGTAAAATACGCTTGATAGTTTTTGCGTGATTCTCAGTTTAATATTTGTATCACTTTTGCGCTCTCGAAAATATGGTTTATTTCGCCTTTGATTTACTTACTGAAGATATTGTAGAATCTTATCATAAAATTTTGATTTTGTTCAAGAATAGCTGAAGACTAATGTTAGATTTTTTTTATTTCTTGATATGGTTTGCTAAATATTGGAAAAAATACATTACTGACTGGTATTTCTTTTAAATAGGTTTCTCAACATAATTTTAAGTTAAAAAAAATAGTTCAGCCGGTTATACGGTCATGCAAGAAGACCGTATAATGATTTTGATGATATTTTTTAATGTTCAGAATCAAAAGTAGTTTCTGGTAAAAAAAATATCAAACGGCAGTTTCGCGTCTGATTTCGGAAAACTTGTTCAAAATATTAGTGATTTTCCATGAATACTTAATATATTTGAAAAATCCCTTTCAGCCACATGCAAAACAAAGAACAAGACTTTTCAAACAAAAAACAAAAAAAAAATCCTTTCTCACAAATAATGATCAAAATCATTCGATTTTGTACACCTAGGTAGTCAACTTAGGAATTAAGTCACGAAGTACAGTTATACTAATTTTCTAAATTGTCGTTCTTAAGTGCATTACTGTGTTCTTTAAATTCATCGCGTTTCTGCAGGCAATGTACTAATGGTCCTCAGAGGAATATTAAGTCTCTTAATTATAAGAAAGTCTAAATGAAATATACTTACACTAGTTGTTTACATCGATTATCTTTTGGAATATGGGTGTTGACGTAAAATGTTATAATTCGTATAAGGTCGGTTGCTTGGGCATCACGGCATCATTAAAATATTCAGTCCGGTCGAGGTTAAGTATCGGGCGGGCAGCGAGGGGCGCCCCCTCCTCTCCCCTGGGGTAAAAGGAGGTGTGGGGGGCGGCGTAGACTGCGCTTGAACATAAATAGTACACGTGACCTGCTTGACCTTGAAGGAGGCAGTGGATCGACACGTCGCGCGGCGCCCTGTTGCCATGCTCGAACTGGGCTCATCTCAAGTACCTCCATCATGTGAGAATGAAATATTCTCATCAAAATCATTCAAATCAATGTTGTACAGAAACCTACACTCGCTAACGTGTGCTTAGTATTCTGCTTTTCAACATTCAAAATTCAAAAGTCATTTATTCAAACTAGGCTGAGAATCAGCACTTTTTGAACGTCAACGTTACATAAGACAGTCCCCCAAAACGCCCACCCTTCACCACTTCCTAGTGCGTTAGCTGGGAAGAAGAAGTGGCGCAACAAACTCCCCAGAGCGGCACAGCCTGTTCTCTTGGTCTTGTTCTGTTCTGTTCTTTTGCTTGAATTATATAATTTTCCTTGATTCTACCAAATGGATGAACTGTTTAAAGTTCATAGCGCGAATTAACTCGGTTTTCGGACCCGAAAAACAGCTCTGCGGGTTAGGACGTATAATTTCATACAACGTATCACCACACGTCGGAACGGTCAAACGCGCCGGTTGTTCTGAGTCCGTGCACAAACCGGCCCGGATGGAACTGACGACACTGTCGGGAATGCCCGAAGGACGGCACAGATTTAATACTATGTATCTATACACTGCAAATTTAGATATATTCATACATCTCAAATCGCAAGGGAAGCTCCCTTACTTGCCAGATGAATTACGAATAAACGAATGTTACATTATTATTGGGAGTCCAGACGATTTGCAGTACTTTTTCTTTTTTTTTTTAGTTTGTGAAATAAAACCCACCCATGTTCCTTCCCTTGCCTGTGTGCCGGGGCTGCGATATCCCTTTCGGACAAACCCGCAACCCCAGCAGGCATTGGTCTTTCGACCCCGTCAGTTGGTGCTGACATCTCTTTGAGGCGCGCGTGGAACACAACGCGCCGTCGACACGGGCCTGCAGTCTAATTACGCAACACATTTTATTTCTGTTTACAATTCTGAATCGAAAGCAATTCCAATTTTAAACGGATGCCATAGTTCGAATTACGATTAACATTTTTTATCGGTCGACCGAAATTGGATAGGGATGTTTTAATCAATTGGCTATAATTTGTTTGGATGATGTGTTTTGTTACACCATATAGGAATGATTAATTTCCAAATTATTGTCCAATATTTTTTTTTATTTTTTATTACGACTGATGCTCTACTAGTACTTATAAATGAAAATGTACAATAATTGCCGAAAAATTAAAAACCAATTTTTAAAACACTTTTACCATATTTGCAATACGTAACAAAACGTTTTTATTTTCACATTTTTGATATCTGTGGCCAATGACAAAATCGTAGAAAAGCAGTGTTGTCAACTTAGTGGGATTTCCACTAAACCTGGGGGTTTGTACTGCCAGAAAAAAATTGCTTTCAGTGGCCGGTGGTTTTGTCTAGTGGTTAGTTTAATTCTATTTGTAGAAAACAGTACAATCAATTACTAAAACTTTGACTCGAGAAAATATTAAAATAACACGATAATAGCATGTTTTATTGTTTGTTTAAAACCCCTTAAAACCTGTGTCAGTGATTTTTCGATTTATTTCTTTCAAATACCGAAACCACTGCGGACACGAACGCTGATTTGGAAAGACTGACACAGCATGACGAATATATTGAAGCCACACAGAGGCTCCGCCCGAGAGGAGATCGAAATACAACGTCATTTCAAAAAACATATCTCACGGGAACATACGGGATAAAAAAATCTGCCGCTAAGCCATTTGAAAACAAACATCTTCACTAAATTTATTTCGATAATTATACTGCGGTTGCCATTTGTCATGCCACCAACACAATATAAGTTAAAATCGGTTGCACGGACCGTAAAAAAAGTTTATTTAAATGTCTAATCTTATTTTATTAATCGAGTATAGTTTTTACGCAAACGGTTAAATATTTTGAAATCGCTTTCAAAATCCATCTTTTGAAATCGATTTCAGGAGTGGCTCCGGCTAGCAGTTTCGATCGTCTTTAGTACTATTATTCGGTTGTACGTGCATCATTCAAAACTATTCAAACATAAACAAATACGTACTTACGCAAAGCTACTATTGCCGTGGTTTTGTGATATTGCTTTGTCTAGTTCGGATAATCGATACGATTCGATTTCTGACTGAAATCTGATTTTAAATTCGTTTTGATCTATCTGACGCATTTCTATAGCGGACTCAGGGAAAAAAATTGGCAGCACTGAGTAAAAGTTGAATAACCTCTTGAACGATCAGCCGACTCATTGTGACGTGTTCAGAGTCGAATTTAATGTAAAATATTGCCTGTCTAAAGTAGTCGTATACCTTTGCTGCTCTAACTTTATCAGTTTGTAGGGAAAAGAACAGGAAAGGTATAACATCACATGTTAAACATCGGAAATAATCTGCGCTGGAATGATCGTTCTTTGAACTCTGTGGAGAATACGCTATCAAACAGGGCGATGTCTTTGTTTACATTTTAGTCTTGTTGATTTCGGTAATGTTTTTGTTGTGCATTGTTTTGACTTGAATGTTTTATATTTTTCAACATACAAAATTATATTTACTATTCTCTTACAGAAACATGGGCCTATGCTAAGCAGTTTTGGAACATTTTTCTTGTGGCTTGTGGAAGTCGGAAAAACTTTGGAAAATTCTCTCGTTCACGTTCTCGTTTTCTACTGGCTGCACTAAGACTTATTTAGGCTTAGGCTTATTTTTGCTCAATAGCGAAAAGTACCTAAGTCGATATTATCACTACAAGTAAGTAAGCCAATATAAATAGGTATAACGTGTGTAAGAGTGTACCTTTGTATCTCATTCATTACATTATTGTAGCTGTAGGTACATTATTGATCAATCTACCTATGGAGAATCATTCCTTTGTTGCGTAGACACAAGCATCTTAAGTGAGGTTATCTATTTAATGTGGTTAAAATAATTATTAAGTATAGTTACTATGTCCGTCAACCTCAGTCTAACTGAAATTGTTAATTGATATTTATGTACATAAGTAGATGCTGAAATAAACAATTATAATCACTAGCCAAATAGCAACTTACTACAAAATATATTTATAATATTTTCACAGACCGTGCTAGTGCTGAAAATACAAGAAGGGAACGCTACCCAACATCAATCTTGTTGTTCAAACATGGATTGAATAACCAATCTTCTGTATTAATCATTGAAGGTAAGGTTTTTGACACATAGTTAAGAATCAAGCGTAGCAAGTCACATAATTATAAAATTATAAATATTTCCTTGGCTGAACTTAGTACATAGACACAACATATATTTTGTGTATACCTAACTAATGTTTAATATTATAATTCAGTATTATAAAATATCTGGAGACTGAAATATGAGCCCTAAATAAAGATGAAATTATACAACCATGGCTTTTGTCCAGCCATGGGCTAGTGAAAACCTAGTTGATATGCCTACTTTACTTTGCCACATAATGTTTAAGTACTGCATTTGAGCAGAAAATAATTAGTTTTTGTTTTAATAGAGTTCCTGGGGCGTTTCACCCATGAAGACATGAAGGCAGCATGAAGGATGTCGCCCATGCTGCGTTGCCCCGTTGCTCTGCTACTTCAGTTTTCAAGCTTCTCAAGAACTAAAGTAGAAACTGAAGATTGTTAATGAAAGATAATCTTTTTTCTTTTACCGCTTCAGTCTTGTACGACAGCGATATAAATGTGTGTTCCTCTTTTGTTAATTGATAACAGTGGAAACTTAAATAAAGTGTTTTTATTTTGAACTTGTACTTTTTATTTGTACCTCTATAGGTGCAAATAAAAATAACTTGTAAGTAATGAAATATTTAAGAATTGAATACTATGCTTTTTATAAACACAGCCAATTGATTATTATAATGATACTATTTATAGGTACCTATTTACCTAAATTTACTGTCATTCATTAGGTAACAGTAGAAAGAGAGAAATAAATTATGGTAAACAAAAACGACTTTTATTATATCTTTAATAGCATTTATTCACATTATTATGAAATATTTGTACATGGGGCAAAAAGAAATGGAACAAATATACTGTAAGTATTAGTGGAATTTGTGATCCAATGTCTTTCTGTGGACGTCATCATGGATTATGTATGTACTGCTTGCTAATTCTTGCTGTAAGTGCATGAGAGAGTTTTAAGTTTTTCCTGAATAATGTAGTTGAGCCTGACACCTGAAATAAGATAAAAAAGAATTTAAGTAAATCCTCATTTAATTCCATGATTCATTACATCCATCCACAAAGTCTAATAGGCCACTCCCTTCAACACTTCAATGCACAATCTATTTATTTATTTATTTATTTATTTAACAGTTTATGTACACACATTATAAATAGACAAGAAGAAAGGAACAGAAAAAAACGTACAAAGGTGATGCTTATTTCTAAAGAAATCTCTTCCAGCATACCTGCGATAGGAAAGTAGTTAAAGAGATGTAGACAACGTGTGTAAGATTAGAAGAGAAAATAATATACATAAAATAAAAACACTTAATTATTCGCTAATTTAACTATAAACATACAATATGAGAATAAACTTACATACATACTTCTAAAATAAATAACCCTAAAATATATATACTTAATTATAATGTAGTATAAAATAATAAATGCAAAATATGCAACTATGACGAAGTGGACAGATAGTGTTCTTTCACTCTTCTTTTAAAAACTGCAACAGTTTGGCAGTCCCTAATGTCAGGCGGAAGTGAATTCCACAACCGAACCGCGTGCACGCTGAAGGAGTAGGAGTAGAAGTCGGTTGAGTGGGGAGGGGATTTAAGGAGATATCTACTTTAAAGAACAGCAATATTCTGCTATAAACAACAATTACGTGCCTACAATTGACTTTATTTAAATGTAATCAATTCAAATTCAAATTCATTTATTTGCCAGAATGTAGGTTTACAAATGTATGATCTTAAAACTATAATGGCCCCTTTACATTCTACCATTACTTATGGTGTGCAAATCTTTAATTTTAACCTATACAATTACATTCCTTTAGTTATAAGGTCCAATAAAAACAGAAAATAAAATAAAATTATAGACAGTAACAACAGATAACAAATAATGTCTCATGCCACAATAAGTATTTAAGGAACAAATTAATTAATAGATGTCAAATTATACCTATAATCTATATTAGTTCAACAGATCTATAAAGTTTAATAAAAATGTCAGATAATAAATATAAATATCATTATAAATTGTAATTGATAATGTCATAAATAGTATAATGTCACAGTGGTAATATATTAAAATTTGAACATTAATAAATTATTATAAGGTATATTATCATTCCAATTACTCCAATTACCAATATTATTTATCTTAGTCCCCTTCTCCGCGATCTGACAATAATTAACTTAATATGGTAAGTATACATTTGATGGTGCATTTCGTATTTACCAACAAACAATATGATTGTGTGTAACATTGTTGCTGCGCTAAACACACATTCAATGTCCAACACTAAGAAAGAAAATAATATTGATTAAGTAGGTTACCTTATTGGTTGAATATGTTCATCAATGTCCTCCTTACAGAATCCATTGACATAAAAGCTTCAAACTAGGTGTGTTTTCTTATTTGTTCTTCCTCTATTATATTTGCTTTTCCAATGAAGTACAAGCTCGACTGGGTTGATAAGCTTGTGGCTTATAAATTTGATACGGTACGAGGTACGAATTAGTCTTTCCTTGAAATGCCACCAAAATACCTACCTCGTTTCTGAAATTATCATATCATAAATCTTTAGTTTACGTTGTAAGCAATTGTAACAGAAGAAAACTTTCACAATTATTATTAAAAATCGACCTCGCTGCTTCGATATTTTACAGACCACTAATATTGATTTATCATTGAGGTTTTACACTAAAACACATTCACAATTTATGAAGACGACGATTACTTACATAATTTTGTAATAATTGAGGAGAATATACGAGTAAATCCCAAAAATATTGCAAAGAAAATAGCAAATGATAACTCGTTGGCAATTTCTAATTGTTTGAAACAAATTTTCAGCTGTCAAAATCGTTACGTAATTCGAATTACGAGTATAGCCTTTTTAGACGAATAACGTTCACTCTTTAGCGTCTGAAACAGAGTGCAGTTATTAACACAGATTTTAGAGTTACGTAATTCGAAAGTTGTAAATTTAAAGCAATTCTAGTCAATACAAAAGCAATTTGACTCAATTGTAAATCGAAAATGTGTTGCGTAATTAGATAGCTGGTCCTTATCGGACGGCGAGCTGCCCATTGCTCACCGTCCGCAAGCCCGCGCCTACGGTCGTAACGTACGTAGGCAAGGCTCTCGACTACCGACGCCCGGGGCGCCTCCTGCGGCGACTAACGATTTGCCGTACTTACACAGAAATATTATTATTTTGTTAGATGATTAGAACAAGAGATGCGTCGCTTACGCTTCCGCGCACACATCATAGTTACTTTTTGAAACCGTTTCTGAAACTTCTGCTTCCCCCTAATCTTATTTATTTATTTATTTAATACTTCAAGCACAAATGTACAGAGGCGGACTTAATACCATAGGCATTTTCTACCAGTCAACCTTTGGGTGATGCAGAAACAAACAGTGGTAGGTGCAATAGCGAGAATTGAGGAATAAATATTTATTTAAATATAAAGATATACGTATATATATACCTATTAAAACTATAAATATAATATTTATACGTTTATTAATATAAATATAATTACAAATAAATACACATAAATATATTAAAACAACTAACAAAATCAATGGGAAAACATTATCGTTGTGACGATACTGCCAGCTTCTTGCGAATGTGCAAACACAACTTTAAAACTTAAAACTTAACTTTAAAAGATAATCGGTTGGTCGCCATCCTGATTTCCTGAGGGAGCGCATTCCATAGAGAGATAGATTGAATGAAGAAGGAAGATTGAATAAAGTCAGTGCCGTGAGTGAGGACATTGAAGAAGACGATTGTGAGATGAACGAAGATTTCTATTGTGGTTGGCGCAAATGTACTTAAAGTGGAGGGCTAGATAACTAGGGGAAGAGGGAGAGTCAAGAAATGAAAACAAGGTGGTCAGCACCCTTTGCTCTCTGCGCTGGCGTATCATTTATAAACATTTGAAGAGTTACTTGAAAATCGTAAATAAAAGCAAAATTTGAGCTCCGTAAACAATTTCGGGAACTATTCTTAGTCCTAAAAATAAAGGTTTCGCCCAAAAACCGCCTTTAAAATAATAAACATTTGGTATTCGGAAATCTTTTGCAGGTACGACAAGGTTCCACTGGGCGAAGCTTTTATTTTCATTATGCATTTGGTCACACGTAGAGTTGTCGGCTCAATAGTGTCACTAAGTGTCACATGAATGTGACGTAGTAAAAAGTTATTCAGAAAATGAAATGCATTTTGTTACTTTGGAAATTAATGCAGTGTATCTATTATGCAATTCATTGGTTTTAAACGATTTGAACTTGTTTAGGGGAAGGCTTGTTTCCTTAACGCTAAGTTTTCTTTTCATTTATTGTCATTCTAATTAGTGTGGCTTGTTATTCTATCTTCTTATTCTTATTATTAGTGTAACTTCTGTTAAAAACACCTTCAAAACACTCGTCTGTCACTTTACTATAATTTAAGCCCAATCTGTATATTGGAGCAAGTCCTCAGCTCTTTAGTTGCACGCGGTCGCGGGCGGATCTAGTGTGGCGTAATTATTGGAGTTTGGCCATCATAACTTGAGGACGGGTATCGCCTCGGAGTCAATAAATCGTCGTCGCCATAAATCTGCGGTTGTTCCGGGGCCGAGCCCGCTCAGAGTGTTCAGACCCTCAACTGGAATCTAAACTTAACGAAAAACTTTGATAACGACCTCCACCGAGATCGAGCCGCCTTCATTGCTGACGGTTTAACTCTGATATCATTTAACGCTATCTGGTTTTATTGCTCGACTTTAACTATTCAACTAAGTATCAGAATTTTCTAGGTATGTACTTTTACCGGTTATTTGACGCCAGGTGGCATGAATACGTGCATTATGTTTTTGACCAACATGTTCCACGAATTTGATTCAGGACAGCACCAGACTAGGTACATATTTATAAATTGAAACATACGTACTACCGGGATAACATACCTTATAGCCGAGGAAAAGGTCATTGACTCCTACCGCTGCCGCTACCGCTACCACCCGCGTTACCGTCAACCATGATTGTTTTGTTACGCGTAATGTTGAATCTGTGATATCTTTAAACTATTTATTTAAATGATATGATGTCAAGGCATATTTAAATCTAAATTAAATACCCAAATTAAATAACAAATTTTATTGGATATGGATTAATATGATACCGGTCAAAATAGCGTCGGAAATAACAATGAAATTTTAATCATATTCTGAAAGATAATAATGGTTACTGTGGGTCATTCTTAGAAGATAGATATATGCTATCGCTATAAGACGAAAACAACCGGACAAAATATGTCGGATTGATTCACCGGGGCGGTGGCATGCCCGACAGATGTCAACCGTACCGTCCTTGACAAATTATTCCCCGAAGAGGTTGCCGAAGCGCAGGCAGGATATAGACGCCGAAAAGTCTACATCAGTCCCATGGAGGGCCCGGAAAAAGCGTCCGTGAAGCTATACAGTCGCGTAGGGTGACCATAATAGTATCGACCTCGTTCAAATTACAAAAAAATACTATTCGTATTATGGTAATCAGAATACATATATAGTGTCAAAGATCCACACTAAACATGCTGATTTAAAAAAATTGGTTTGTTACCATAGGTTATCTGCAGTACATACGTTTATAATCAACCGTAATTTTACGATACACGTGATGAAATTTTTTGAAATTTTTGCAGCCGATATCTTGGATTTACATTTTGACCTCACTATCGGCTTTAGCATCCGAGAAAACTATGAAAACGAAACCCATGAAGAAAATATTTGAAAATGATCGCAGCCACCATCTTGGATTTACATTTTGACCCCACTATCGGCTTTAGCATCCGAGAAAACTATGAAAACGACGAAAATATTTGAAAATGTTCGCAGCCGCCATCTTGGATTTACATTTTGACCTATTGTCCCGATTCGCCTGATGGAGACGATTTCTAACAGTTTACTGCCGTTCCAATAAAAATAAAAATAAAACAGGTCAATAGTGTCAGAAATATTAAAATAAAATTTAGCAAACAAATAAGTTCGCACATACAGAACAGTAAAGTACCTAATCGTCTACATGATTCTCAATGAAATCTGTTTTAAACGTAAGACAAAGATAATCATGTGTGGTGATTTTAAATATAGATATTTTGAAGGATAACTACGCCTCACGCAGCTTTAAAAACCTATTGCAAAGTTTTAATTTGAAAGTAGGTGTGCTCACTCAAACACGTCTTTGTAGCGGAACATGCAAACCCCCAGGCTGTTATAAAAGCTTTTAAAGATCTTAAAATTAAATCAACAGAAGATCTATGGGGAATGTCTGTAAAAGTCTGTACTTCTATCATCGAAACCATTGCGCCTTATTTAGCTTTCATATTTAACACCAGTGTAGACCAAGGAGTCTTTCCGGATCTCATGAAACACAGTAAAGTAATTCCTTTGTTCAAATCCGGTGATAGTAAGGAACCCAACAATTATAGGCCTGTGTCAATTCTGCCAGTTCTCAGCAAGGTGTTTGAAAAGTTGATGCTCAATCAAATGTTACGTCACTTTAATAAGAATTCCATCTTTCATGAACAACAGTACGGTTTTACCAAAGGGCGTTGTACCACTGACGCTGGTGTCACCCTCATAATGAACATTTTTAACGCCTGGGAAGAAGCACAAGATGCCATTGGAATCTTTTGCGACCTCCCGAAGGCGTTCGATTGCGTAGACCATGAAACACTTCTGCTGAAACTGGAGCACTATGGGATTAGGAATACAGCTCTTGATTTACTAAGATCATACCTGAAAGATAGAAAAGTTAAAATTCAAGTAAACGGCGTAAACTCATTGGGGTCTGAAAGGCAATGGGCGTTCCTCAGGGTTCGATATTGGGTCCATTCCTCTTTTTAGTTTATATTAATGATTTACCCCAATTACTTCAAAATCAACCTAAGATGGTGTTATTTGCAGATAACACATCGTTGATCTTTAAAATAAACCGACGGTCACAAAATCTTGACGACGTTAACAGCTCTATTCTTCAAGTCCAAGATTGGTTTACGGTAAATAATTTAGTACTAAATAAAAAAAACCTAATTAGATTTAAATTACCTAAAGTTAGAAGTAGCGAATGTGACATCATATTGAATGAAGAAAAACTAGAATTTATTAATCAAACCGTTTTCCTAGGAATCACGCTAGACGAAAATTTACAATGGGGACCTCATATAACAATTCTTGCGGGGCGGCTAAGCTCGGCCGCTTATGCTGTTAGAAAGATACGACAGTTAACAGATGTAGAAACCGCGCGTTTGGTCTATTTTAGCTACTTCCACAGTATTATGTCGTATGGCATTTTACTGTAGGGTCGGGCTGCTGACACTGAATCCATCTTTATTTTACAAAAGAGAGCTGTCAGAGCCATTTTTAATCTACATCGTCGCGAATCTCTCAGGGAACTATTTAAAAAGATTAATATTATGACGGTACCTTACCAATTCATTTATGAAAATATTATGTATGTAAGAAAAAATCTACATAACCTTAATAAAATAAGTGATAGACATAATTTTAATACTAGAAATAAAGATATAATAGATCTACCATTTTTCAGATTATCTAAAGTACATACATCTTTTATGGGGTACTGTGTTAAATGTTACAATAAAATATCTTGTGATATATTACAATTAAATGATAGAAAATTTAAAATTCATATTAAAAGTACACTCTGTAAACAAGCATATTACAAATTAGAGCATTATATCCAAGATAATAATGCTTGGAAACATGCTAGTCCTGCTCCATAGGACAATTTAGAGTCTAGACAAAATCAAACTGGTTGCTTATTTAATTATGTATTTGTTATTTTTTATAACACTGATTTTACATTCTGTGATTTCTTGAACTCACACACTGACTTATTAGTATTACTTGTTAAAATGTTAGGAATATCGTATAATTTTACAATGTTTGTAAATATGTGAGCACCATGTATCTATCACATATTAAATTTATCTGTAATTGCTTTATTTTTCATTATTTTTTACCTATCGCGGTATAGTAATCTTATTCTAGATGCATCGTCTTTTAAAAGAGTAACGGTGGAGTTTCTTGCCCATTCTTCTCCATACAAAAACTACCTTTTGGAAGGGGCGACTAGAATCAATTCTATTTTTTGTAAAATTAACGTTACCAGCCTTGCCTTTTATGTGCCTAATTGAAATAAACTGTTTGACTTTGACTTTAACTTTGACATGCATCGACAACAATATCGATAATATAAGGGGAAGTAAATACGTAACGGTCGAATTGGCGTTGTCAGATCATACAGCGCAACTAATACAATGTCCTGTTAAAAAAACTTGCGTACTTACAAACTGGTACATATTTAGACGTAGTTTCTGTAAAGACAATATGCAAAAGTTTAAAAGTTGCTTACAAAATTTGACATTTAGCTATATTTATTCCTCCACAGAACCTAATGACGCATTTAATAAGTTCCACGACACATTTAAACTATTTTATGATATGTACTTTCCGCTTAAGCAATTCAAACGATATGCAGTAAAACCACCGAAGTGGATTAGTAAAGGTATAAAATTATGCTGTAAACGCAAGCGCGAAATGTTGTGGCAGTTTCGAAAAGACCCCAACCCCAATACTAAAACAGTTTTCAAAACATATACGAAACGCTTAAAAACAATAATTCGTCTAACTAAGAAATCCCAAAATAACAACTACATTAATAATGCGTCTAATAAGTGTAAAGCTACATGGCAAATAAAAAATAAGTGCAAAAATAATAAGCCGGTCGAAGGAATACCGAGACTTAGAATAAATAACATAGATATACTCGTAACTGACCCGAAAAGCATTTCCCAAACTTTTTATGACTATTTTATTGAAGAAATTGAATTACCTACTGACATTAATATTATTAATCAAAATTTAACATTTGACATGCATCCTGACTCAGTATTTTTAATACCCACAGTTTCCCCTGACATTGTAAGACGAATAAATTCATTAAATAATACTAATAGCTCTGGTTATGATGACGTTACAACAAATGTTATGAAATCTGTGTCAACCATTATAGCACCAGTACTTAGTTATATAATTAATATGTGTTTAGAATCGGGTGTGTTTCCGGATAGGTTAAAATTGGCTGTTATAAAACCACTATATAAGAAAGGTAGCAAACACGATCCAGCCAACTACAGGCATATTGCCTTACTCCCATATTCTCTAAAATAGTAGAAAAAGTGATATACAATACATTACACATTTTTTGAACGTAATAATCTTTTTGCTGATGAACAATACGGTTTTAGAAGAAAAAGAAATATCAATATGGCAATATTTAAGCTCTTTGAAAAAATTATAACTGGCATTGATAACAGAAGTCCGGTAGCTGCTTTGTTCATGGACATGAGCAAGGCGTTTGATTTTGTGGATAGAACAGTGCTATTGAAGAAGTTGGAAAGGTATGGAGTTAGGGGCGCTGCCTTAAACCTTTTGAAATCATACTTATCCGACAGAAAACAAATCACTAAAATGGATAAGGTCTGCATTACTTCAAAAACCGAGCGTACGTATGTATCGAGTCAGAGAGCTAATAACTACGGTGTACCCCAAGGAAGTATTGTAGGATCTTTATTATTTATTATTTAATGAATACATTAATGACATGCAGCCCAGAGAAACACATCATCCGATGGTTTTGTTTGCTGATGATAGCACGGTCGTTTTTAGTGGTAAGACTGATACGACGACCCTTGAGGGAGAGATAAACCACTATCTCCAAGTATTAGTAGAATGGATGGGCGCGAATAATTTAAAAATTAATATTGACAAAACTAAAATAATGACTTTAGAGCAAAGGACAAATCATAATATACGGAGACAAGACAATTTCAGAAACTACGGGCTTGATCTAGATAGAGACATGTCGTGGAAAACTCATACTGACAGTGTATGTAAACGCCTGAGTCGTCAACACTCTTATGCTTTACGTAATCTTGCAAAGAAGGTAAATCAAAAAGTTTTGGTTAGGCGTATCATGCCTATGTCACGTCTGCATTACGATACGGGATCATATATTGGGTTAATTCCACCAACATGGATAATTATTTAGAGCGCAAAAGAGGTGTGTAAGGGTGATATGCGGTATTCAAAGCACAGAAAGCTGCAAACCGTTCTTTGTGAATTTCCGTATATCAACAGTACCCTGCCTATACATATGTGAGGTGCCCGTATTTGTCAAAACAAACATCCACCTATTTGAAAAACTGCACAGTTCGCGACATAGACATAAAATGAGCAGTAGGCAACACAAAAAAGTAGTATTCCGTAAAAAAATCCTAGGAATGGCACCACATATTTATAATAAATTACCTAATGCTTTGTAGGTATTCAAGATATCAATGTATTTAAGAAGCAACTCAATAATCTACTGATAAGTAAGACATATTATTTATTTTATTATTCTATTAAAATTATTTTAAATGTATTGTTAATTGTTAATTATGTGTTGACGGTTTTAGAATAATAGATAATATATAATAGATAAGATATTAATAATGATTTTATGACATTGTATAGAGTACTAAATTTAATTTATGACATTTTATAAGGTATTTATCGGAATTAATGACATTGTTTATGGTATTAATTGGAATGTATGACATAGTATAATTTTAACTATAATTTTGCATGCCTGAACTGGTGCAACACAATGGACTGCGCATTCACTTGACATCTAGAAATGTATGATTATATACTGTGTTGAGCAATAAATATTTGAATTTGAATTTGAATATACTGACAAAAATACCCCGAACGAATTCCAACCAAGCAAATAAAAATGTACGAAATTCAATTCGCTTTAACTTCATTTCAGGTAAGTTTAAAAAAAAAAAAAAGACGTGGAAGCCTAGATAAATACTGTCTGAATCCGAATATCAACATAATATGGACAATTCATCCTTCGCCGCATTCTTAAATTGTCATGTCATTAATGAAAGACATGATGTCTTGACTTTTTACGATTTTCTTTTTTGATGTATTGACAATCGACATAAGATGGTGGTCATCAAAATAAAACAAACAATTAATTAATACTCTTTTAAATTGATATTTTCCCACCATGTTATGCGGACAAATGAAAGCCAAAAAAAAATATTATTAAGTCTTTGTCCGTGCTTGGCCAGACTTTATCCGTGCGGTATTGTGTTTATAAGGTATGTCAATAAAAACTCGTTTTGTAGTTTATAATTCGAATAATACGATATCAGAGTAGATAAAAGCAATAAATTTATTTATCTCATGGCGGAGAACTGAAATTTTCCTGTTTTTTACAGATTTACACACTACCTATTGTGACCTAAAACTTGCTCTTACAATAAGTAAAGCTTTTTGACAGTGTATGTTAATTTATTTATTTATTTATCTTTATTTATTCAGACTACAGTGGTCTATAGTGTTAGTAACTAAATGGCTAAATAGTTAATGCAGCGTCGTATTTAGCCGAAAAACAAATATATTATTACTCTGTTTCATACCACGTGCGAGTAACTATCACTATCGAGCCCCAATTTATTTAACTGCAACATAAGGTTCAACGGTTAATCGCCGTAATAACGATGTCACAGTGCAACAGGAACGTTCAAGCGCTGCAAAGTGATGACTTTTGTGTAAATAAATAACAGTTAACGATGCAAGTGTGCTCGATAGCCATGACAAGAGGATTGACGGTGCAATGTACACCGCGCCCGTGACTATAACAATCACTTACATGCCGTAATTGGATGTCGGGGGAATAGACTGGCCTGTCACTGCGAGCGTCCCAAATCACACGCCATTACCTAATAACTTGTATCTTTATCAGCTGCGGCGCTACGACGTGCGACGTGTCTACTGCGTGGTACGTTGTAGACCATGTTGGAACATCACGCTTGCTGTAGCTGTTCGTAGACCGCTACAAGTGCTACAACAAATGATCATTAACTATAGCATAATGATAGATACGACTTTCTCGTAGACAGGTAAGGTAGACAGGTGCTACGACAGTTAATGATCAAGTAACATACTTAATAATAAAAAACGAATAGGTACTGGACTGGACTGGTAGTTTTGGTAAATAAACTTTATTTAAAAGAAAATACTAAATAAGAATTATGTACCTACACAATAATTTTAAAAGATAAAGACAATATTCGTGTAAAACTGGCTTTTTAAACCTTGAGCAGTATTGACCTTTCCTATCTCTATTGATCTATTTATTTGAATTTATGTTGACATTCAGTTGTAAGTAATTACGATCTATTTGTGTGCTTGGCCACATAACAATAAGTGTGGCAGAGGCGGCGCCGCGGGCGGCGGGGCGTGGGTGCAGATAAAGATAAATCATTAAATATCTCACTGACTCATTATCTATCATAATGGGCGCATTGTTCTTGTTTACTTGCTGCGACACTCCTTACGTACCAAGCATGTACCATTACATACTCGTAGATACAATACATACGAGTACCTCCGTGTATCGACACAGCGCTACGTCATAATGAATGGCTGATTGACGGGTGGCGACAATACAAACAATGTACGTAATTATATCGACACCGAACATTTTTTATATTGATATGGATTGCGACAGCACTTATTTATTTATTTTATTATTTATGTACACACAGTAAAATACATACAGATACGACATAATTATAATTTGAGTACAAAGGTACTGCTTATTTCTTAAGAAATTTCTTCCAGCAGACCTCCGAAACAATCACACTTGTGCACTTCAATTGTAAAAAAAAAAAAAAGTCGGATGTTGGTGGCAAATAACAATTGAAAATACAAAACCAAAGACACCGACTTCCGAAATTTAAGTTATTTTTCACTATGTGGTGTTTTTTTGGAATTCGGTTGTTTTTTTGTTTGTAATTTTTTTTTTAATTTTCGCTTTTTAGTGGGTCAGTTTGTAATTTATCTAAGTTACAATAGCCTAATGTTGACTACTCATCACCTTTTACAAAATATTGCTTTTCCCAAAGCAGGGACGTTAATCGGTGAGGAGTTCTCCTGGTTCTTCACCATCAGCTCCACTTGTCCATATACATTGTGACTAGCATAAATTGCTTGGTATTCATATTAATGTAATCGAATCGCAACCCGTGAAATAGGATGCGTCTCATATTATATAAAGTTATGTGGTATATTTTCATTTAAATAACGTTCACAAGATGTAATAAACGTGAGATATACCAACTGTTGATATCATTTCTTCAAATATAACATTTATATACTCTAAAACTTATTTCGTATAACGTTATTGGATATAACGTTTATATAATCGAAAATCATTAGGTCTTTCGTTTAAAATATATATTGATACCCATCATTATGGTTAACACGCCGATTCACAGCAATCCGACTCGGGTAGGTTAGGTTAGAAGTCTAAGGCGGGAGCGGCCGCCGAGCGCCAGATCCCCTCTATTGTTGGTTAGGTTGGGTTAGGTTAGGTTAGAACTAAACAGGACTGGCCGAGTCCGGCGGTACGCTGTCGAAGCCGGCGTTCCACAGGGGTCAGTCTTAGGACCTCTCCTCTGGAACGTCGGCTATGATTGGCTCTTGCGGGGAACTCTCCTCCGAGGCACGAGTGTCTTCTGCTATGCGGATGACACTCTCCTCACCGCCCGGGGGGGGAGTTTCAGGGAGGCGGCCAACTTGGCCTCGGCGGGCGGATCCTTGGTCGCGGGGAGGATCCGCCGCCTAGGTTTAACGGTGGCGCTGCACAAGACCGAGGCCGTGTTCTTTCACGGCCCTCGGCAGCGCCCCCCACCACCTGACGCCCACATCTTCGTGGAGGGCGTCAGAATTGAGGTGAAGGCCCAGATGAAGTATCTGGGCCTTGTACTCGACAGCAGGTGGCGCTTCGGTCCGCATTTTAGCGGGCTGTCGTCGCGCCTGCTGAAGGCCGCGGGCGCTCTCTCCTGGCTGCTTCCCAACTTGGGGGGCCCCAGCGCGCGATGCCGGCAACTTTACGCCGGCATCTTGAGGAGTATGGCCCTCTACGGGGCCCCTATCTGGGAGGAGTCACTCCACAGAAGGGAGAACGCCGCGGCCTTGCGGGCACCTCAAAGGGCCATAGCCCAGCGGGCGGCGCGGGCTTACCGCACGGTGGGCTATGCCGCAGCATGCACTCTGGCCGGCACCCCCCCTTGGGAACTCGAGGCGTGGGTGCTCGCCAGAGTGTACGAATGGACGGCGGAGCGAAGGGCGAGAGGTGTCCGCTCAGCTCCGGAAGAGCGGGAGGCCGTCCGGCGGGAGGCGAGGGACGCCATCGTTGTCCATTGGACCGGCGACCTCGCCACCGCAGCCTTCGGCCGCCGAACCCTCGACGCAATCGGGCCGGTCCTGCGAGACTGGCTCGAGCGTCCGCACGGGTTCCTCTCCTTCCGTCTCGTGCAGGTGCTGTCCGGACACGGTTCTTTCGGATCGTACCTGCACCGAATCGGACGGGAGGAGACGCCGTCGTGCCACGACTGTGGCGCGGCGGAGGACGCGGCGCAGCACACCCTCGAGGTGTGCCCGTCGTGGTCCGAGCCGCGCCGCAGTCTCATCGCGGCGATCGGACCGGACCTCTCGCTCCCCGGCGTGGTTAACGCCATGCTGAGGGATGAGGGGTCCTGGGCGGCAGTCGCCTCCTTCTGCGAACACGTCATGTCCCAGAAGGAGGCGGCGGAGCGGGCGCGGGAGGAAGACCCTGCCGCGGCGCCGCTCCGAAGGCGGAGGAGGGGTCGAAGAAGACGTCAGTACGACAGTCATCTCCGACTCCTCCCAGGTGGAGGCCAGCAGGCAACGGGTGCGGGGGCACCCTTGCCTGTATTGCACAGACCTCCACTAGTGTCGGACGGGAATGGCCAGGTGTTCCCGGCCATTCCCGTAGCCCCCCAACCTGGGGGGCATGCGGGGCCCGCCAGCTAGGCGGGCATGCGCCGGGAGGGTTGTGGACGTAAAGGCTGAGCCGGTTTCCCATGACCCTCCCATCACGGCGATGCGGGAACACCGCTGAGTTTTAGTGGGTATACTGTCGCTACTGACAGGAGTCCCACATACCCCGACTCGTCCCCCACGAGCCGGGGATGCGTAACGCATTTCTCAGCGACAAAAAAAAAAAAAAAAAAAAAAGGTTAGGTTAGAACTGTGCGCGGTGGTTTCCTACTGCGAGACGGTCGTCTCGCAGAAGGAGGCTGCGGAAAGGGAGAGGGAGATCTCGTCCACTCACCCGGCCCGCAGCAGGCGCACCGGGCGTCGGCGGAGGGCGGATAACGCCCTCTTCCAGCCCCCCTAAATGGGTCCAGGGGCGACGGACTCGGGGACGTCCGTCGCCCCCCAAACATCAGGACCCGAGGTGGCGGCGCGTAGTGTTCCACGCGCGCCCCTCTTAGACGTCGCGGGGGGAGTCAAACACCGCACTCCCCCCCCTGACGCGAGGAGGCCCGCGGCGGCGGGCCGGCATCAGCCGGGGATTGCGGAAGATTTCAAGTTCCCGCGACCCCCGGCTTAGGTGTGAGTTGGAACACCGGGGTGGTTTTTAGTCAGTAAGAGTCTGACAGACCCCTCCGCCCGCCCCAGGGCGGGGGGACATCCATGAGGATTTTCCACCCCGGGAAAAAAAAAAAAAAAAAAAAGGTTAGGTTAGAACTGCCCGTCATGGTCCGAGCCGCGCCGCAGTCTCATCGCGGCGATCGGATCGGACCTCTCGCTCCCCGGCGTGGTTAACGCCATGCTGAGGGATGAGGGGTCCTGGGCGGCAGTCGCCTCCTTCTGCGAACACGTCATCATTATAATCAAATAAAATTATAGATTCAGTTGTTATATTTTATAAATATTAGAGATTTTGTAATTATATCATATATTACTTACCGTGAAGTAATTATTATTGAGTAGTTCCGGTGGCCATCTGTGGTCTTCATCATCAGTTCCACTTCACCAAATGGTGCTTTCCAAGAGCAACTGCACGTGTTATTATAAAAAATACCCAAATCGCTATAGGTGTGCCTATAATATTTGAAGAGTTCCCTCGATTTTTCCAGGATTTCATCATCAGATCCTAACCTAATGACAATGGAACCATTTCAGAAGTATACCCTTTCAAACAAAAAAAGAATTTTGCAAATCCGTCTATAAATGACGGATTTATACCTGAACATACATTAAAAAAAAAAAAAAAATATAAACAATCGAATCGATAACCTCCTCCTTTTGGAAGTCGGTTAAAAAGGCATATAAGCATTGGCTGAACAATGTAAAGTGAAAGGTAGTTTTGTAATAAATTCATCGGGGAGTAGTGAACTCGTAGCGAGTGTTGTCACAAGTACAACCCTACTGACTCATGACTGATAGCATCAAATTATCCTATACTATTAAACGACCAATATTTGTATATATATGTCGCATCACTGGGTGGCCGAGATGCGAAACATCGGGTCTTCTTCACAATCCGACATAGTTTAGGTACGTGTAGAAACTGTAATTGGTACTCGAACTAAAAGATACTTCAAATTTAAAATAACTTTAATAAACTATAGCGAACGAAACAAAAAAGTGCATCGGAAACAAACACGTGCGTTGGTACTGAGAGTTTGCTAAGACTGTCCGAGCTTGACGGTCGACTGTAGATAGTCGCAACACTCGGCCTCCCCCCGCCAGTCATCGCTGCATCCCCTCCACCGACGATCGTGTCCAAGCGGTAGGGCTCGCTTGCGTTTCCGATCACATGATTATTCGTTTACGAAACAAATAGTTGGATGGCGCCACAGTACAGTGGCGCCATCCAACTATTTCTATCCCCAAGACATAGTTGACATTTTCTCGAACACGTTTGACAAAGCTGAAACAGGTGGGAATGTTGATTATGAACAAGCTATTGGAATCTTGCAAAGTAACGTAAACAGAGTGAACGTAGAAATGACATTTGAACGAGTCACCGCGCTTGAAGTAGTAAAAATTGTCAATGCAATGGCAAACAAAAAATCTTATGGCCATGATGAAATACCGATTCAATTAATAAAAGATCACATTGACTTATTAGCAGAACCGTTGGCACATTTTGTCAACATTGTGTATAGATAAGAGTATATTCCCTGAACAACTGAAAATAGCCAGAGTGTTACCCATTTATAAAAAAGGTTGTAAATTAGACCCACATAACTACAGACCAATCTCGTTATTACCGATAATTTCGAAAATTTTTGAGAAAATTCTTATAGCTAGACTGCTTAAGCATTTGAACCGTAATAAAATTCTTGATCATAGACAATTTGGTTACCAGAGATTTGTGGGAACAAATGACGCAATTGACACACTAATGGAAGAAGTAATTAACAAACTTAATAAGAAACTTAAAGTTGCCGGGTTATTTCTTGATCTAAGCTCAGCTTTTGACACTGTCGATCACAAATTACTATTAGCGAAAATGGAGCATTATGGAATTAGAGGACAGGTTTTAAGTCTATTTAAATCTTATTTAGAAAATCGAAAGCAATATGTAGAAATTAAAATAGCTGAAGATAAATGTGAAAAAGTATACAAATCAGGTCTAAAACTAATAAAGAAAGGTGTCCCACAGGGTTCAATAGTAGGGCCAATATTTTTTATCTTGTTCATAAATGACCTAATTAATTACATGACAAATCAAACTGATATAGGACTTGTTCTTTTCGCTGACGATACAAATGCTATAATAACCGCAGAAAATATAGAAGCCTTGACTAATAAAGTAAATATGACTCTTACTCACTTTAATACTTGGTTCACCTTGAACAGTCTCAATTTGAACACCAACAAAACGAATGCAATGTTATTTAGAACTACGGCAAGAAATAAAGATACAATTGACATAAATTTGAATGGTAATAATATAATTTTAGTTGACAGCGTTAAATTTTTAGGTATTTATATTGACGAAGGATTAACCTGGAAAAAGGAACTATCAACCATAGAAAGCTCAATTAGTTCAGCCTGTTATGCTCTTAGAAGTCTCAGAGATGAGATCGACATTAAACAATTAAAACTGGTATATTATTCACTTGTCGAATCCAGACTTAGGTATAGTATTTTTCTATGGGGCGGAAGTTATGCGTACAATGTGAATACTGCTTTCTTAGTACAAAAAAGGGCCATAAGAACCATGGTGAGAATTCCGCAATGGGTATCGTGTAAGCAGTATTTTAAGGATCTACAGATTTTAACCGTCCCATCCTTGTATATTTTTGTTGTACTCACGGATCTTATAAAGAAACTTAACAGATCAGAAACAACTGAACAAAGAAATAAGAGAGAAGCTACTAGGCGCAAGGACTTGCAACATAACATAGTCCCACATATGAAAGTTGTTACTCATGCTGCAAGCTTTCAATCAATCAAGCTGTATAATAGACTTCCAGGAGATTTGAAGTCTGTTTACAATATTGACCAATTTAAGCAAAAATTAAAATCATTTTTGGTAGAGAAATGCTATTATGCTATTGATGAGTTTCTGTCTGACGTGTTTACCTAGGCCAATAAAATTGTATAATAATGATAGTATATTGTGACATAACCCTGACCGTGTTAAGTTTTGACATTATTATTCTTCTACATGACCTTTAATATTTTACATGATTCTTTTACATTGCCTATTATTTTACATTATTATTTTGCATGACTTATGATCATAATTTAGACTCAAATCTCTATGTTATTACTGTTAATGACAGTGATAAGCTCTTAAGATCGCTATTAATAAATATAATTAAATGCACGTGTGTAATTTTTAAGTGATTTCGACACAATGTAAAAATTGTTATGAAATAAATGAAATGAAATGAAATGAAATTTGTTTCGTCCACGACATATATTAATTATATATTTGTAATCACGTTCTCGAAAACGGCTCTAACGATTTCGATTTTATTCAAAATTATTTAAAAAGGTTTGTGTTTTTGCTAAAACTAAATTTTTAAGCGATACAATTAAAACATCCAATAATAAAGTAAAAACCACTTGGAAAATTATTAACAATGAAACGGGTAAGTCGGTTAAACAAGATAAACAACTTGAGATTATGGTCGACAATAAATTAGTTAAATATAAAGCAATAAAGCAGCTGACGTAGCTAAGGTGTTTAATGAGTTTATGGGTGCTACGCTACGGGGATATTTCTCCAATATGAACGCAGTACTCCACAATATTTATTTATTACTTGTAAGCGCGAATGACTGCTCAAAAGATGGTAGCTACTTTTATACTTATTATGTACAAACTTTCGACGAGGCAGCGAACCGGGAAGCATGAATTTATATAGATTAAAGTACAAGAATGCGAGGGCGCGAGTGGAAGGCAAAGCGACGTGGGCGTACGCTGGGCAGCTTAACACTGGTTTATTAGAATGTCTAGAAGCAGGTTGAGGCCTGAGCTCAGACTTGTGGGCTCGTAATTGAGACACGAAATCAGGTTGTGAAACTGTCTGTAATTTAGAAGAGTGCATGAACTCACCAGGGATCCTCAATGGCTCACCATATACCATCTCGGCTGCTGAGCATTTCAGATCTTCTTTCCACGCTGTTCTGATGCCGAGGAGAACCATGGGAAGTATATCCGTCCATCTCTTCTCGCCATGCGCCATGATCGCAGCCTTCAGGGTGCGATGTAACCTCTCGACCATGCCTTTCGCTGCTGGATGGTAGGAAGTTGTGTGGCGTAGCTGGACTCCACAGAGATCTGTCAAAGCCTTGAAAAGGTGGGATGTAAACTGGCGGCCTCTGTCTGATGTCAAAATCTGTGGACAACCAAAGCGTGAGATCCAGGTGTCACAAAAACTTGCTGCTGTTTCCGCTGTGATGTCCTTGAGAGGAAGAACCTCTGGCCAGCTGGTATAACGATCAATGGCTGTGAGACAGTATTTGTAGTCGTCTGAAGAAGGGAGTGGGCCAATCAAATCTACGTGGACGTGGCTAAACCGCTCTTCTGGTAGTTTGAAGTTGCTCAAAGTGGAAGAAGTGTGACGTTGTACCTTACTTCTTTGGCATGCTTCGCAGGCTCTGACCCAGGCACGACAATACTTGCGCACGGAGGGCCAGACGAACCTTTCTGTGATTAGTTTGATACTGGATTTGGTTCCGGGGTGGCTCATGGAGTGAAAAGAATTGAAGATCTGTCGACGCAACTCCTCAGGAACATAAGGACGAGGCCTCGACAGAGAGACATCATAATAGAGTATGTAACTGGTACCTGGCACAGAGTCTTTCTCTATTTTCAGGGAAGAACTCGAGGAAATGAGTTCCTGCAATTCGGTGTCGCCCCATGTGTGCCACGCTGTATGTGTGCCAGTGTAGCTGTGTCGGGAGGTGAAGAAATGGCCTCGATCCTAGAGAGAGTCTCAGCTGGAACGTTGTCCTTACCAGAGATGTGTCTGATGTCCGTCGTGAATTGAGAGATGTAGTCCAAATAGTTGAACTGTCTCGGCGAACAGTGACGATCCTTCTGATCAAAAGCAAATGTGATAGGCTTATGGTCAGTATAAATCACAAAATGCCTACCTTCGACCATGTGACGAAAGTGTTTCACGCTTTCATAAATAGCTAACAACTCCCTGTCATAAGCGCTGTACTTTTGTTGAGCTTTATTCATCTTTTTGGAATAGAAAGCGAGTGGCTGCCACTCCTCGTTTACCAGCTGTTTGAGAACTGATGCTACCGTAGTTGATGAGGCATCTGTGACGAGAGCAAGTGGTGCGTTATGTACAGGATGAGACAGTAGTGTAGATTTGACTATACTGGCCTTACAGGTGTCAAAAGCTTGAAGGGACTCTGTTGTCCAGGTGAGTGGTTGTGTGCCTTTCACTTTAGGTCCAGCGAGCATGTTGTGTAGAGGAGCTTGATCTTCAGCAGCGTGAGGAATGAATCGCCTGTAAAAATTTAGTATCCCTAAAAATCTGCGTAAGCCATTGACGGTTTTTGGAGGTGGGTAATCCCGTATGACCTGCACCTTGTCTTCCATGGGGCGCGTGCCGTCTTCAGTAACGGTGTACCCAAGAAATGTTACCTCTTTTTGGCCAAAACTGCACTTGCCCTCGTTGATGAGTAAGCCATGTTTGTGTAGTCGCTCAAAAACTTGCTGGAGATGGTCCAGGTGCTCTTTCTGGCTTCTGGAAAATAGCAGAATGTCATCTATGTATGAGTAACAGAAATCTAGGCCCCGAAGAACTTCGTCAAGGAATCTCTGAAAAGTCTGTGCTGCATTCCGTAGTCCGAATGACATGGATGGAAATTCAAACATACCGAACGGTGTCGTGATCGCCGTTTTCGGGATATCCCCTGGAAAGGTCACCAGGTCGAGTTTGGAGAACAATTTGCATCCTGCTAGCCTGTGGGAGTAGTCCTCAATATGCCTGATGGGATACCTGTCCAGAATTGTGCGTGCATTGAGGGCACGGTAGTCTCCACAGGGTCTCCAACCATCCTTTTTGGGTGCTAGGTGCAGTGCAGATGCCCAAGGTGAGTCCGAAGGACGACAGTACCATCGCAAACCATTCCATCAAAATGTTCCTTGGCTATCTTCAAACGATCCGGTGCAAGTCGTCGTGGTCTGCAGAAAGCTGGTTGGCCTTGCGTGGTGCGGATGTAATGTACAGTCGAGTGTTTGATCTCTCGATATACACCAGACGGCTTTATTAAAGTTGGATACTGAGCCAATAGCTTATGGTACTCACTATTACCGGAAATCACCTTGATGCTTGACACGTGGCCTTTTCTGAGCGACCCTGCTGAAGGCAATGTGATCAGGCTGTCTAGTAACCGACTGTTTCTGCAATCAACAAGGAGGCCATAATGTGAGATAAAATCAGCGCCAAGGATAGGCTTGTCCACGTTTGCTACCACAAAATTCCAAATAAAATCTCGCCGCAGTCCCAGATCTAGGTGTAAATTCAAAGTGCCGTATGTGTGAATAACGGTGCCGTTTGCTGCTGTGAGACTGTAGTCGGTAGGATTTCTAGCTTGACGTAGAAACCGACATGGCAGTACACAAAGGTCGGAACCGGTATCGATTAGGTATTGTACCTTGGTTTTCCTGTCTGTGACAAATAGGCGGCTGGTGGTCTGACAGTCTTCGGCCGTTTCTACTGACTGCCGTGGGAGTTTTCCGACTTGAAGTTACACGGAGATGTGCACTTACGTGCTTTATCACCAAAAATGTTATGGTACCAGCACATACCTGGTTTCCTGTTTCGGCTGTGACCGCTGCTCCTCGATCGTCCCGAAGAACGGCTGACTGAGTGTCCACGATTACGACCACGATCTAAGGTAAGCTGAGAAATCTGTCGTGACATTTCTGATTGGATGCGTGACGTAATCATTTGGTCCATGCGCTACAATAAACTGTCAACATTAAATGAGGTGCTGGCTACCTGGTGTGACGATGGGGATACCTCGCAAATCTTATCCGCGAGCTCTGCCACTTAATCAAGGCTAGCGGAAGCCTGAGTCATAATGATGGCTTGCACGTGCTGCGGAAGTCGGTTTGACCACATGTTGCGCAAAAATTCATCCGAAATCCCTCCGTCAGCCAGGGTTTTGAGGTGACGTAAAAATTGAGATGGCTTACGATCACCTACTTCCTCATGGGACAACAACTGGCTTATTTGGTGTTCTCTAGAAATTGAGAGGCGTTTCGTAAGCTCTTGCTTCAATTTCACGTATTTCTCTGTGCGCGGCGGGTTCTTTATAAGGTCCTTCACTTCCTTCACATACCTTTGCTCAAGTTGGGAAACAACTTGGTTAAATGTTGCGTCATCCTTCACACCAGAAACAGCGAACTGTGCCTCCACCTGGGCGAACCACACGTCCGGGTCTTCTGCCCAAAATGGCGGCAACCGCACGGCCACGCGGTCGACGTAACCGGAAACGGAGGCGTCACGGGCATTGTCGGCCTTCGGCTGCGCTCCGGATCCGGGCGTCGTATCTCCATCAGCTGGCATCTTGCTATCCCATGGGTTGTCGGTGCGCGGGCGCGTAATTGGCGCTTGTGTCAGGCCACTTCTGGGTGGTCCCGTAACCCGATACCACTTGAGATTAAAATGACGATAACTCTAAAGTTTTTTACGGGAGCTGTTTAAAGCACTTATGTCGTTGGAATCGTTATGAAATAAGTTAACACATAAATAATGGATAAGTACAGTTGTGCCTCTTAATATATTGACAATTTTAATGTAAATGCGTCGGGAGGGGGTTTATCAAATAACTTCTCCCACTCTGGCCGGAGCGGGAGGGTGTGTTAGACTTTTACTGACTAAAACCCACACGCGTTCCTTCCGTTGTGTGTGTGCCGGGGCCGCGATATCCCTTTCGGACAAACTCGCAACTCTGGCAGGCATTGGCCCTTACGGACCCCGTCAGTTGGTGCTGACATCTCTTTGAGGCGCGCGTGGAACACAACGGGCCGTCGACCCGGGCCTGGTCCTAATCGGACGGCGAGCTGCCCATTGCTCACCGTCCGCAAGCCCGCGCCTACGGTGGCCGGAAGTCGGCTCGCGACTCCCGATGCCCGGGGCGTCTCCTGCGGCGACTAGGGGCGCGAGGGCGCGAATCTTGCCTCTCCCTCGCGCGCTCCGCCTCCCTCGCCAGCATTACTGCTTCGCAGAAGAAAGTGACGGCCTCCCACGCACTCTTGCTCCAGACCAGGGCCTGAACCAGGGCCCGACGCGAGAGATCTCCGCCGCCCATCGCCTCCGTGAGGAGACGGCGGTGCTCTGCCCAAGCAGGGCAGACCTCCACCGTATGCTCCACCGTGTCCTCCGGGCGAGCCACACAGTGGCGATACCCGGACGTTTCCTCCCGCCTTATACGGAACAGGAACCTCCCGAAACAGCGGTGTCCGGTGAGGACCTGCGTCAGGTGGAAGGTGAGGACGCCGTGGCGCCTCTCTAGCCAGTCCTCAAAGAGGGGACTTATCGCTACAATTGTGGCGTGCCCAAAAGTTGAATATCTGACGTTTGATTTATAAAATAAGGGATGTGCCATCTGCGAATAATACGAAGAGAGGGCGTGGGAAGCCGTCACCTCCTTCTGCGAAGCAGTAATGCTCGCGAAGGAGGAGGCGGAACGCGTGAGAGAGAGGCAAATTTCGCGCCCTCACGCCCCTAGCCGCCGTAGGAGACGCCCTGGGCGTCGAGAATCGCAGGCCGATTCCCGGCCACCGTAGGCGCGGACTTGCGGATGGTGATCAATGAGTAGCTCGCCCTCCGATAAGGACCAAGCTCGGGTCGACGGCGATGCCTGCAGTAATCTCTTACATACGCCTAAGTCTAAATAATTCAAAGGAAGCGTCCCACGCCTGGCGGCCGGCGCCCCCGGTCGCTATCTTTGAACTTTTTTACGGAAGAGACCGGGCACCGCGCGGACCAATTTAAATTCAATTTCACACTAACTACCCGAGTTTCACAAGTTTTTATTAAAGATTTACAGTTAATTCAACGACTTTTGAGTTGTGCGCTATAGGAGCAGGCCGTAAGCACCCCCCCCCCTCCCCTGCAGTTTACTTCGCCCCGCCCACCCACTGACGCGCGCCTCACCCCCGCGGCTCACCTGCGCACACCACGCGTTCTCGCGCTCTCATTTCTTTACAGTATTGTTGTTCGGCTTAGAATTATTAATTCCGTACCCGCACAAAATAAATTTCTTTTTATACGCCATTCAACGTGAAAAGAATGAAAGATGTTTCAGATTACATCATGAGGAATAACATTCTATTTAGGGAGATGTTTTGTTGTGTTGTTATTTTTACAATTATTTCGTAACTTGACTCAGGACCATTTTACCGTGGAAGACTTTGTGCTAACAACTGCACTCGTTCCGCGCACGTCTCGAAAGGCTGGGAGATGGCGATTAAGCGCTGTGCTGCGCCAGATAGCACTAACAGAATCCACGTTAACGACCTCCTTCGTACGAACTTACTTGAAATACTACCGATACTAATTAAGAGACTGTTCCTGATGAAAATACATAAATGAAATATTCAATTTATTTGAACGATGTGTTTCTTTTCTTTTGTTTAATTTATTTCCCCACGCCACCGCCACGCCACCACCATGTCGCTGCCACGCCACCGCCACGACACCGCCATGCTGCGTGGAGAGCGCGTTAGTTTATTCACACGCGTCAATACAATACATGTAACGAATGCGTGATTACTCGTCGTCAAGTATTGTTAGCACGTTATTTGGTTATGTGTTGGGTTAAAAGGCGGTACATGCAAGCTACACGCTACCATGTATTCATAAAATTGGCTCTCTTCAGTGAAGTGGTGACGCGCGATCACCACCTACCTCCACGTTTGCCTGCCGTACTACCCACTCGTAGGGATTTTTCATGAAATGATTGCGCTAACACATGCCCGTTCCCACTTCGCTGTTCCAACATTCGATTCACTGGGTGCGGTGCTTGTATTTCACGAGCGATGCATTATTTGGAAATATTTGCCGGCTTTAGTACACTTACTTTATTTATTTAGACGTAAAATGAAAAATCGCAAAAGTATTCAGTTCACAGACGGCTGAGCGTGAAGCTGAAATCGCGCACAAACTGTTCACAAATCGAACGTCTTCAAGTCAAAGTCAAAGTCAAATCATTTATTTCAAATAGGCCCGGCCCTTGCAATGCACTTTTGAACGTCAAAAATTACAAAAAAAATATTTGAGTCTAGTCGCCCCTTCCAAAAGGTAGTTTTCGTATGGAGAAGAATTGGCAAGAAACTCCACCGTTACTCTTTTTAAATGTAGGTACATTAGTTATATTATTATATGTGAAGACGATGCATCTAAAAAAATTACAAATTACTATAACACAATAGGTAAAAAGATTTTTTTTAAAGCAATAGTAGATAAATTAATTTCTTATGTGATAGATACATGGTTCTCACATATTTACAAACATTGTAAAAGTAGACGATTTTCCTAAAATTTTACAATTCATAAGTCAGTGTGAGAGGAAGTAATCACAGAATGTAAAATCAATGTCGTATAATAAAATATAATAATAATAATAATAGACGACGATCATGACGAACAATTACCGTAGATTTATTGTGAAAGACGGCACGGTTGACATCTGTCGGGCATGCCACCGTCCGGGAGAATCAATCCGACACATTATCTCCGGTTGTTCTCGTCTAGCTAACGAAGAGTACTTGCATAGACACAACCTTGTAGCCAGGATTATCCACCAGCAACTTGCTCTGAAGTACAGTCTTGTGGAATCTGAAGTGCCGTACTATAGGTATGCGCCCGACCCAGTTCTCGAAAATGGAAATATCACTTTGTACTGGGATCGATCCATCATCACTGACAGGACTATTGTTGCCAATAAACCTGATATAGTGGTGGTGGATCGAGTAGAGCGGCGCACAATGATTATTGACATCACGGTCCCGCATGACGGGAACCTCGTGAAAGCCGAAAAAGATAAACAAATGAAGTATCTTGACTTGGCCCGCGAGGTTGTCGACATGTGGGATGTGGACTCAGCGATCATTGTGCCGATAGTCGTATCAGCCAATGGTTTAATTGCCAAGAGCCTCGACCAACACCTAAGGAGGCTCTCGTTGGGCAGCTGGATCAAGGGCTTGATTCAGAAAGCGGTACTTCTGGACACGGCTCGCATTGTTAGGAGGTTCCTCTCTCTGGAGCCCTGACCGCCGGTAGCTTGGACCCTGTTCCCGATACCGGTGGGCTACTATTTTTTATATTTTTAAATGTTTTAATTTTTTATATTCTAATATTTAAAAATATAATTTATAAGTATTTAAAATGTAATAAAGGATAATAATAGGATTATTTTTTTAAAGCCGAAGTGGGTATGCATCGGGATGTGGTCGCAGTGGACAAGGGACTCACCCCACTCTCCATGGCTAAAGAGAACTGGCGCAAACCTTTAATACTTACTACAGATGACCGCAAGAAGGTATGGCAAAGCAAGGAGCTTCACGGGCGCTACTATCGGGCTCTTCATGAGCCTGGTGTAGATTTCTTAGCGTCCGTATCCTGGCTACGTTTCGGTGACCTTTTCGGGGAAACTGAAGGTTTTGTCTGTGCAATTATGGACGAAGTTATCTTGACGAATAACGGGACGGTTGACGTGTGTCGGGCATGCCATCGTCCGGGTGAGTCCATCAGACATATTATCTCTGGTTGTTCGCGTCTGGCTAACGGCGAGTACTTACACAGGCATAACCAAGTGGCCAGGATTATTCACCAGCAACTTGCTTTGAAATATAAACTTGTTGACTCTGAGGTACCGTATTACAAGTATGTGCCCGACCCAGTTCTCGAAAATGACCATGTCACGTTATACTGGGATCGGTCTATCATTACTGACAGGACTATTGTAGCCAATAAGCCTGATATAGTGGTGATAGACCGATCAGTGCGCCGCGCAATGATAGTCGATGTTACCATTCCGCATGACGAGAACCTCGTGAAGGCTGAGAAAGAGAAACAGATCAAATATCTCGACTTAGCACACGAGGTTGTTGACATGTGGAATGTAAGCTCGGCTATCATTGTGCCGATTGTCGTAACGGCCAATGGCCTGATAGCCGAAAGCCTCGACCAACATCTCTCGAGGCTCTCGTTAGGCGGTTGGATCAAGGGCCTGATCCAGAAGGCAGTACTCCTCGATACGGCTCGCATTGTGAGGAGATTCCTGTCTCTGCAGCCCTAACCACCGGTAGCTTGGACCCTGCTCCTGACACCGGCGGAACACTATTTTTTATATTTTTAAATGTTTTTTATATAGTTTTTAAGAAATATTTAAAAATGTATTTTATATGTTAAAATTTTGAATAAAGGAAATAATAATAGTAAATTAGCAACCAGTTTGATTTTGTCTAGATTCTAGACTATCCTATGGAGCAGGACCAGCATGTTTCCAAGCATTCTTATCTTGGATATAATCCTCTAATTTGTAATATGCTTGTTTACAAAGTGTACTTTTAATATGAGTTTAAAATTTTCTTTCATTTAATTGTAATATATCAAGCAGCCACCGAGTGAGGGTATCCGCCCGTCCTAGGGTAACATCTGCACCCACAGACTGCACTGACCTAGACGGCAATCTCACACCAAACAAGGATAAAGAAACTCTCCTATTGGTTCTCCCGGGAACTTTCAAATCAAACAGTCTAAAGACACACAAACATAAAAATGTTACAGGACAACATGTGTTAGAGTGAGCGAAGCACTCTGTATCCTTGCGACTCGGCAAACAGTTGCAAATAACGAGCAGTCGCGTGACGCTTCTAACGCCGAACGACAACTTTGCACAAAGTTCTGCAAACGATCATTGTAATGCAGCAGACGGAAGCTGCAGAATTCACTTTTTACTTTGTCGAGTAGTTGCTCCGGTAAGTTCGAGGACCGGAGTGCGCCGGACCCAAAGTTTAACGTGAGTACGTTTGCTAAGTACGTCTTGGGGGCGAATTTGACTTGAGTTGTTTTTTAAAAGGTCCAGCGTTGACTTAAGATTCTCCGAAACCGCGATTGCACGTAACGATAGCGATACGGCGCGTCGCACTGTGGATCGAAAAAAGGCTTTCGAAGACATTGGATCTTAAATTTTAAAGTGTCGATTTATTGCTTGAAATGGCTTCTAATAGCCAATATTATGCATAAATATATAAAAGTCAAAGTCAAATCATTTATTTCAAATAGGCCCATGCAAGGCACTTTTGAACGTCAACAATTACAAAATAATTGAATTGATTCTAGTCGCCCCTTACAAAAGGTAGTTTTCGTATGGAGAAGAATGGGCAAGAAACTCCACCGTTACTCTTTTAAAATGTTTTACAATATTTTGTATATGTAGGTACATTAGCTTTATATTTCCTTTATTACATTTTAAATACGTACTTATAAATTATATTTTTAAATATTAGAATATAAAAATTAAAACATTTAAAAATATAAAAAATAGTAGCCCACCGATATTGGGAACACGGTCCAAGCTACCGGCGGTCAGAGCTCCAGAGAGAGGAACCTCGTCATGCGGGACCGTTATGTCAATAATCATTGTGCGCTGCTCTACTTGATCCACCACCACTATGTCAGGTTTATTGGAAACAATAGTCCTGTCAGTGATGATCGATCGATCCCAGTACAATATGATATTTCTATTTTCGAGAACTAGGTCGGGCCCATACCTGTAGTACGGCACTTCCGATTCCACAAGATTGTATTTCAGAGCAAGTTGCTGATGGATAATCTTGGCTACAAGGTTGTGTCTATGCAAGTACTCTTCGTTAGCTAGACGAGAACAACCGGAGATAATGTGTTGGATTGATTCTCCCGGACGGTGGCATGCCCGACAGATGTCAACCGTGCCGTCTTTCACAATAAATCTACGGTAATTGTTCGTCATGATATTATTATTATTTGTGAAGACGATGCATCTAAAAATAAAAATAAAAATTACTATACCACAATAGGTAAAAAGAATTTTAAAAAAGAGCAACAACAGATAAATTAATTACTTATGTGATAAATACATGGTTCTCACATATTTACAAACATTGTAGAAGTAGACGATTTTCCAAAAAAAGTTACAATTAATAAGTCAGTGTGTGAGGAAGTAATCACAGAATGTAAAATCAATGTCATATAATAAAATATAATAATTTATCCAACTTAAATTAGCAACCACTTTGATTTTGTCTAGATTCTAGATTATCCTATGGAGCTGGACCAGCATGTTTCCAAGCATTCTTATCTTGGATATAATCCTCTAATTTGTAATATGCTTGTTTACAAAGTGTACTTTTAATATGAGTTTTAAATTTTCTTTTATTTAATTGTAAAATATCACAAGGTATTTTCTTGTAACATTTAACACAGTACCCCATAAAAGATGTATGTACTTTAGATAATCTGAAAAATGGTCGATCTATTTTATCTTTATTTCTAGTATTAAAATTATGTCTATCACTTATTTTATTAAAGATATGTAGATTTTTTCTTACATACATAATATTTCCTGTCTGCCTGTGGGTTTGTATGCTGAAACCTAAACTCCAAAGGGCATGCCTTTACATTCTGTCTAAGTAAGGCAGCAGAAAGCGTGGGTGAGGAATTTATAGCTTCAGTAGTTTTAATGGGAATATTAGCAAAAAAGTTTTCGGATTCCTGAGCTATTTCTACATCTGAGTTGATAGGGCTATGTGCAGTCCCTAAATTAAATTCAGTATTTCGCTGTTTTTTCCTACCTGTTTCATTATTTATTATTTGCCAGGTAGTTTTTATTTTATCATCAGCTGATTTTATTTTATTGCTAATATAAAGCGCCTTGGCTATTTTGCACACACTTTTAAAAGTTTTTGAATATTTTGCAATATACTTATGAAAGTGTGTATTATTCATATGTTGCTTTAGGCCATAAAGTTCAAATAGCTTTTCCCTGCTTTTACGAATACCTGGAGTCGCCCAATCACTAAATAAGAACTTTGTGTAAATACTTTTAGTCTTTAGTGGAAAAGTGTCATTAAATTGCGTGTTTAATAGTGAGAAGAACTTGGCGTAGAAGTCATTTGGGTCACTTATATTATTAAAACTCTGAACACATAATTTACTGGCCAAAGAATTATTTAATTTCTCTAAACTTTTACATGCCTAAGCCTTATTTGAATTTTTTGTAAAGGTATGTAGGAGCAAAATGTTATTGTTTGTCCACTGTGATCTGATGGCCATCTGTTTACAATTTGTTTGTGTAAATAATCACAATTACAAAAAATATTATCTATACAGGTGGCAGAGGAAGCTCTCACTCGGTTCAATAAAAACATTTGACAAATTAAATGACTTAAAAAGGCTTAATAATCTGACAGTATTCCAGTTATTGTCTAATAAGTTAATATTAAAATCTCCACATATTATGATTATTGACTTACTACTAGTACTAAGTTTCTTTAATACATCTTCCATTACAGAATCAAACATGGAGATTCTGGTAACTTGGACATCTGTTTACACATACTATAACATGCTTATCAAGCTCAACACAGGACAATTCAATGTTTTGTTCAACAGATAGTTCTATGATGTCTTTTCTTTCTTTCGATTTAATAGAATTTGTAATTAATATTAATGATCCACCATGTATCATACGTTTTCGGCTGAAATGGCTATATACACAATAATTTTCATAATTAATTGACATCACTTGATGATCTTTTAACCAATGCTCTGTTAAACAAACAACATCAAACTTGGTATTTTCCAAAAACAATTCTATTTCCAGTAATTTGGAAGAGCAAACCTTAGATATTTTGATTAAATCATTTAATATTATGTTGCACTCCCTTAGATTTATATTTATTTATATTGCCAGAAGATACCTTTTTATTATTCTCTAATAATAATTGGTTAATTGAAGGGGTAACTTCTGTTGTCTTACAGCCTAGTTTAAAGAATTATCCGGAACGACATCCACAACTACAAGTGCAGAATCTAAAATGCCTGTATGAGCTTCAGCAGGAAGAGAATACCCTACCTGACTGGTAGTGGCCTCCAAGTGTACAACATGTTAATACATAATTACTCAATATGTTGTTAGTATAACTAGACAACATAGACTCGTCACTGATACTACACTTTGTTATAATAGCTATAACCTCGTTAATATTATATGCTATCAACATAGCAATCATATGTCTACATTCCCAAGACAGAGATAAAGTTCTCTGAGTTAACTTACCAATAACAAATTGATTACTGACAAAATACAAAAAAAAATCACTATGACAACATGTCAGCCTGTGAATAGTGTTATTAAACTTAAAAATATTGTTATTTTCATCATATGATAAAGTATCAGAATAAGGAAAAGCACACAACATCAGTTTCTCTATTTAATAAGGTGTCCGCACCATCCACTATGTCCTTTCTGGTAATACCAGTACTATTACCTAATAATAAAACCACTGTTGAATAATTATTTAAGTTAGTGTTTGCAATTCTTTTAATCTATGATTGGTAAAACTATGGCTAAGGTAATTGAGTAAAAATTTTCAAAAGCCTAATTCGTCACAAAAAATATTGATTTATTTTTCTGTGAATTAACACAAGTCTCTGCTGGAAGAGCCAACACTGGAGGGGGCAAGTTAGGCTGTGGAGGTAGCGGTTGGTTGGCACAGCTGCATGAGAGGTTGTTAGTCAGAGACTCATACATCTCAGCATTACACTTCACCAAGTCAAGTAATTCCCCAGCCTCAAGCAAGCGGTCACTTAGTTGCTGTTGTGAGGTCTCAAATTTTTAAAAAATATCCTTCAGCAAGTGCTCCTTGTGTAGTATAGCATTATATAGGAGCTGGATATCAGTGTCATATTTTTCCCTACATTTATCTAACTCAATAGTACAAGTATTTAAACTTTTTGATAAGACAACACGTTCCTTTCTAAGTGAAAGATTTAATTTTAAGAGATTTTGTTTTTTGATTGCTCTCTGTGACCGTTGAATTAATTTCTTGATTTTAATGTATTTTTTTAATTTATTATGACTCACAACAATAGGACATAATGGTATGGTGTCATCGCCAGTCAAATCTATCGTTACAGCTGGCTCACACACTGATTTTAACTTACTATTTACCAACTCACTAAATAGATTACTGGTCCTAGCAACCTGTTTGCTAACCTTGATACACTCTGAGAAAGATAATGTATTTTGGGCTTCACACAATTTTTGTTCAAGTTCTGTAATTCTATTCAAACCAAAGCCAGTACGTGGGTGTCACTGCACTCTTGAAACGTTGACACTAGATGTTGAAGTTGACTGTGCTGGTCGGTTAAGTCCATGTGTTGTAGGTGTAACTGTGACGGTACCTTGTCAATATATCTATGAAAACATCATGTACGTAATAAAAAATGTACATATTTTTAGTAAAAGAGGTGATAGACATAATTATAGTACAAGAAATAGGGATCTAATTATTAGTTCAACCAGGTTTCAGACTGGCTAAAGTCGACTCATCTTTCATGGAATACTGTTTAAAATGTTACAACAAAATACCTCCCCACATACTTCAACTGAATGAGACGAAATTCAAATCTTGTATTAAACGCACACTATGCAGGCAGGCATATTATAAGTTGGGGGATTACATCGCTGATAAAAATGCTTGGCTCAATGCTGGTCCTGCTCCACAACCACAACTATTTGATTAAAATTTGAAAAAACAGTTGGATCCGCCGAAGAGTTTAAGACCAATTTTGCATTGTATAAAATCAATTTCCTTTGTATTATATAATTTCAGAGCACAGGTGTGAGTACTATGTACTAATGAGCTAACATTTACCGGGTAATATGTCTTTTATTGACTTGAATGTGCCCTGGCGGCTGAAATGTCTCGCTGATGGTGGCGCGTGTGTTGGATCGTTTAGCTCCCTTCAAAATGGTTGAGCTGAATGGTGCTAATCCATGCGTCATGTTCGTGAACGGGCGCCGTCAGTTGGGACTGGTCAACTCTTAGCTGCCTTGGCTGATTTTAATTTTTGAATTGTTTTTAAGTTTTTATTACGGACGCTTCTAACGTGCATGTCTTTCTACACTGTTCTCACATGTTTAATTTCAACATGAATGATGTAACCAATATTTTGTAACAATTTATTTAAAAGAGTGTCCGTGGGGTTTCTTGCCCGTTCTTCTTTACAGGTACCTACTACGCTTTGGTATGGGCAACTAGCTTCATATTTCTGACTGACCGATTCCTTGACAATTCAAAAGTGCCTGTAAATGGTCTAATTGAAATAAATGCTTTGAGTTTGAGTTTGAGTTTGAACTGAGACAGTTAATTTTTAAGGGAGGTGTTTTTTAAATTAATGTTTTCCACTTCCACTTCACTGTCTTCCCTTTCCTGGAGCAGCTGTTGGCATGTAGCGTTAGATCTCTATCATAGGATCTATCATAGGATACAATCAGGTAGGCAAATTGGCAACTTATATTTTGTTATAATAGAACGAAGAGAATAACCGTTATATCCTTGCACACGGTGATGTAATTATTTATTTATGATTTTTTGACGTAGGTACTTAATTTATTCAAACAAGGTGCGCGTTTTAAAAAAAAAGACGACGTTAATCTCGTTGTATGAAATGTGTCAAAAAATCATAAATAAATATTTACATCACCGTGTGCAAGGATATAACGGTTATTCTCTCCGTTCCGGAGTTATATGCATTAACCTCACACATTTTTTTTGTAAAAACAATTAAGTTGCCAATTTGCCTACCTGATTGTATCTTATGATATATTTATGCATAATATTGGCAATTAGAAGATATTTTAAACAAAAAATCGACACTTTAAAATTTAAGCTCCAATGTCTTCGCCAGCCTTTTTTCGATCCACAGTGCGTCGGCGCGTCGTACGCACTGAATACGGGCACGTGATACGGGTCAGTGTGCCGCTACGACGCGTCGTTCCGCTTCACACTCAGATGTTGCGCGTTTCTGCTAGATTATATTATTTTCTAATGGAATGGAAGATTGGTTCACAATGTATCCCTGACGCGGCAGAGATCCGGACACTGACGCACCTCTCTTAAAGACAAAGCTAAGCTCCTTGCCTGTTTGGACGTCGGATTATAGTCGTAGAAACTACGTACTTGACTGTTTTGTTCCAAAGACTCTTATTGCTTTCGTAACTTTACTTTATTCTTCAGTAGACTTTTTTTTTCACTTAAAAGAAATTCGTTTATGCAATGTTTCTCAATAGGAGTTTGTTAACGTGTTTCAAACGTGTCGATAACATTTGAAAGAGTTTTATTGCATCTTTTAAAGTCGCGTGAAAATTTCGCAGTCTCGTGGAGTGTCGAGGACCATTTACCGCCACCATTAATAAGTTATTTGTGAGTTCGTTATAACCACTTGTTGCTTGGTTTGATTTGCAAGACGTCTTGAGACGGAAACTTAATAGAGACAAGCAGCCCTGAGCTCACCTTCGTTAACTACTAGAATTGCGTACCATAAACTTCCTTTTAGGGTTCCGTACCCGAAGGGTGCCAAACGGAACCCTATTACTAAGCCTCCGCTGTTCGTTTGACCGTTGTCTGTCAGCGAGCTGTATCTCATGAACCGTAATAGGCACTCAGTTGAAAATTTACAGATTATGCATTTATATTGGCGCTATAACAATAATAAAAAAATATATAATTATTCCAGTAACTGATTCATAATAATTGTCTGTAGGACGCGATTACGATTTCGACCGTCCAGACTTCAGTTAAATCTCCACATTGAGATTATCAGTAAACTGTATTACAGACACGACTCAAGGTCAGGGGTGTGGAACAATAAAGGAAAGTTTCATTTGGTCGTAAGCACTGTAACCCTCACATGTGTGCCGACATAAGTAGCTGTCAGTAATTAATCTTCGCCCTCGCCCCAAGTGTTCTGCGGGGCGCGAAATCTTCTTAATGGCGACTATGAGTGTTCGATTGGCCCTTGTTACTGGCGTGGTGCATGTAGTGGGTGGTGTAAAGGTTGCGTGGTGTCCGCGGCGGGTGAGCCTGTTCCGTGGCGGTTTGTTACGTAAGCCAGTCATGACAGCCGTCATTAAATCGATAAACACACCAAATGATCTTGTTCAATTTTGTGATTTTACGTTGCTAAAAGTTAATTATTAGCAGGTACTTGTAAGTTTAAAAAAAACCCGTTTTATTGTGAATATTCCTAGGCGGCGGCGATTCGATAATTATATGAGAAATTTCAAGGACGCGTCACATGTAGGCACGTGTCGTGACATGAGAGAAAATGAAGATAAGCAGGTCACTCTCTCTGTCTCTCACACAACATCTCTCTTATTTTTTAAGTGGATCCGCAGTTGATGTCCTTGTTAGAAAGTGGATTAAAACTACATTTATAGGTATAGATATCCAAATAATTATCAAGTTTTGAGTGTCAGGATGGTTAAGTACCTACTAGTTATTTACTTTGTATGTAGGTACTTACTATGAATAAGGTGTGTAGGGAAAGGATTTTATGAAGAAAAGCACAGACAAAACCAGGCATTTATTTCAATTAGACTTGTCAATACATAGGTATCGTTAATGAGAAAGCTAGTTGTCCGTTCCTAATCTACGTCATCACGGAGAAAAGGACAAGAAACTTCGTGGCAGCTTCTTTTATATTATTGTATCAATACATTGAAGTAGTAGCATAAATTATTATAATATCACCTTAATCTCTTGGCCCATTTCTCCAAGCTAGCAATATTAGGCATATTAAAACACATACAGAACAACATAGTTATCAGCAATAATCAAGATATAATAATTATCAATTAACTTGCATGAACATTGTAGTCTGTCGATCTTTCACAAGAAATGATCTGATCATCAATCCATTTTACAATAATGGCAGAGCTTCCGCTATGCAACATGATTTATTCTTACATTGGCTTTTAGCCACTTTATATTACGGACATGGACACCACTCAGGGTCTGTCCTATAAAAGTCGGAGGTCCTCTTAAATCACAAACCAGAACAAACACGAAAACTTATAATATTATCAATTTCGGAGAGCACAGTGATGGCTAGCTAAACATTAGCTCGGTATGAAAAGCGTGGCGTAAGGGCGTCAGCGGGGGAGTGCGGTGGCGCGGGGGTGTGTCGAACATAATGTGGGTCCCGCGCTCTGGCCGCGAGCCGGCCGTTACCGACAAACGCTGTTTACTCGCTCGCCCCTTCGTTCCTAATGAATGCACCGCTCGATACACAGACCTGCTAACACTTCGACTCGCCAAAATAATCTTTCTGTACTTATATTAATAGGGCTCTTTGTGAAGGACCTCCTCCGGAAGAGTACTACCACCATAACTTTTTTTTGCTGCAGTGCTGCTTGTATGGTTCACTAGTGTCTGTGTAATTAAACGTACTGAGACGTTTCAACTTTGTCTCTGGTATCGCAGATGATTTTCAATGGCGGCGGTGACCACTGGTGTTTCCTCGGCCTGTCTGTCATAAAATATCGTAACAAAAATCCACAGAACTCATGGTCCCATGAGTAGGGAATCCAATCCTGCATCAAAATCCCAATTCCGCATGCCTGTGTGATCGAGCTCATCAATCCCGCAGATCCGCGGGATTTACGAGATTCATTCATTCATCAAATTTTTTATTATTAATTAGCTGTTAAACATAATGTTGTTTTTTTCTAATAAGCGAATGTTTTTGATAATATTTCCGAAGAAAAGATAAATTTAGTAGAGCGAGCAGAGGTCTTTTTATTGAGTTATTGAAAACCGTCATCTTTCGACCTTAAGAAAATGCGGAATGTGCGGAATTGGATTCCCTACCCATGACCGTCCGGTGCATTGAAAATGAAAAAATCAGAGAAGTTAAAAAAAGGGAGAACTTCAATCAAGCATGTTAAGAATACATAAAGAATAAAGTAACTTTTCTCAAACATACTTGGAAATTCGAGCCTTATTTTGACAATATTTTCGAGATAAATCGAAATTGCTGTACTGGTCGAATACATGCGAGCGCCCGGCCGACAATGTTTGTATGAAAAGCCATATCTGTCGTGTTTAGCGGCCGAATAAATTACTATGAAAACTCATAACTGTCGTGTTATTTAAAAATGGAACGAAGTTTTAACTACAACACATGGCAACCAAGGAGGTCACTTATCAAATATTTAATTTATATTTCGATTTGGCTTGCAAATAGAGCTGTTTAAAGTAAAGAAGAAACAAATGAACATAGTGGCGCATGAAAAATTATCGTTGTTCCTCATTGATACTGGAATTTATAATTAACTAGATGCGCCCCGTTGTTTCACCCGCTTAAGTCTCGATCCCGTAAGAATATAGGCATATAAAGCATCCTATCCAGGTCATGGTCTACCCACGTGCCAAATTTCGTCCAAATCCGTTCACCCGTTATAGCGTGAAAGCGTAATAAACAAACTCACTTCCGCATTTATAATATTAGTTAGGATAAAAAGTTATGATTTACTTAGTTTGAATTTCCGCGCATTATTTGAGAAAAGTATACTTATACAAGCCTTGGCCGCAACCAGACATCGACGGACTCACTTGATATATATTATATTGAGAAAAGTGTATTCACAGTGTAAGTATCAATTTAATATATTTATATCAAATACGTCGGTCTATGGTCTCTTGGAGACCCTTCTTGAGTGGAGACCGCGAATCGGCAAACGTAAGGTAGGACGCCCTCAGGTTAGGTGGAGCGACAATCTTCGCAGGGTGGCCGGTAGCGGCTGGATGAGAGTTGCCGAGAATTGAGCTGAATAGCGTGAAATTGGAGAGGCCTATGTCCAGCAGTGGAGTGCTATAGGCTAGTGATGATAATGATGATAATGATGACGGTCCCTTGGAGCACAAAAAAAATCAAGCTTCTAAGTCAATGGAATATCAAAATGCGGTCATTTAAGCGTCGTGCAGACTGGCGCGACGCAACTCAAACAAAGCTACTTCTAAGAAAACTTCACGGTAGAACATTTGCCGCGCTACCCTGCACGAGCCTTTATACGATATATTTAGATACTCGCAAATAAATCAAAACCTACAGGGTCCCTCCGGTTGACCTAAAATCATGAAATTTGGTAGGAAGTAAGGTCTCATAGCACATTAAAGGAAAAAGTCCGAAAATAGTAAATTTTTGGTTTTATCACACCAAAAAAATACGTTTGCAAACTAACAGTTGCAGTTGGAGAATTAACCGTCACATAAATCGATTTAAGGGAGAATATGTTTTTCAACTACAATGTGTAAAGTTTTTTTTTAAAGATAAATTCATCCCAACTACGGAACCCTTCATTATGCGTGATCCGACATGCACTTGGCCGATTGTTATATATTATACTAGCAACGCCCCGCGGTTTCACCCGCATAAGTCTCGATCCCGTGGAAAATAAATAATAATAATAGCAGAATAAAAAGTATCCTATGTGTTAATCTAGGTTATAAACTATCTGTGTGGCAAATTTCATCCAAATCCGTTCAGTAGTTTTTGCGCGAAAGAGCATCCATACATCCATCCATACTCGCGTAAACTTTCGCGTTTATATTATTAGTAGGATTATAATGTTATATAATCATATTATATTATATAACTAGACATTTTTCAACATATATAATATGACAAATGGCCAGATTCTGAACGAAATATGTGAAATCACCAAACAGGTATCTCCGAAGGGAACTAATCAGCTACCCTTAATTATAATCCTATCGAAACCAGCTATCTAATTACGCAACAAATTTTCGTAAACGATTACGACTAATCAGTTTTATTTTGACAGTACAACAACATTCAATGCATTATTTACGTTGTTGAGCAGATATTTTTTTCGAACTTATGATGCAATGGTTTAGCAATTTGTTTCAAAACGATTCAGATTCCGATTGATCGTGTATTACGTATTGAGGGGGTACAGAATGGTATCATTTTGAAGCCCTTTAAGTTCTCTAGTACCATTTTTTTATTTTTTCGGTATCTCTATTCGTTTTTGAAAGGTTTAAGATTCTTTGAAAAAAGTCCCAAAAGAAACAGCCAAAAATTGGTATGTTTTTTTATTTAAAAAAATATATAAGCATTCTAAAATTTTTAGCAGTGTTGTAGCTATGTTAGTAACGCATTTTTTTATACCATGTTCGTTTATCTATCTTAATAATTGAGGACACTAGCCCCCGGTTGCACTTTTCTTCAAAACGGGTACCCTACTGAAGCTATAAAAAAAATAAAAAATACATTTTTAATGCTATAAAAGTTATTAAGGAAATAACAGGATGCTCGGCCGTCCTTAACGTTTTGAGTACTACAAAGCGCCGTGTGATAGCAGTTTGAATAGTTCGCAGTGAATGTGATACACCTCAGCGGCTGAATGGAATTCCTTCGACTAAATAATAAGTGGCTTATTTACCCGCCCGCCCGCGGTTTCTTGCTCGATGGAAGTTTCGATAGTATTTACAAGACATCATAATATTATTACGTACAACTCGTTTAATAAGACTAGTGATTCTGTTAAACCATTCTGATACATAAAGCTGTATTGATTAAAGTTGGTGCTTTATTTGGGCTGACTGACTGTAGATAGTGTGTGGGTAGGTAGTAGGGTGTTAGTTCATTTTGATTATATTTGGGTTACATTTACAAGCATTACAAGGTCGTAACGCTTGTAAATGTAACCTACGAAAATAACGGTTTCTTACTTTTGCTGATTATAAAAAGTTTAAACAAAAGTAATATTAGCTCAATCGATCAACACAGAAGCACACATGCGTTATAGGTACATCATTGCAGTAATGAAAACAAGTAATTTTCATTAATTGCTTTTTTTTTAATTGAATCTTTAATGTAAATGACACAGTGATTGCGAGCGAATGAGGACGACCTTGAAGTGATTGCTTAGTGCGGACCTAGTTAGTGCTGACACGGCAGAAACGAGCAGAAGTACCACTAGGTACCACAATGTGGAAACTCAAGAAAAATTAACAAGGGCTACAATGGATTCTCACGGTCATCATGCAACAAAGTAGATATATGAGAAGGCGACCAGCTAACTAAACACTCGCTGTTCGAAGTGGGCCTTTTTCACTAAATCGTGCTACTAAAGCCGGGACCGGGCCGCACACCGGCCGTGTCGTGCTCCACCAGCCGGAATGGTGCGCACCCTCCACGGGGTCAAGGTCACGCGCCCCTTTTTTTGGACAATCTAATTTGCAGATTTCTCTTATATTGTACTGCAAATGCGAGAACTCAATTAGCGTAATTCTAGTATTGACGGTCTCGGACTGAATGTTTGATACGCGCTAAACATTGTGGTAAACCGCAATTTGAGGTGAAAAGTTAACCTGGGTCGACAGCGTGCAAGTTTGTAACATCATAATTATCCATAAAATCAGTTTTCACAACATAAAGATGAAACATTCTATTGGTGTCCTTTTTTTTTTTTCAGCATGGGAAATCATCAAATGACTTCTCCCGCTCTGGGCAGAGCGAGAAGGTGTGTCAGACTTTTACTGACTAAAACCCACCCGTGTTCCTTCCGTTGCCTGAGTGCCGGGCCGCGATATCCCTTTCGGGCAAACCCGCAACCCCAGCAGGCATTGGTCTTTCGACACCGTCGGTTGGTGCTGACATCTCTGAGGCGCGCGTGGAACACAACGCGCCGTCGACACGGGCCTGGTCCTTATCGGACGGCGAGCTGCCCATTGCTCACCGTCCGCTAGCCCGCGCCTACGGTGGCCGGAAGTCGGCTCTCGACTCCCGACGCCCGGGGCGTCTCCTGCAGCGACTAGGGCCGCGAGGGCGTGCAGCTTGCATCTCCCTCGCGCGCTCCGCCTCCTCCTTCGCGAACATAACTGCTTCGCAGAAGGAGGTGACGGCCTCACATGCACTCTCGCTCCGAACCGTGGCCTAAACCAGGGCCGGACGCGAGAGATCGCCGCCGCCGATCACCTCCGTGACGACACGGCGGTGCTCCGCCCAAGCCGGGCAGACCTCCACCGTATGCTCCACCGTGTCCTCCGGGCGATCCACACACTGGTGACACCCGGGCCATGTCCGGTGAGGACCTGCGTCAGGCGGAAGGTGAGGACGCCATAGCGCCTCTCAAGCCACTCCTCAAAGAGGGGACTTGTCGCCGCAATTGTGGCGTGCCCATCTATTGGTGTCCTGGTTGGTTGTTTGTTGATAAAGGTTTTGACCATAGAAATATAAAAAAACAGGTTAGGACCTTTGCCATGTATTGAGCTTCACATACAGTACGGTTTGAAACAAAACTTGTTGTAATCAGCCTAATAACGCCTCCATTCATAACTAACAGCTCACCTCCACCATTCATATTTATTACACAGATTGAACAACGGCCACAGATTACAAGCGTTCTGTGCACTTTTGTTTGAAACTACACAATGGAAATAAACAAAATAACTGTAATAAGAATATTATTAGTAAACAGGGTAAAACAAATCACATTTAATTGAAATCAAATAATTTTGTTAACTTCCTCAAATATTTGAATGGGGCAAAATATTGTGCCATACGCGTTCTTTATTAATGACCGATGCATACGCACGATAAGTTATAAATCAAATTTCCTTTGAGCCCAGACAATCATCAATTCCGAATAACACAAAAGAGGCAAGAAGAGGGCACGGTCCCTCACATAAAATATCCTTTTATGTGCTGTCGCGCGAAGTGGGACACGTGAATACCACGCGGACCATTTAAGAATAACCGCGCCACCCGGTGACGTGACTCGTGCTTCACTCACATCCTACACCGTGCGAGTTCCGCAAAGCGAACCGTTTGTTTGTCTGAATTGACGACATAGAGCACTGTTTGAAATGACTGATAATATGAAGGCATGTAATTATTGCTAACCCCAGTTCAATAAGATTGTCGTAAATATATTCAACTGCACCCTTTTGTGCCGCAACCGGCACAGAATTGTTCCCCTGACCTTGCCAGCCGCCGCTCGAGGGGAGAGCCAGCCAGCCAGTCAAATACTTCCCTAAGCTCGAGCGAGTCGCAAGAAGCGCGCCCGACTCCCGCGCGACTACGAAACCTCAAAACTAAAAGACTCCAAATTACAACTTCCAAATTGTCGTGCATATTTAAACAGGCCGGTTGTTGCCGTCTTTGGAAATTACTGTCAAGTTTATTTTTCAACTTTCTGTAACAGTTAGAAGTGGACTTTTTCGGGCAACAGCCGAGGGCCGAGTTTCGAAGCCATGGCCTTACAAGTGCCGCAGTGGGCCAGTGAGTCTAAATATAATCATGGAAAGTACAGAAGGCTTACTTCATACAATTTGCGGTTCCCTTAAATAAGATAGTGACTTGCTTTTCAGTACCTTCTTGTTTTGTGTTTCTGTGACACATTATCCAAGTGAACCCGTCCCGCACAGAATCCTATCGCAACAGCGGTACAAAGACGAATCCATCACAAACAGACGAATGTTTACAAACCGATGTAGAGTTAAATGTCTATCGCTCGGCAACGGATCAATTAAATATGTATAGAGCTGCGAAGTGACGCCGAACGCGGGAACGTTCGGGAATTCATTTAAATTCATGAAGATGTTATCAAAGCAATTAGCAGAGGGCGGCTCGGTGGCGCGGCCGTGTTGCTATGTACTCGTTGGATAGAGGAGTTATGGAATACTAGCTTGTGACCGCGATTTCGTCCGCGTGTAAGTCGGATATTATCCCACGGGAATGTACTACCGGGATAAAAACTAAAAAATAAACAACCAACTCCCAAAAACAAACACTACAAAGTGAAAAATATCTTTAATTTCGGAAGTCGGTGTCTTTGGTTTAGAATGTTCGTTTTCGACTCGAAAATTCTAAACCAAAGACGACCGACACGTGTCGGGATGTAACCCACTTCCGAAATTGAGAGTTTTTATTTTTCACTTTTTAGTTGTGTTACCTACCCCACACACAAACAATACCTCTACATATCCATATATACTAAATGGGAAAAAAATATATGGGACCACCGCGCAAGCTTCTTCCACCAAATGAAAAAATAATTTTCATTATCGGTCCACAATTCACGAAAAAATCACAGGACATAAAAACACAATTGGACATTAAAAAAAAAAGTACTCTACGAACATAGAACCTCCTCCTTTTTGGAAGTCGGTTAAAAAGTTATATACTATGTGTTAATCCAGGTTATAAACTATGTGTGTGCCAAAGGATGGTGGGCGATAATGGTCCCAGTTCCGCCAGCCACTAAGTGTGAATTACTTAAAACAGCAAATAACACTGAATGTTTTTATTATGACACCATCAAAATATATCCGAGAGGAACCGATCTACGTGTATCTGAAGTATTTTTAGAAATCTAACCCTACATTGTGCGTGGGCCGACACGCTCTTGGCCGGTTTTTTATCGAACGATTTAACAATAATAAAACTAACCTAACATAGTCAGAACTGAATAACCCTGCGACTGATTGTGATGAACCTTGGCCTGAGTAAAGGAAGAAATAATGTCTTCAAAACTACATTGGTTTTAACTGTGGCGGTTAGTGGGACCAGCTCTTGAAACTCCTCCGTTACGACCTAACCTAACCTAACATTGTCAGAACTGAATAACCCTGGGACAACGCCTTCGCCTAAGTAAAGGGATAAGTAATGTCATCACGTCGGCCTAAATCATTAACCTGCTAAGTCCATTTGTTGGCAAAATTTACTTTTTATACCAATTAAAAAGTTCAATCTAATATCTACCGTATCGTTTAAGGAATAACAGCGGTATTAGCCAAAAAAAGGAAAAACTGCTTTCTGACCACCAGTCAATCTCCACAACGCAAACCTGCTAAATCCTGTTGGGGCCTCAGTTTTGTACTAACAACGTTCCGGTTTCGGTTTTGTAGTATTGCGTGTTGTACGTAATACCACAAAACCAACACATAATAACGTATTATTAAAACTATTACAGATTGTTTATGAAAAGAGTCTATCTTAGATATTTTAACCCTGTTTCCTATTAAAAAAGACTGATTGTTTAATTTTTAATAATAAATTTATTGATTAGGTACTGATTGAATTCGTTTTACTGCACAATTCATTAATCTATTCACCATACTAAATTTAAATAAAAAACTGCAAAGTTTTCAAGCAAATTGAAACCTCACCTCGACAAACTGCTAAATAAATTGTTTTCCTAAATTTTATACAATGTGTATAAGTTATGCTGTTGTTAAAATATCAAGAAAAATTATAGAAACCAACGGGATTTTCAGAATTTTGATTGCTAAATTAATAGAGATATTATTCAGATTTTTCATCTTCCTGTAAACCATGTCAAAATGGACTTAGCAGGTTAACGAATTAGGCCGACGATCAGTCATGTTGTCATGTAATCTCTATTAACATAATTAACTGGCATGTGTCCTTGTTGAAAGAACGAATGCGGAATGACCATCTTTTTAGTTTTCAGGACTCGAGCTATTGCAACCTACGTCATTAATGACAACATTCCCATTCTTATGCAACCTGCGTCGTTAACGACAACATTCCTATTCTTATTTCTTTCCAAGGTATTTCCATCGAAGCCCTACAATCAATGACTGTTCCCGCTCTGGCCGGAGCGGGAGGGTGTGTCAGACTTTTACTGACTAAAACCCACCCGTGTTCCTTCCATTGCCTGTGTGCCGGGGCCGCGATATCCCTTTCGGACAAACCCGCAAGCCCAGCAGGCATTGGTCCTTACGGACCCCGTCAGTTGGTGCTCGAGCTATTTACCAGCTAGGTGCCAGAGTTTCTTTGAGAGATTTTTTCAAAGATATTGGTATCCTCACGGTGGCATCTCAATTCATCTTCGCCAATATCTTATATATTAGGCAAAATATACACTTATACACTAAAAACAGTGATTTTCACAATGTTAACACTAGAAATAAGGACAAACTACGAGCTCCCTTTCACCGGCTTCATAAGGTTCATAACTCATTTGTTGGGCTTGGTATAACTTTTTATAACAAGTTACCCTCTTCTCTGGTAGATTTGCCTTTTAATGCGTTTAAAACGAAAGTAAAATCCAAGCTTTGTTCAAAGGCATACTATTCTATCAACGACTACTTAAATGATAAGAATAGTTGGTCGCTGTGATTAACTCAAGACAATGTTTGTGTTCTTTCTCCAGCTTACCTACTGACAAGTTATATGAGTTTATATAATTGTTTATTATATTTGACTTTATAAGTCAAGTTATTTAAATTTAATTTATTGTTGACATAATCTACTCATCACATTGTTTTATTTTTATGAGTTGTATTGCAATATGTGGTTAGCTAGTGACCTCGACAATTGATCATATTATTTATTGTTATTAGTAATTAACTGTTTGTTTATTTATTTTACCTCGATGGTCCTAGTTTATCATTTATAACTTCCAGTTACAACTATATGTAAGCGGGCACGCCCTTTATGCCTGGGGGGTTTTATTTAGATATTAAGTTCTGTTTACGTAATTTTTTTATTATTTCTGCCTGAGCGTAGCTGTTCTCGATGATTTTGTCTGGTATATTGGCGTGTGCTAGCTAACATATGGCTAATAATTTAAATAAAGTTTTGTTGCGTAATGTAAATTATTTTGAATATATATAGAATCTTTTTTTTGTTGTTCTTCTAACTGAACAGACAGCTGTGCTGCTGGGGAGTTTGTTGCGCCACTTCTTCTTCCCAGCTAATGCACTAGGAAGTGGTGAAGGGTGGGCGTTTTGGGGGACTGTCTTATTTCCCAAAATGATTGCCTTTTTCTAGTAACAGCTCGATTTTTTTTTTTTTTTTTTTTTTAGATTTAGGTGAGCAGAACTCTTTCTGAAAAGTATCAGGAACTGTAGAACTCACCATTGTGCACCTAAATCAGTTTTTAAATTAAAATTTTGGAAGAAATGATCTGCTAGCGGAAGTTAGCAGAGCATATTTTCATTCGACTTTTTTCAGGCAATAAAGCCAGAACTATTCTTTTTAAGTACAAGGAACTCTAGAACTCACCCGCATGCCAATAGAACTCAATTTTTTTTGTGCTCTGCTAGGAAATGATCTGCCAAGTTCACGGCCATGCCAAGGCTTTTGACATAGTCTCCATTCCTATTCTGTTGCGCAAGCTTGAGACAGTGGGCATAAGAGGTATTCAACTGAAACTTCTCAAAAGCTACCTAGAAAACCGAACCCAGTGCGTTAAAATTGGCAATGTTCTCAGCGCAGACGAAAAAAACACGTCCTTCGGTATGCCCCAGGGAAGTAGTCTAGGGCCTACTCTGTTTTTGATATGCATAAATGACCTTTGTAATCTAAACCTAGAGCATGGCACTATAACATCTTACGCTGATGACACTGCCGTCCTTTTTCTGCTAAATGCAGAAGCGTAACTCAATACTGATAGCTAACAAATGTTAGCTAATGCTTAGTCGAAATTAGTCGTATGCAGATATACTATTATCAATCACAGATAACGATAACAACCCAACTTTTTGCTGCGACATAGTTATATTTCTCTGCGAATACCATGTTCAATAAAATTCTTACAAGTGTTCCGTTTTAAGCGAAAGTGAGCACTAAGGATGGGTTTGCGGAAATTCACCCCCTTATGGTATTCTTATAGGGGATGAACACACGGCTTGTAAGATAAGGTATTGCGAAAAAATAGTACCTACGCGAGCGGTTATTGAAGTAACCATTGGGAATACATAACGATCCACACCACGCATTACTTGTTTATTAAACGTCACAGTACCCAAGTACCTACATAGAAACAAGCGCGGCGCCCGGCGGCCCCGGCGCACAGTGGGCTGAAACGGGCCGATAAAGGACTTAGCATTTAAAAAAAAAAAACTTTTTCTGAAATTTTAAATATTGTGTTGGATTTATCTATCGATTATAAGTAATTATTTCTATGAGGGTCGTTCAGATAACTTAGTATTTTCGGAGTTATAAATATCCAAAGTAATTTTTGTATGAAGCAAAAGAAAAAAATGTGAAAATCTCTAAATTCTCAATTTTCTCAAAGAATTGACTCTACGTATGCATAGTACGTATATTTGTCCTATTTTAGCGCCTATTCTCGGGTTGCGATTTTCTGCGATTTGGTCGCAATTTCAAATTTTGTTCTCTATTCCACACCACCATAGAAGTTAAGAACTAGGCGCGTTTTTTTTTTATGTAGTGGTCTCCCCTTTAGGCCTAATCCACTAAGGACTAATAAAATAAATAAATAAATAAGTAAAAATCACAATCACTACTGGCCACTGCACTGTTTTAATTTAATCACTGTCAAGGGTATCCACATTAACGAATGCAAAATTTTCGTATTCGTCATCATCAAATGTTTCCGCTTGTTCAATTACTAATAAACTTTGTGCTTCTACTGACAAAGTTTTATGTTTTCTGCGAAGTTTGTGACGTTTCGCTGAGATGAGTGGATCAGAGCTGGTCAATAAATTATTTAAAATGTCTTCATTTGTAGTTTTTCTACTGCATTTCCTGGAATGGTGTTGGCGGTACCTACGAAAGTCTTTATTTCTAGCTTCAGCAGCTTCTTCAGATAGCTATCCAATTGGTATTAGACCAAAACTTTCAATAATAGCTGCACCATGCATAAGAACTTTATGAACACTTGAAGGCATATAATACCAGCTATATAATTCCAAATACAGTTGCATGGTCACTTGAGCATATTCGTGAAATTTCGCTGTGTCAATGTGGTAACCTGATGAAATTGCCTCTAAAATGATTGCAAATCGCCTTATTAATTCTTAACTAACACCAGTTATCTCAGCAGTCATGTTTGGATTTGCAAAAAATCTTCTAGCAGTATTTCCGTCATTCGTGGAGCCGTGCCCTTGTTTAACAACATCAATCAGAAGTCCTATTCTATTTTTAAAAGCGTCTTGTATGTCTTTCTTTCTTCTTTCCATGATGCACTTGTTGTCTCCCTTTACTGTCCATGTCTGTATCGTTAATCTGTAGGCTATATGCAGAAGAAGAAGAAGAAAAAGTGCAGATGCAGAAGAAGTGCTATGTTTTTGTGAAATAAATACTTTTTATTATTATTTATTATTAGAATGCATTCCATCATTCGTATCCAGGTATGCAATGATGACAATCCGTATTTACAGAGATCTGGATCAGTCGGTTTTGATGCAATTAAGGGCAAATTATTCATCTCTGTTGGAGTGGCTTTACAAATGTCGCATCTCTGAGATGAAGTATCACATAAAATTGATGTTGCTTTTCCGTCTATCATAGTCATTAATAAAGAGTGTGAATTTTTATTTCTCCAACTTCTGTTTTCACTAAATTTACAATCTCTCAATAGCACTTTTTTCCCGCAATATCGTTATTTTATTTTCTTTCACAAATTCGAAAAAGATTGGACGACACCAGTAAGATGAATTTGGTGAATCGTTTTGCCAGATAACTTGTTCGCCGCACACAAATTTTATTGGCACTAAACTACCCATAAATATGCTTGAATCGTCAAGTTGACTTTCTTGTTCATCGTCTGTTTGCATTTTTTGTTTGTAATTGGCTTGATTAGAAGCACCGTCAAATCCCCACTTACTGATTAGTGTAAATTCTTTACAAACACTATCTATGACGAGTGACGTCATTATTCTTGTTGTCGTTATATCCAATAAAGCTTGTAACTTTATTTTAGCAGAGGTTTCTGTCACTGTAATAGCATCTTTTGGTGGATAGCATTTCTGTTTCGCATGTTGCACTTGATAATAAGATGGAAATATATTACTAGTCTTACTAGTCTTTTTCGTTAACACTTTTTCTTAAAGTATTGTATTGCCACTTGGTCAGCTTAAGTGATAAAAATAACCCTAAAGCCTCATCCGGAGAAAACACAGGTTTTGTTTCTTTAACAGATATGCACTTTTTAACTTTTTTTACATCTTGGGGATTCTTTAGTAAATGTTCTAGTATTTTAGCAACCTCCTCATTCCCATCCGCTTTCAACTGCTCAAAATATGCATATTTTATTTCGTCCGAAGATAAATGAAAGTTTTATGCACGTCTTTTTTTCTGTTTAGGCGCTAATTCACAAAAAGGTTTTCTTGGGCTTTGTTCGGTGGAGACACCGACAGAAACTTTTGATGGTGATACATATTGAGTTGATGTACTCGGTGCTGGTTGATCTTCATTACTGCCTATTAAACACTTAATAAAGTCTGGCCATATTATGTTTTCTTGTAACCATTCACTATTTTTAGTTCTGAATATATATTCTTTACGATAAGCGTTTTCCCATCTTCTATTTAAATTATAACAAAATTTTGCACAAAACAACTTTAAGGTCTTTTCGTGATCATCACTTAATTCGACAAAAAATTTAGACCTTATCTCACTACCCAAACTGTCATTATTTTTAATACTGCCACTGTTTTTTAAAATAACGAAAAGATCAAGGTTTGTCACTAAATTTTCAAACATTTTCACAAAAACAAAATAACAAATAAGTAAGTAATGAATGTGTGGGGGTAGTGCGTCTATTATGGTGGGTAATAGAACACTGAAGAACGTTTGAATGCAACCGAACATTCCGTAGATACCCTATCGTTGCACCAATCACGTTACGACACGTCATAACTTGTTGTTGCGCTCGCGCACTCTTATCCCTTGATTCCCGGAAATAAGTCTCAAAACAAATTACGTCATACCTACCTATGGTGGTGGAAAATGTCGAACATTGTTTTTTTTTTAAAGAACTAAGTAGGTATTGAGGTTTTCAGGCCGTTTAGTATACATTATTTTCAATTTCAATTTAATTGGAATAAATTGCTTAACTAAAATAACATGACTCTCCATACAAATTTGATATGGCTATATCTCCGAAAGTACTCGTTAAATTAAAAAAAGTCAAAGAATAAAAACGTTTTAAATTTATGCCTAGATACCAAAAAAATACATTTGATCTCTTAAGACCCAACCTTGGGGTGCTAGGACAGGAAACCTCCCCGTGTGCCTGGGGGCTGGAGTTCCCTTACGGATGCGTCCGGGGGGAAGGCCAGTCTCCGGGACGGTGCACCCTGGGGTGCGGGCAATGTCTCCCCATTAGGTACTGCGTGCCTAAGGGGTCTCGTTGCCCGTATGCCAATATCCTGTCGGAGGAGTGAACGCTCTAACGTGTGCTCGTTAAGAGCACACGTTGAGCAGCGTTCTGGTGGGAGCGGGCTCGGCGTGCACTAACCCTGCCGTCGGGCAGGCAGGAGGAAGTCTTTTCTCTTGCCACCGTTGGTCTCGTAGCCCCGAAGAGTGTCAAGGTCATGTCTCTGGCATTTGACGGGGGTCGAGGGTCTTGGCTTAACCGCCCGGGCCGCGAGGTAGAAAACCTCTATAAAAAATCACCCCAAACCTCCAAGCGGCGGCGCACCGTGAGGGAGGTTGATAGCTTGACTAATGGGTAGCTTAATTAGTCACTAGTGCGAACCACTATTTTTTGGTTGGTTGGTTGGATATATTTTTTACTCGTGGGATCAAAAATGGAACAATTTTTAAAACAAAACCCTACAATGGAAGTCGTGCCAATTTTATTGGCGGAGGACCCGCTTGCCGGCGACGGCAACAAGAGTCGAGGAGACTCCTGTCCCTCCGGGGACCAAACTAGGTCCGACCAGGACACGGGACGCGGGCGTTTCTGGGGGAAACGCTCGCGCGAGGAGAAGTCGCGTGACGAGAAGTCGGACCGCGCAGGATCGGCGGGACAATCCTCGGGCGAGGAATGCCTGCCGGTCGCTAAGGTGCCGACGGTAAGGAGAGGCCGAGGTCGCGTGTCGGTGACCTCGAAACCAGGGCGTGGCAATCGGGGTCGCATCAAGCGGCCCGATACCCCCCCAGGAATTGGCGGGGAGAGCGACTCTGAGGTCTCGTCCGGGGCCTCAAGCGAGGAGCCGGAGGGGGTCACCATCCCTCGAAAGGGCACGACGGCACGGGCTGGCGCCGCTGCGAACCGTGCCAAGGGAGGAGTGGTGTCCGATGAGGCCGCCAAAGTCGCCGCCGGGGGCTCCAATTCGGAGCGAGCGGCCAGGTTTGCGGAGGTCGTAGCGGCCGCGATCAGGACTGTGGCCTTAAAAAAGCTGCAGTCCTCGAAAGAGAAGGCCATACCTGCGGCCACGGCCTCCATTATGGCGGCAGCGGAGGCCTTTCTCCATCTTGGGCCTCCGTTAGACGGTATTCCGGAAATGCGGGCGGAGGTCGCCCGCTTGACAGCCGCCACGGAGCTTCTCCAAAAGGAGAATGAGGAGCTCCGAGCAGACCTGGCCGGGCTCCGTGGAGCCGGCCCCCGCGTCGTTTTACAGCGCGGAGCGGTGCAAGGGCAGGGCCCGCCCTTGCCGGCGGAGGACCGGGTTTTGGCCCTGGTGCGGAAGGAGCTGGCTGCTTTCAACAGCCGGTTCTCCGTACTGGAGGCCGTGTTCCTGCGTCCTCCATTAGCGGCGAGCCAGCCGGCCTCGGGCCAGCGGAAGGCGGCATCTTATGCCACCACCGCAGCTGCCGTGGCCAAACCAGGTCCTTCAGGGCAGACCAGGGGTGGGGCTGCTACACAAGCAGCGAGGGCCCCGGCCAAGGTGGTGGGGGCCCCGGCCTCGGCCCTGGCAGCGGGAGCTCCGCCCCAGGTGGCGAAACGGCCGCCCCTGCCTCCTAAATCTCCCCAGGCTGACGCCGAGTGGCAAATAGCCGGGGAGAAGAAGAAGGCAGGCAAGGCCAAAAGGGCGGCCAAAAAGAAGGCGAGGCGGCAGCGGCGCAAGGAGCAAAGCGTCGCGGCTAGGCTCCGCGCCCCGAAGTCCGCAGCTGTAGTGATTACACTACAGCCAGAAGCGGAGAAGAAGGGCGTGTCCTATTGTGACGTGCTCTCCAAGGTTGGGGCGGCGGTGGATCTGAAAGAGATCGGCGCCACTCAGGGCATCCGGGTAAGGGTCACTGCGACTGGGGCCCGGATGCTGGAGCTCCCCGGAGTGGCCAGTGGCCCGGCCGCTGACGCCCTGGCTGAAAAGCTCAGGGCGTCCTTAAATGCGGACGAGGCCCGAGTGTCCAGGCCCACCAAGTGCGTGGACATGCGCATCTCGGGCCTGGACGACTCAGTGGCGGAGGAACAGGTGGTGGCCGCTGTCGTCAGGACTGGGGGGTGCTCTGCCGAGCAGGTTAGGGCAGGCACCATCCGTCCTGGCTTCACGGGGATGCGAGCCGTAACGGTGAGCTGCCCCGTGTCGGCGGCCAGGAAAATCGCCGGGGAGGGCCAAAGGTTATTGGTGGGCTGGGTATCCGCGCAGGTCAAACTGCTCGAACCCAAACCTCTGAGGTGCTTCCGCTGCCATGTGGGTAACCACGTGGGAGCTAAATGCACCTCGGAGGTGGACCGCAGCGATCACTGCTATCGCTGTGGTCAGCCCGGTCACAAGGCCGGCTCTTGCGAAGCCACGCCGCACTGCACCGTATGTGCGGCGGCTGGCAAGCCGGCCGAGCACCGGATTGGGAGCAAGGCCTGCGTCCAACCCGCCAAAGGCAAAGCCAGGGGCAAGCCCTCCGCCACCGCTGTCACCGCCGCGGCCGCCGCTACTACTGCCACCGCCGCTGCCGCTTCCACCGTCGTCGCCGCCACCGCCGTTGACGCCGTGGCAGGGTCCTCACGCGGGGATCGGGGGGGGGCTAAAATGGACTGCCAATAGGTCCATTACGCCTCCTCCAGGCGAACATCAACCACTGCGCCGCAGCTCAGGATCTGTTGCTCCAGAGCATGGCACAGTGGTCGATTAACATCGCCGTGGTCGCTGAGCCGTACTTTGTCCCGCCCAGGGATGACTGGGTGGAGGACCTGAGCGGCTCAGTGACCATAATTTCGTCGGCCGCCGCCGGTACCCCGTCCCTCGAGGCCGTCAAGAGGGGACCGGGTTGCGTGGCAGCACGGTTCGGGGAGATTGTCGTGGTAGGAGCGTACTTCTCCCCGAACCGAACTCTCGCCGAGTTCCACAACTCCCTTGGGGAGTTGAGAGTCGTCGTCGTCGGGTACCATCCCCTCCCCGTGATCGTCCTCGGGGACTTCAATGCCAAGAACGTGGCTTGGGGTTCCCGGTTAACGGACACACGGGGCAGGATGGTGGAGGACTGGGCTCTGGAGTCGGGCCTGGTCGTCCTAAATCGGGGTTCTGTACCCACGTGCGTGCGGATGCGGGGCGAGTCAGTGGTGGACATTTCGTTCGCCAGCCCCGCTCTGTCGCCGCGTGTCATTGACTGGCGCGTCATGGAGGGGGTGGAGACCTATTCCGATCACCGGTACATCCGGTTTGACGTCTCCGCCCAGACCTCGGGCACGCCGGTCAGACAGACCCCGAGTGGTCCGCGATGGGCGCTGAAGCAGCTGGACCGGGAGCTCCTCCTGGAAGCCTCGATCGTGCAGGCCTGGGTGTCATCACCGGACAGGCCTGCCGACATAAACGACGAGGCGGAGTGGTTCCGGGAGGCCATGTCCGAAATTTGTGACGTGGCAATGCCCCGGGTCCAGCCCGGACGTGCTCAGTGCCAGGTGTACTGGTGGTCGCGTGAGCTGACCGCTTTACGCGCGGCGTGCGTTGCTGCGCGCCACCTGTACGCCAGGCACCGCAGGCTCCGTATCCGCCCGCCGGATACGGAAGCCATTGAGGCGGAGCTGTACGCAGGATACAGAGCGGCGAAGACCGCCCTCCAAGCGGGGATCGAGCGGGCCAGAGGACTGGCCCGCGAGGAGTCGCTGGAGACTCTGAACAGAGATCCGTGGGGACGCCCATACAAATGGGTGAGAGATAAGCTCCGCCCATGGGCTCCCCCGCTGACGCAGAGTCTCCGGCCCCAGCTTGTGGAGGACGTGGTGAGCGCTCTGTTCCCCTCGCGAGGGGAACATACTCCCCCGCCCATGGCTCCGCCTCCTGCGGTGCCCGATGCGGACCACACCAGGGACGACGACGACGATACTCCGGAGGTGACCGAGGTAGATCTGAGAGTGGCGGTACGTAGGCTGAGTGCCAAAAATACCGCCCCAGGACCCGACGGCTTACCTGGAAAAGCCTGGGTTCTGGCCTTAGAGGCTCTCGGGCCTCGACTTCGGGGGCTCCTAAGCGCATGCTTGGAGAGGGGCCAGTTCCCACTTCGTTGGAAGACGGGGAAACTGGTCCTCATCAAGAAGCCGGGGCGCCCGGCAGACTCTCCGTCCGCTTACCGGCCCATCGTGCTGCTCGATGAGGTGGGCAAGCTCTTTGAAAGAGTAATTGCAGACCGCCTTGTCGGGCAGCTGGTGCGAGTGGGGCCGGATTTGGCGGAGAGCCAGTATGGTTTCCGCAAGGGGCGCTCTACGGTGGATGCCATCATGCGCGTTCGAGCCCTCACGACGGGGGATGCTGTTGCCCGGGGTGGGGTAGTCTTGGCGGTGTCTCTTGACATCGCCAATGCCTTCAATACCCTGCCCTGGAGTTGCATTAGGGAGGCACTCCGGTATCACCGGATGCCGACCTACCTCTGTCGAGTGGTCGAGGCCTATTTGACGGACAGGGCCGTCATCTACCCCGGTCACCACGGAGAGTGGAACCGGCGAGAGATGTCGTGCGGTGTCCCACAGGGATCGGTCCTGGGGCCGCATCTGTGGGACATCGGCTACGACTGGGTGCTGCGCGCCGACCTCCCTAGCGGCGTCAGCGTGGTTTGCTACGCTGACGACACGCTGGTCCTGGTGCAGGGGAGGTCGCATGAGGCGGCGGCCGAACTAGCGACACGTTGGGTTGCGACAATCGTCGAAAGGATCCGGCAACTGGGACTCGAGGTGGCCTTGCACAAGTCCGAGGCCATGTGTTTCTATGGTCCTCGGAACGCGCCACTGTCGGGTTCCCAGATTACGGCGGGAGGGGTTCGCATCGGTGTCGAGTCGACGATGAAGTACCTGGGACTCGTCCTCGACAGCCGGTGGAACTTCGTGGAGCACTTCCGACGTTTGGCTCCCAAACTGGATAGGGCTGGGGCTGCTTTGAAGCGGCTCCTGCCCAACCTGGGGGGTCCAAACGCCTCCTGCCGGAGGCTTTACGCGGGGGTCGTGCGGTCCATGGCCCTTTACGGGGCACCGGTGTGGGCGCGTTCATTGAGGCTGCGACCGGCCCGGCGGTTGAACGCGTCCCAAAGGGTCATGGCCATCAGGCTGGTCCGGGGATACCGCACGGTCTCCCGTGAGGCGGCGAGCCTCCTTGCCGGACTACCGCCATGGGATCTGGAGGCGAAAGTCCTCGCGCACATGTGGGAGTTGCGCGAGGAGGCGAAACGCCGGGGTGTAACTCCGCTGCCGCGAGAAATCACGGCACAGCGGACAGAGCTCCGGCGGGATCTCATGGCGGCATGGAGTGTGCGATTGTCGCAACCCAGCGCTGGGCACGCCACAATTGCGGCGATAAGTCCCCTCTTTGAGGAGTGGCTTGAGAGGCGCCATGGCGTCCTCACCTTCCGCCTGACGCAGGTCCTCACCGGACACGGTTGTTTCGGGAGGTTCCTGTTCCGCGTAAGGCGGGAGGAAACGCCCGGGTGTCACCACTGTGTGGATCGCCCGGAGGACACGGTGGAGCATACGGTGGAGGTCTGCCCGGCTTGGGCGGAGCACCGCCGTGTCCTCACGGAGGCGATCGGCGGCGGCGATCTCTCGCGTCCGGCCCTGGTTCAGGCCATGGTTCGGAGCGAGAGTGCATGGGAGGCCGTCACCTCCTTCTGCGAAGCAGTTATGCTCGCGAAGGAGGAGGCGGAGCGCGCGAGGGAGATGCAAGCTGCACGCCCTCGCGGCCCTAGTCGCCGCAGGAGACGCCCCGGGCGTCGGGAGTCCAGAGCCGACTTCCGGCCACCGTAGGCGCGGGCTTGCGGACGGTGAGCAATGGGCAGCTCGCCGTCCGATAAGGACCAGGCCCGTGTCGACGGCGCGTTGTGTTCCACGCGCGCCTCAAAGAGATGTCAGCACCAACCGACGGGGTCGAAAGACCAATGCCTGCTGGGGTTGCGGGTTTGTCCGAAAGGGATAACGCGGCCCCGGCACACAGGCAACGGAAGGAACACGGGTGGGTTTTAGTCAGTAAAAGTCTGACACACCCTCTCGCTCTGCCCAGAGCGGGAGAAGTCATTTGATGATTTCCCATCCAAAAAAAAAAAAAAAAAAAAAAGACCCAACCTTGTAATCCCAGCCCACTGTGCGGCGCGTCGACCGACGCCTAACGAACGTAATGAACGGCAAAACAAAACAATCACGGAACATTCCGCACTCTTGTCTATACGCGGCTATACATGCATCACACTGCAATGCTTACGTGGAAATATTGAAAGAAAACAACTACACTTGCGAGCAAAAGTATGGAATCACCTACTTGTTCCTTGTTCCGAGCGATTTAAAAAACTAAATAACTAATGAATTATTTTTCATCAGTTATTTAGTATTAAAGATCGCTCGGAACAAGTAACGAGTAGGTCATTCCATACTTTTGCTCGCAAGTGTATTTAACCGCTTGTTTATTTAAAGTCCGGGGGGCGCGCGGCGGTCGCTTGTACAAGTGGCTGCAGCTAGTATCCACGAAACAAGCGAAGGCCTTTTCCCCATGGATACTATATTATACAGAAATCAGTTCAGCGGCTACTTTAGCATTGAAAATGCTTTTTACAATGCATTTGCTCGAAAAGAGCGTTTTCCAAGCAGTCAATTTTTGCGGAAAGTCTCACTTTTTTTCACTAGTGCTTTTTACTTTTCTGTTTTTTTTTTAATATTTGAGGCCGTCGTCAGCCCGTCTCGTCTGAGATTTTATTATTTCAGAATGATGATGATGACGATGGCGATGATTATGACAATGGTCAAAATCAAAAAGTCGAAGTCGAAGTCGAAGTCGAAGTCGAAGTCGAAGTCGAAGTCAAAGTCGAAGTCAAAGTCGAAGTCGAAGTCAAAGTCAGAGTCAAAGTCGAAGTCGAAGTCGAAGTCGAAGTCGAAGTCGAAGTCGAAGTCGAAGCCGAAGTCGAAGTCGAAGTCGAAGTCGAATTCAAAGTCATGAATTTTGTTTTTAGCATGTATATACGTCGTGGTATGTTAGATGTCGTGTCATCGCAGGCGACTGCCCCTGTGTAAGGCTCGCTCGTTTTTTTTTTTTTTTTCCTCGCACAATGCATAGTAAAACGTTGTATGATACACGTGCGTAAGATGATTTCCGCACTTATAGCATAAATAACTATTTCATCGCTTCAGTAGGGTATCCGTTTTTAAGAAAGGTGCGACCGGGGGCGCGTCCTAAAATATTAAGATAGAGAAATGAAAATGGTATTAAAAGATGCGCTACTAAAAGGACTACAATTAAATTAAATTAAATTAAAATTCATTTATTACAGATAACAGGGATCCATATTATGTTAGTATTACAAAAACAACTTATATTCTAGTGTTAGTAGTAGTTAAAGGTAGGTATAAAATAAAATAAAATACAATGATGCACACTCCACGCAGAGGACGAGCAGGCAAGAAAGCTCGTTGTTCTGTTAATATATCCATTTTAATTTGTTCTTGACTCTTTTGGCACCATTTCAAGCGACTTTTGAATATTTTACGAGCCTTTCGCATTTGCTCACAAATGTAACAATACTGCAGCAAAAAACAGATGTTAAATGTTTTGTTTTTTTTTTTTCTATAAAGAAAGAAGCGAAAAGAAAGAAAATTTGTTTATTCTGCACCAACAAAAAGCACATTAAAGACAAAAAGACATGAAATACACACAAACAAAAGTAGCCAAGGGCCTCGTATTCAACCTCGTATTTAAAACTAAAAAAATTAAAACAATGTTGTTCATTGGTTGATGTCAACGCCACGGACCAAAGACAATATTGCGTAATCGTTAACTTCTCAAAAACGAAAAGAGATATCGGTGTTATGTAGATATGGTCCTGGAGAATTTAAAGGGCTTCTAAATGATACCATTTTAGTTCCGATAGAATTATAATTAGACATCTTTTAGTAATTTATCAATAATGAAACGAACAGAAACAAAAAGCGTAATTCTGACTACCCACTGAAGACGTCATGAGGTGGTCTCGTTTGCGATGGCAAAGAAGTTGCTCAAGAATTTGTAAATTTCTTTACCAGTATCCCACTTAAAACTACTGAAATCTTAAATTCTCCGCTCTCGCTCTCTTTTGATTTAGTAAGGGCGAACGTTTCAGCTTGCCTGATTGAAATTAACTTTAAGCATATTAACCCTATAAAAGTAATAAAAGCTAAAAGCAAATTAACCGAAGATCTTTCGGAAATGTCCATTAAAGTCTGTACTTCCATAATTGAGACCATAGCGCCTTACTTAGCCGTAATATTTAATTTGTGTGTGGACCAAGGAGTCTTCCCGGATTTAACGAAATACAGTAAGGTAATACCACTCTTCAAATCCGGGGACAGTAAAGACACCCATAATTATAGACCCGTATCCGTGTTACCGGTTTTCAGCAAGGTGTTTGAAAAGGTAATGCTTAATCAAATGCTCAAGGCCCTAGGATTTTTTGAAATAGCTAATTCAATGTTTGCTATATAGTCATCAAACATTTCGGTCTCCAGATGTTTGGCCCGTAGACGTAAGGTAACAAAAGATTGATAGTCCGAGAGATTTCCATAGGTTTTAAATTTTGAGTGAAATTTTGACTTTTCTTTAATTATTTTAATAAGAGGGCTTTTGTACCAAAGAGGATACTTACCCCTTGGAGCGATAGTTTTAGATGGAATATGTGTATTATGAAGCAAGTTAATAGCGTCATAAAAAAAAATACAGCCAGAGTACTAAAATTTAGCCCTACTGGCCAATCAATTGCCATCATTTCTTCAATTATGGCATCATAGTTCGCCTCAGCATACAAGAACTTGACAAGAGGCCGAGAATGCAGCTGATGAAGTCGAACGAAGTCGGCAGAAATGCAGAGTGCCCTGTGATGTGAGTCCTCGTGCATTAGGGGATCCAGGCTGCAAGTGACAGCTACTTCACTGTTAGACAAGACGAGGTCAAGAAGCCTATTGTTCACATTACGATGTGAGTTGTACTGCAGCAAATTGCAAGCGGTGAGAGTATCACAAAACCTGTGTCGCATAAACAGGGAGCCGGACGCCCGGTGTCACCACTGCGTCAACTGCCGGGAGGACACGGCGCGGCATACGCTGGCAGAGTCTGCCGCTTGAGAGGAGCCACGCCGTGCCCTCATCTCAGAAGTAGGCAGTGACTAGTCGCTGCCGGCCCTAGTGAATGCGATGGTCGGCAGTGGCGAGTCCTGGGACGCGGTGGTTTCCTACTGCGAGACAGTCGTCTTGCAGAAGGAGGCTGCGGAAAGGGAGAGGGAGATCTCGTCCACTCACCCGGCCCGCAGCAGGCGCACCGGGCGTCGGCGGAGGGCGGACAACGCCCTCTTCCAGCCCCCCTAAATGGGTCCAGGGGCGACGGACTCGGGGACGTCCGTCGCCCCCCACACATCAGGACCCGAGGTGGCGGCGCGTAGTGTTCCACGCGCGCCCCTCTTAGACGTCGCGGGGGGAGTCAAACACCTCACTCCCCCCCCTGACCCGAGGAGGCCCGCGGTGGCAGGCCGGCACCAGCCGGGGGTTGCGGAAGATTTCAAGTTCCCGCGACCCTCGGCGTAGGTGTGAGTTGGAACACCGGGGTGGTTTTTAGTCAGTAAGAGTCTGACAGACCCGTCCGCCCGCCCAAGGGCGGGGGACATCCATGAGGATTTTCCACCCCGGAACAAAAAAAAAAAAAAAGGTTTCTTTTGGTGTAAGGTTAAGGTAACCCACAGATCCTCGGCAGACGAGCACCATTCATTGCGGACAACGGCAACTAGTTCCCAGCGTATGGCTATTAAGACCCCCCCACCCATCGTTTGATTAGTTTGCGAGTAATTTCGATCACGCCTCCATACAAGATATCTATCATCAAACAATTCGCTATCAGATATAACATCAATAAGCCATGTTTCCGTCAGACAAATGACATCAAAAGAATTCCCACAAACATTTCTGTAGAAAACAGATGTTTTCGTTCGCAGCCCTCGAACATTTTGATAGAAAATACTAATAGGTGCGTGCTATAATAATTCAAAAGTAACACCAGAAAAATTCTTGAAAAATAAAAGGTACACTCAGACTTAGTGCAAAGTACAAGCTAAAGGTAATAAAAGTCGGCTTAAATACCCAGTGGTGGCGAAATAATGCGAAAATCTTATTAAATAAATCAGATTCAATAGAATAAGTGCAAGAAATCGTACATTTACTTTTAAAATTGTAGTTATGAGTAAGAAATTTCAAGTGTAAGCAGATGTCACCTCTAACGGCACACACACAAAGTATAAAATGACAATGAACCTAATGAGTCGATTGAATAGGCGATACCAAGCGATAACAGAAAAAAAGGCAGTCGAGAATGGAATGTGTGCAAAAAATACGTACCTAAGTTTCTCAAACTTAAATCAAATGAGTTCAATATTAACACAAATGTGTCCACAATATTAATTAAATAAACCTTTTCAAAAAGAGCAGACAACTCGCAAGTAAGCTGAGACGTTTCGATTAACAAACAAACTTTTTTAAATCTTGCTCTGTTTTGATGCAGTGTTTTGGAGACGTAGTGTTTTTTCTTACAAGTATTTTGCATCCTCTAACCCACACATGTTCAAAGCCACGCTCTTTGGCTTGAGCTTTGGTTCTATTAAGTAGGAGTTTATTTTCCAGTGTTAGGTGGTCGTTGATGTACACCCTGTTCTTTCCCTGTAAGCCCAGGTCTCCAGCATTTAGTTTTTTAAATTTACTCGACGCCGCTATAAAATCGTTCTTATTAAGGTAGCTGTTGTGTACAGAGCAGATAATGTTTTTATTTAGTTTGTCATTCCGTGTCGGCACTCTTGCTATGTAGTTAATCTGATCCTTCTGTAGCTGAAAATCAATTGCTTTACTTTTGGCCATTATTGCGAACAGGTTTTCATCATTGCATATTGGCACTCCTTTGATCTCAATATTGTTCACGCGAGACCTCTGTTCATTCTCAGATAGCCGATTCTCAAGCTGGGTAATTCGATCCTGCAAATTGACTATCACTTCTTTGGTTTTCTTCATTGTCTCGATTTCATCTTCAAGAACTGACACTTTACTTGCCAGAGCTTTTATTTCCTGGCCATAGGACTCAAAAGACGATTTCATTTCAGAGACTTATTGTCGTATGGTTCTTAATTCCGCCAATTCACTCTGGATAAACTTCACACTCTCTATCAACGCAGGCAATGCTTCCATTTTAGCTGACAGACGTTGAAGCTCAATCATAATGGTCTCCGAGTTCGCTGGTAATGCTTTCAAACAACCTGTTTGAGGACTCGCAACCGGGGTAGCCTTGCAGCTTTGACATTTCCATGTCGATTTACGCTCGCCAAGTTTTCTCCATCCAGCTTCTGATATCCCAGCACAGGGAAAGTCGAATTTCGCCCTACAGACAACACACGTAGCACCATCCCTCTATTCAGTGTCACAATGTTTACAGGTAAACATTTCGACTGACTACGATGAAAAGATTGAGAAACACTGTCAGCGGCCGTTTTTTGAGAAATAAATATTATGTACTCGTGCGATCGGTAGTATAATTAGTACTGTTTATGGTCGGGGTGGCTCCACCAGTCGCATTTATAGATGCAACAAGTTTGCTTATATTCGTCGCTGGAACGCACCGCAAACTTCGCCGCCGGGAGGTTGGTAGTACTGACAGCACGGTGTAGATTGCGCGTACGCAGGACTTTCACTTTTAAAGCGTTCGTACAAGCGTCAGGATTCTGTGCACTCGCGAGCTAGTCACTGATGATACGGCACTTTTAACTATTTTTCACTGTTTATTAAAGCTTCAATTTCACTTCGCGAAGGACCGAAACCAGTTATTTGTGGATTTACACTATACTACACTTGTGTTTAGCAAAAAAGTAAAAGTAATAACATCTAATAAATATTTTTGAAAAAGAATTACTAAGGGCACGACTTAGCGGTCTCAGAGGGCGTTCCGTTTGTGTTTGCTGTATTGTTATAATAATTCATAATTATCTAGAAAAAAATAATTTATACTCTACGCAGACGAAGTAAAATAAAATAGTAACGAAGTCAAACCTTACATTGAATATTCGAGTCTGATGCCGAAAACATAGTTTTTAGAATTTTGGTCTGTTTGTTTGTATGGTTTGCACAAAAACGGATGAACGAATTTGGATGATATTTGGCACACAGATAGTTTATAGTCTGGATTAACCTATAGGTAATTTTTTAATCCAGGTAGTACGTTCCCGTCGGATATTTTTCGACATCCACGCGGGCGAAGCCGCGGGCAAAAGCTAGTTTGATTATAATATCATAATCTTAGAAATCCGCATAGATTAATATTATGCGTTTAATAGCAATTTGCAGAATTTGCTCAAACTAAAAATTGTTCTAAATATTAATATGTTCAGTATTTGACTTAGAAATAGAACTTTGTGGAATTTGCTGAAAATAGAATTGTTCTGAATATCATTATTTTCATTATTTGACTTCCTGATATGATTGTATCATTCCCAAGCTTTTACGTGGTTCTTTAGGCAGCCTGAATCTTGTCAACAACATGAATCTTGACCTAGTTATTCTTGATATGATCCTCATTTACCATGTATTTTTATTGATTTTTTTTATTTTAATGAAAGAACTATTTCTTATAAAACCAGCTTTAACTAAATATATTGTGTTTTAAATTGTTTAGTAGTATTTGTTCCATTTCATAGAGCAAGCTAGGTCCTTGTCCGGATCATAACTATAAGATTTTCTTAATTATTACAAAATACAGCAAAGAATAATACATTATTAACATTATAAATTATAATTTTGTTGAAATATTTAGCATTTCTTAATAGTTATAAGACATGTCATCTTTAATTAGTAATTTTAATGTTCTCAATGCAGATTAGAGTTCACAAGACGTGCTGAACCTCTTCAACTGCATACCACATGAGAGTGTTGCACTCTATTTTAATTTTAATACACTTCTGGATGGGAGTCTGGGAATGTTCGGACTACTTCCAAAAGGGAAAATAGGTTACAATCCCAGTGGGTAGGTTGCTGCCCAATAAACAAGTCCCTGTGGACCATGCTTTAGCAGCTAGCTCCGCTAGACCTATATTAGAGATCCCATCCAAAAAAAAATGCCATCACATAAAATTCACAAAAAAAAGAATATCATGCAGTCAGTCTACAAATTGAATGGTGAGCGGCTTGAGGAAGTCGAAACTATTCGAGACCTAGGTGTTCAGCTCGATAAAAAGCTAAGTTTTGTAGAACATATTGAATTCAAAGATGCTTGGCTTCGTTATGAGAGAGTGTAAGAAGTTCAAAAAACCTAGCATTAAAAAAATTATGTACAACTCGCTACTTAGAAGCCATCTCGAGTATTGCAGTGTGGTCTGGTCACCTGAATATAAGATCCACATCAAGCGCATCGAACGGCTGCAAAAACGGTTCTTATGGCATCTCACCTATAAAAGTAATCTGGAAAAAAAACTCAACTCGTACCAGGAAAGCCTGAAGTATTTTAAGATGGTGTCGCTGGAGAAACGCAGGAATATGCTAGACTTGGTTTTCCTTAAGAAGCTGATAACAGGCTCTCTTAACTGTCCCGATTTGCTCAGTAGGGTGTTATTCCATGTGCCACATAATCTGCCAAGAAGTTCTAATAGGAGACTATTCTGCATGCCAAGATGTCATACCAACCCACTGTCCAGAATGTATGCTGCATACAAAGAGCACGAAGTCGACATTGACCTCTTTCATTCATCAATACCTGCTCTAAAAAAAGCCTCACTTGCCATTTAATGAGTGTCTCTATGCAGTATAAATTCAAATATTAACCCAATCTTATATAAAAAATTTCATAAATAAAATCTATCTAATCTTATTTATTCAATGTAATTTAATTAATTTATTCATATCATTATTATTAATCATTATCAATTTAGCTTATAATAATTTAAATTTTCATCAAAACTATGTATTTCTTGTTTTAATTAATTAATTATGTTATTATCTGCGCATAATGTAGTGCATGCTGTGCTTTTCTATAAGTAATGAGCCGCTTAGATTTAAGTTTGAAATGTACTAATTATAAAATAATAGTGTACTCATCGTTGAAGAGCCTAATAATAAATAAATAAAACCCCCTCCGCAGGGGCTCAAAAGTTTTGTTTAGTGGCATAAGTACTCATTTACTTCTAATTCAGTGTGTCAAACACCTGGGCTGGGTGAGCATACAGGTCTTCTTATAACGGATTGCTTTTTTATACTGGAACGTCAAAATAAAAATAAAACTGCTAGAATAGGTTTACGTCCTCAAGAAATTCTGTATTTGCTTTAGGAATTACCTAATCATCATATTTTACACTGAAATCTTTAAGTTGTAATATTTCTGTCTCTTTAGACATGACCGGATTGTTTAGAAAACAAGAATGCGCTTCTGAAGTAGATACAAGAAGGAGTTTAGAAGTTTGTTGATAGTGTTTCTGAGTAAGGTTAGTGATATAATGTAGAATTGTGTCATTGTTAACAGATTTAACACTTACTATTGTCTACTCATTCAATTGTAAATGCGTAGGCTCAACATACAAGAAATCGTTTCGATTTCCTTGCCGTTGTTTGGCGGTGGGAATAGGTGCCTTCTTCCACCGAGGATGAAGAGCGTTCTTCACCACTATCGCACTTAGGAGAATTACTGCTCTCGTCCGATAAAAACGCGGACGGTTGCTTGCCGCAGGCACCGGCGACAATTTAGATTTAATGTGATCTTTTGATTTCCATTTCGGCATCCCGCTGGCTCAACGATCAGCTTAACACTATATATCACTTACCACAAGCACTATTATTCACTTTCTATAAAGTTTTAAATGAAACTTTACTATTTTTAAAGAAAAATAACGAAAGAAAAAAAATTCCTTACGTTGGCGGTAAAATTTTTAGACGCTATGATTGACACTTGACATGAGTTACAGGTCGCGGTCGCAGCCACGAGACTTGCTGAATTGAAAGGTCCACAGAGGTAACAAAGGAGGCACAGCTTTCTTCAAATCAAATGTTATGTTTTGAAAGAAACATATGAATATCTATTAGTAGTACTACTACAGTCATTATGGTGAACACGTCTTACCAAGGGGCATCGTATTATCCACTTACTAGGTTGTAAAGAGAGATAAAGAGATAAAGAGATCATTTATTTGTTCAAAACATGAGTATACACACACATGGTATGCAAGATGTTACAATTAAATTATATTACAGTCATGTTTTGCCTTAACGGCGTACAAATAGGTATAAGTAGGTAGGTTATTAAATTGAATGTAATAATTATAAATTTATCCATTATTCTAATAATTAACAATTGCAAGTTAGAATTTATAAATAGAGAGAGGGTTGTAGAGGTCAGATAGGCGGTCGCTCCATGTAAAATACTGGAATCCAGCTGCATCCGGTTGTACAGTAAGCCCCATCATAGTTGTGAAAAGGATGTCAGATGACGATGATGAGTAAAGTAAATTGTGAACAGGATGACGGTGTCAACGATCACCGACTGTAGTGGTACATATACGTATAATATACATATAAACCATACCTATGCGAAGTACGGGCGGGTCGCTATTTTAAAATAAATTAATAAAAAGAGATTAAGTGATATTAATATTATGTAGGTACTCTTCTGTGATGGATCAAATTAAAACAAATATTAATGAGGAAACAATCGCCATGTCAATGATATTTGCAACACAACATTGAAAATGACTTTATTTCATTACGGCAGTTAAAAATCAGAGGAGTTAACAAAAAAGGGAGAACTTCAATCATGTATATCACATTCATTATTCATGTTCATTATTCTTCATGTTCAGAATACATGAAGAATAAAGTAACTTATACAACGTGGAAACACATTTATTTTTATTTAATGCATTAATATTTTGTTCCCAATATTTTTTACGAGTATTGGGTTTCTGATTGATGTCTATTAATGATAAGTTATGTTAATCTAGAAGCAGAAAACCACGTGACGAGAGAGCTGTCAAGTAACCGACTAAAAGTAATACCTGCCACTTCAGGTATCATGCTACGTCACTGTTGTAGTCTTCAATTTAGCAACGTTATAATTCGTTGACGTTTCTTAAAGTTTAACATATGAGGACTATCGTAAAAATCGAAAATTAATTTAGTTTGGTTCTGCGCATTTTATTAAACAAGAAAGTGTCATTTATAAAAATCCTTTTTACGATTTGTTTACCTTTATTTAATTACCTAAACCAATGGAGTATAGGTCTGTGCCGGTAGAGTTTACTTTGTCGGAACAGGTCTAGGATGACGAGCTAGACCAAGAGAGATACAAAAACCTGCAGGGCAGCATGTGGCGAGCTGTTGGGCAGTAGCGACCCCACGGACACCCTATTTCCCGGGAGAAGTCTTGCTCTTCCCCTCTTTCTTGCCTTTATTGGCTGGCTTGAGTGGAGATTTGAAAGAGCTAAGAGGAAGGAAATATTCCATTAAGATGCTGGTAGGGATCTTGACCGTACTACTGAGATTGTCCTGGAATATCGTTCTACGCTCCCTTGTCACAACGACATTGTGCTAGCGACCGTTTCCGAGGGCCCATTATTGAGTGTGCAAGTTATCCCTTGCCATTTTATCTGTGTATTGTATATAAAGCATTGGCCAGGCAGGGGCCATAGTCTTTCCATTGATTTAGGTAACCAGTTCACTTTAGCCACCCAAACCCACAATCCAATATCTTTGTTTCCATGTCCCGGAATAGTCCTACTTCAACCTGGGGTCGTCCTTGGGTGCACTTGCATACTGCGAACAGGGATAATCGTCGGTTGCTACCTTATTTCATTAAACACGTCTAACGGTCCTCTGCGTGTTGGCTTCGGCCCCTTGTACGCCTTCTCATCCTTGGACGCGTAAATAAAAAGGCGGATGCATCACAGACTCCCATAGTCTGTGCTGCATTATCTATTATGGCCTATAGTAGTAATAGTCAGTCCGAACCCAGGTGCACACAGCGGTTTGTATTGCAGCAGCATTTGTTTGTATAAGGCAATGAAAAGGCCTCTGTGTATCAATCTAATATTGTGTACACAACACAGTATTTATTCAAAAAAGTTAGTACTTCCCTTTTTCAATAATTTTTCAATACATAGTTTAAACAATTTCTAAACGATAATTGACGCACGCACGCGCAGACTCGTCGCTAGGTCAAGGGCAAACTAACTTCAATCAATCTACCTAGCCTTTTCCCAACTATGTTGGGGTCGGCTTCCAGTCTAACCGGATGCAGCTGAATACCAGTATTTTACATGGAGCGACCGCCTATCTGACCTCCACAACCCAGTAACTGGGTAATACGATACCCCTTGGTAAGACTGGTGTCAGACTTTCGGGCTTCTGACGACTCGTAACGACTGTCAAAGATCCACGAATAGCAGCCGAGACCAACGGTTTAACGTGCTTTCCGAGGCACGGAGGATTCTCGGTATGTAAAGATGGTCACCCATCCACGGGTCAACCCCGGCAAGCGTAGCTTAACCTGATGGATCGACCAGTGCGGCTGTTGTTACTTAGCCACGAGCTCCTCCGCAAGCTAACTTCAAATGATAAATAATAGGGAATATTCCATTTTATTTTGTCACTAAAAGGTTAGGAGACTGTAGATAATATAAATTCAAGAAAAGTATTCAAAGTTAAATGTTAACACATAAACAATTTTCTACTAGGTACAGATCAAATGTTCGTTTCTGTCGCGGTCATGACGTGACGTCATTTGTCACTGCTTTGTTTAAATCTATTTTTTTAAAGGTTTTTTAGCCCCAAATCATAAATTAAAATATTTTTTGTGCTTTTAATCCGGAATCGCACTTACTTACCTTATTGTGATTTCAAGCACTTTGAAAAGAATTTGTTTTTTATTCACATAGTTTTTTATGTCACTTGAGCGTTGTGAGTTTGCGAACCGTTCCACCAAAATAAAGTATGCATAAATATTAAAATAAATGGAATTTGTTTCTTGACTCCACAATTTATATAACGAATTAGTTTTGAATTACGTGCATTATTCCCTATTGTTAGTGTCTCCCGCGATCAGTCTGTAAATTACGAGTAAATTCCGAACGCGATCATACTCGTAGTACAGACACTACTTACCTAGCGATCTGCATTGTAGACAGAGCAAGTACCTACATAAAAGCTGTATTGTAGTGGTTTTTGTTGAACCTAAATGTCTTTTGGAACGGATCACATTGCAGACAGATTTCATAAGTCTGTGGTGTAATAGTGTTTGTAATACTTTATTCATACGGACGCGGTTGCGTTACAGAATAGCTACTGTCTGTGTTGCATCCGCTTTTGTATTTACGCGTCCTCCCCAGGGTCCCGAGAAATGTGAAGAGACGTAAAAAACATAATAATTTATTATTAATAAAACAAAACAAAAAAAAAAAAAAAAATTAGGGTTCCGTACCTCAAAAGCAAAAAACGGAACCCATAGCGGATCACTCGTGTGCCTGTCTGTATGTCCGTCTGTCACAGTAAATTTTCTCTGAATCTAATGGACCGATTAAGTTGTTTGGTACACATATCAATTTCTGTGACCAAAACATATCAAATGGGTTTATTGTGAGGATCTCAATTTTTTAAAATCATTTTAAGATAAATACTTTTAAAGATATTTAAGAAAATTTATGAAAATTGACCAGTCCTTCCTTTCTCTGAAACGATTGGACATAATTTAAAAAAATACAGAAAATAGTTCTATACTTATAGATTACAGGAAAACCTATAAGTAGTGGAATGTATGGGAGAACATGTTTTTCAACTCCGACACACTCTTGGTCGGTTTTTTAATTATAAAAATACTATTACTAGAAGTTTATAATAATATTACAATCAAGGTGTTATAATAATAATAAGTTAATTATTACATAATAAACAGAAAATGTTTGATTTTTTGTATGTTTGTTTGTTTGTACTGAATAAACTCAAAAACTACTGCCCCGATTTAAAAAATGCTATGATTTATAAAGATATCATGCGGGCGAACCCGCTGGCGGAAGCTAGTATTATAAATTATATTATTTTGAAATATGTTGTATACAGGTGGATTTTTGTGATGGGGCAGTAAGGACAGGTACATTAACAGTTGTCACTGCAAGAAAACGGGCTGTTTTCACAAAAGTTTTTTAATCAAATCAAATCAAATCGTTGTTTCTACATTTTATGATAAACTTTATGCAATTATAAAATCATCACACCCTCTTCTCGAACAAAAAACTTTAATTTCCACAATTGGTTTTCCAAATCTCTCATACATCCTACACCTACAAAAAGAAAACTCAAGCCTGGGTTAGATGGAAGAAGTATGCGAATCTATGTGACTATGAGGTATTCTCGAGTAACAGGAAAAATTAAAAAAAAATGTTGACATTTGCTATAGTAAATATATTAATGCAATTGAAGACAGTGTTGCTACCAATACTTAGACATTTTGGACGTACGTTGCTAGCCGTAAAACTACAAGTAAAATCCCATCCACAGTTCATTACAATCAAACTTCATCCAATGATCCAGTTATTACTTGCAACTTGTTTGCTACATTTTTCCAATCTGTTTATGAGCCTTCAACATTTGACTACAACTCTTGGGACCCACCTCCTAGAAATGCCGACCACGATGTCTCCCTATGCAAACTGCAACTGTCCCTTGATGAAATACATAAAGAATTAAAATCACTTGATTCAACCAAGGGTCCTGGTCCTGATAGGATTCCGTCGGTTTTTCTGAAAAACACGTGCGATACATTATCTTATCCTCTTCTTATATTATTTAATAAATGTTTATCATGTGGTATTTTCCCTGAAGTTTGGAAACTTGCAAATATTGTACCAGTTCATAAGAGTGGTTCCAAGCATGACGTAGCGACATATCGACCTATTTCTATACTATCTGTTTTCTCCAAGCTATTTGAGAGACTGGTACATGGTAAAGTATATCCTGCTATTCACAGTGTTTTAATAAAAGAACAGCATGGCTTTGTTAAAGACAGATCTTGCATTAGCAATCTCCTCATTTTCACGTCCCAACTGTTTGATAGCCTCGATAATAGACAGCAGATTGATGCAGTGTACACAGATTTTCAGAAGGCTTTCGATAAACTCGACCACACACTACTGCTTAATAAAATTGCTTACAACGGAATCAGAGGGGACCTTTTACGGTGGTTTATATCTTACATAACTAATAGAACACAAAAGGTGGTTCTTAATGGCTTTGAATCTGGCTCCTTTCGGGTCACCTCCGGTGTACCTCATGGTTCCATTTTGGGCCCGTTATTATTTATCTTGTAAAATTCAAAATTTCTTCTCTACGCGGACGATTTAAAGGTCTATAAAATGATTTCTGATAGAGACGATTGTTTTAACTTCCAGCAGGATTTAGACCGTTTCTCTAGCTACTGCTCTTCCAATAAACTTTACCTCAGTCTTCGACAGTGTCATGTTATAACATTTACCAAAAAGATAAATATTACTGAGTTCGACTATCGTCTTGCTTATACGCCAATTAGTAAAGTAGGTTTTCTCCGCGATCTTGGCGTTCTGCTAGACTCGAGGCTCCATCTGGATGCTCATATAGAAAAAACCACAACAAAGCCTACCAAATGTTTGGTTTTGTCACAAGATCTTCCAGGGATTTTCGTCGACCTTCCACTTTTTTGCACTTATACAAATCAATAATTAGGCCACAGTTAGAGTTTGCAGTACCTGTTTGGAACCCTTTTTACGTCAAATATAGTGAACAATTAGAACTAGTACAACGTAATACCTTCGTGCAATGAACTTTAGATGTTTTCGGAATAAAATTTAATATCACTTACTTCTTAAAAAGTATGATCTTCTGACCTTAAAATCAAGACGGAAACTTCTGAAAGTTATGACTCTGTTCAATGTCTGCCACAATCATTTTGACTGTCCGGACTTAGTTGGGAGTCTGTGTTACCTGGTTCCTTGAACAGTTCATGTACGTGAGGTACGCACTCGACGTCTATTTGCTACTCGCCTCTGTAAATCCAACGCTGGCTCGCGTTCACCACTTCGTCGTTTTGTTGAGACATACAACAATGAGTTTAATTCAATCGACATTCTTTTTCTTACTAAAAATGTATTTAAGAAACAAATCCAAGCAACCCTAAAGGACCAGTAAAGTATTAAATAATTAACATACTTACTAATGTTTAATAATGTACGCACACAAATTTACTTAAATTCTAAAAATCCAGATATGAATTCTGGGATAACGCCTAGGTATTATGTGCTAGGTATTGTCTGTGTTACTAGCTAGTTTTTAAGTACTTTAAATTGTAATCTGTGGAGAACGTAGTGGGTAGCATAATTGTTATAATGTACCTAATGTTCAAGATCTTAAGTGTAACCTTATTGTGCTACAAACAAACCTTGATTGGGAACTAAAATCTTTTAAATTCAAACGGAAGGTCATTTGGTATCAATGGTATATGCAGCACGAAGACTGTTTCTCCTTTGGCAGATCCAGTTCGTATTTTGGCCTCAATAACATTGCATAGATGTTCCCTACACTATGTGTGGTCAGTCTGTAGGGTACAAATTATCACACTATCTGCTATGAGGGATGAGCAGTATCGCATTCTGTTCGTATCCTTACTATCCTAATCTATATCTATATCGATTCTCCCGGAGAAGGGGTTGGGGGGGGTTTCCGGGGGAAGGGCCAGTGGCTAAATAATAACAGCCACACAGGTCGATCGATCACGTTAAGCTACACTTGCCGCAAATGGTCTGTGGATGGGTGACCATCTTTACATAAAAAGACATACCCCTTTAGGGGTGGAATTCCCAAAAATCCTTTCTTAGTGGATACTTCCTCTTCACAAAGAACTCACCCTCCAAGTTTCATGTCTCTAGGTCCAGCGGTTTGGGCTGTGTGTTGATATATCAACCAGTCATGAGTCAGTCAGTTTACTATTTTATATAATAGAAGAAGAAGAAGATAGCCTATTGTTTGCACTCAAGTAAGATGATACAATTGAAAAGTAAGATGGAAGCAATGTTTTATTAATGAATGAAGGGTAACTGTTCATGTTAATACATGAACAGTTACCCTTCATTCATTAATAATCTCACAGCTCACTACAGAGAGCCTTTTGTTTAAAAAAAAATAAAAAAGTTGAAAAACAAGGTTGGTAGTTAAAAGCATGCCCTTTTTTGGCATCTGTTCAGTTCCCTGGACATTTGCAGTGGCAGCCAACTGAGTGGTAGAGAATTTGCGAGCCTGTAATATTTTTTTTCTATGTCTGTGAGACTGTGGAAGTCCTAACAAAGCTTGGGCGACAAGTTAATTTCTTAAGTAAATTCTAAATCTCAATCAGGATTTAGAATATGTAAGCCTTTTTGTGAACTGCTCAGTTACACGGCAAAAATAGTTGAAAAGGGGCAGACCAAAAGAAATTAAAAAAGGTTGCTCCACTGGTTTGCCAAGAGTTAATGTGGTGGCCAGAGGCTATTGCTAGACCACAGCTCAGTTCCTCTACACATGGTAAGGTAACCCACTTCCTGTCCACATAATGTCCCAAACACTTGTTGTCCCAAAAGTAAAAAACTACTTTGGTAAGCGCACACGAAGGTACTTAGTACCAACGTTAGTGAATGAGCTACCCCCAAAGCTGATATCGCATGTCAAGTCTAAGGATCAACTTAAAAGAGTTCTACAAAAACATTACCTATCATTGTGTCCGTAGCTATATCTGTAACAAACATCGCGTTTGCAACTTTTTGTACAATGTGAGATTTCCTATCTCGACTGTAGGTATGTTATCTTATAGTTTACTTAGCATAATTAAGTTTTAGCACATAAATATTTCAAAATTCAAAATTTGTAATTCATTGTTAGACGAGAACGACTGCCGACAAACTGTTATACAGTTTGGCAGACTTTATGTATGGTATTGTTAATACAGATTTTGAATAAACAAAAAAAAAAAAAAAAAAATGCCGTGGAAGAAATGTAAGCCCACATGAACGGGCAACTCTATACATCAAAAAGATGTTTTTAAAAGATTGATTTTAGTGATAATACCGCCCATTGTGTCACTGTATATACAATTCTCTACATTTATATCTGTAATTCGTATAGTGTAAATTATAAAGAGTATTCTATACTACTCTTGTCAGGAACTTGACCACACCAAAAAAAATGGCACTCGAACTTGCGAGAGATGTTTGCCATACGTTTCCCTAGCACTCCTGAACCTATCTTGCAAAACGACGAAGTTAGCAGAGTAGCTGAACATCTCTCTGTCAGCGGTTTACCTCCCGGGGAGGTTAAAAGTGTTATAACGGCTTCGCCGACCGCTTTTAGGAATAGGCCAGCCTGATTGGGTCCTGTTACTCCAGGCCCCAGGCTTTGGAGGCTATGTTTCAAGGTGGGGCGTCCCCGACGTTTACGACCTTTTCGCGTCAGATAAGTCGGCCGTTGTGCGACAGTACGTCACATGGGACTCAAATGATGGCTTGGCAAGCTTCTGCGAAAAATAATGATTCTATTTGTGGGTAAAGGATTGACCATAAAACATCGACGTCCTAATACACAGGCTTAGTCGATCTTTTATACGCCACGAGTGCGTGTGTCCGTTACGGCATGAGGTGTTCTTCTGTGCCTGTGGTGCGCGATGTGCCTGCGGTCGTAGCACCGCGCGGCGCGTGCCAAATCAACGGGCATTAACTTTAATAGACCATATAGACCCTCCGGCTGCCAGCAACGAGAATATACGCTAACTGTAGTTCATAACACTGCATCATAAACTCTTGATCTGAATTAGCAGCAAGAATATGAGATGAGTCCCGATATTAATAATAGCAGTTATGGGAAACGGATTATCAACACTTATGTGAAGGAGCGTACAGACGTAAAGATACCTTTCCTTTAATTGTAAGCCTTTTAAAAGTCGGAGCGTTCATGACTCGTTTACCTTGAAAATGAAGTCTGTTAGCGATTATCTCATAAAAATATGTTTGTTCCGCGGCATAAAATGTTTCACTTCAGTTCACAACATCTCGAAGAACCGAAAATGAGTAAATGGCGAGGCGTGTACAACATTGTTCAAGTTACGTTACAGGGTGGTTAAAAAGAAGATGTCGGCGGAACTATAAGTACTCGTATAGTCAGTGATGCCAAATTGCCGCGGGGAGCCCCCACGAGCTGGATGACAGTGTTGACAAGAAACTGGTTCATTCCATGATAGTACCGCCTATACACGCTTTAATGGTCCTGAATAACCAGCAAGCTGTGTCGTAGTCTTGTTGCCTCGCCTGTGGTAAAGTAAAGGCGCGGAAAACTTAAACGCGGTTTTAAGCTCGCAGTTAGATCAGCCGATTTTTTTTTTGCAATATTCAATATTCAAAATCGCATGACTCCCACAATGTATTCAGTGAACCTTCTATACATCACCACTTGGTAACAATGCGCGACCGGCGGCGTTTGTTCCCTGCTCTAGTTTTAATTGCAAAATTGAATCGTAATCTGTTGTGTCGGAGTGGCGCGTAACGGGAAATATTTCGGTACCATTGACGAGGCACGCTAAATGTGGCTGTCTCATAAATGCACATTTACAATAAACTTGCAAATTATTTCCTAGCAGCCGGACCAACATGAACATGAAGAGCATGAGAGAGAGGTTTATGAAGCTCATCAGGTGTGAGTGGATTATTTACACAAAAAAAAAAACACGTTTGATTAGGGTTAAGTGAACATGGGTTAGGATAAAACCTTACTTTACAAACCTACCAAACTAGCTAATTAATAGGCACAAAGACCACGATGCTCTAGACTCCAGCTAAGAAATTTGCGATTCTCTGCGTTACACGGGGCATATGCAAGCTCGCGATGTAGTCGGCCGAGTTCGAGCGTCGTCGGGCGCTCCTAATTGTTTGTATTCGCTTGATTGGTCACAAGCCAACATCTGATCGTGTATGATCGCCATAACAATGTGACGCACACGACAAGACCTCTCGGCATAATCGTCGTTGTTAAATTATTACATAAGGGACTGAGATACGAGTACATCCTGACTCCCTCAGATAATATTAACAACTCTAGTAATACTTTGAAACTTCTTAATACCTACTGAAAAATTTGTGTACCGACCTAAATGTATTAATATTATTACTAAATCGTGAATACCAAGTAACGGATTGCTTAAATAAGCCAGACAATTGGTTTTACAGGGCCTTCGGTTCAAAATAATATTTAGTATTTTTAGGGTTTCGTATGTCAGAATGAATAGTTGAAATTTGGTACACATATGAATTTCTGTGACCCGAACAGGGACGTGTAATCTAAACAAATTAATTTTGAAAATGGGGGTAATTTTTCGGGGGCAAATTGGAGAATTAAAAAAACCACCGAATTCCACAAAAATACACTCAAAAGTGAAAAATAACTTGAATTTCGGAAGTTGGTGGCAAAAACGAAAATATTTTATACTAAGTATATACCAAAATATACCGTAATATAGTTGTATATGAAAGCGATTCATAACTATATCCGTAAGGATATAACTATAACACGGCTTCAAACATCTTACTGCGAACCACCTTAACGTATAATACTACATGGTTCTGTATTTTCGTTTTTGCCACCGACTTCCGAAATTAAAGTTATTTTTCACTTTTAATTAAGTGTATTTTTGTGGAATTCGATGGTTTTTGTTTTGTAAAAAAGTCATCTTAGTGTTTTTTTTTTTAAGTCGGTTGTTTTTTTTTGTAAAAAAGATTTTATTTTTCAATTTTTAGCTATGGTACCTACCCCATACAAATTAGTATACCATTCGAATAATGGAAACAAATCAAAAGATTTTTTAAAAATTACACCTAGTGGGGTTACAACTAGTGGGGCAAGTAATCCATCAAGATTTTAGACTAGTGGAATCTGCCCCACCAAATCGAACTAGTGGGGCAGACTCCACTGAAAATTTTATGCATTCCACTTTGGACCAGTGGGGCGACTTGGTAGGGCAAAGTGCAAGCAAAGAATGATTTAACTTAACCCCTTTGTGGGTAAAAAGGGGGACACATTTTGTATGAAAGATCTTATTCATTTGGTTCAGAAAACGTGGTATAAAGTTATCTAGGTTATCTTATATAAAGATTTAATCATACATTTTTCAAAACTGGCTTGAAAGTGTAGAAAGGTCGAATAATTTTTTTTTGCATCTCAGTGACATCTATTGGCCCAAAATATAATTTTTCTACATACAATTTACAACAAATTCCAAGTCCTATTCAAATTGTAAATAGAATATAATCACCATGTAACATTTAGTTTTTGTTTCATTGCAATCGTCTCATCCAATAAAATAGATATGCTAATGTAGAGTTTTCAAAGTCACACCACCAACAACTATTACGTTTCAGGCGGCAAGGGGTTACGGAGATGTGGAGCGTCGTATGCTGCCTCTAATATTAAGCTAGGCGGTCACAGTCCATAAATTACACCTATCCTCGAAAGATCTGTGATATACATTGGTAAAAAAAAATGCAAAAGGGCAAATATACGTCGTGCTTAGTCGTGTCAGAAGTTTGGAAAGCATAGCTTTATCAGATTTGGACGCCAACAAATTAATATAGCGACCACACGACGACAGGATCATTGACGTAAATAACGAGGTTACGAAATCTGTCTTCTGACAATCAAGGCCACACATAGCAGACGACTCAAGTAGCGCAATTTGATGCCGGGATACTACCATTAATCATTTATAGGTAAAGTGCATGTCATGGCAATTCCAATAAGCCCAAACACGGCTAGGATACATTGTTTTATGACGGAGCTCCGGTGCCTTCCTTCCGGCTCCATCTTCAGATCAGTTCAAAATCAGTTGAATTGATTCTAGTCGCCCCTTCCAAAAGGTAGTTTTCGTATGGAGAAGAATGGGCAAGAAACTCCACCGTTACTCTTTTAAAATGTTTTTACATTATTTTGTATACATTAATTATATAATTATATGTGAAGACATCATGTTGTAAGGGAAGCACAGTAATGCGAGTTTAAATCATAAAATCATTGTCGACATAGCATGTAAGATAAAAGTATTGATTACAGACATGATTCTTGCTAAAAAGGGTAGTGTAACTGAAATTATGACTATTCCATGTAAAAAAGCCTTATATACCCTTATATACTAACTAAAAAGCTCTGTAATATTTGATCCTTACATAGTACTATATTTTAAAGTAGACTATAACGCTAGATAGATCATTTCCCACCTGTATACCTATTTCACATAAGGAAATCGAGTCACTATGTCGAGAATTAAGTAAATTCCTTTGTTCACTAACGTAAACAATGTTATGTGCAACTTCTACTGCGCAGTTGAGTCCCCTTCATACGTTTCAGTTCCCCCGGAACGCCCAAATAAGTTAGTACCCCGCATTCCCCGCGAACGTGGAATCCCCTCAAATACAAACACACTGACGTAAGTGGGCGATGAAAAAGTTGTGTAAGTAGAGACACACACACTGTGTGATAGTGTGTGTCACTACTATAAATAAAACCCACTTGTGTATTCGTTAGTTCAGTCGTCTCTCATCCTTCCATAAGGCAATACGAGTACAGTTCAGTCGTCTCTCATCCTTTCATAAGGCAATACGAGTACAGTTCAGTCGTCTCTCAACCTTTCATAAAGTAATACGTGTTCAGTTATTAGTACCTCTGAACACCATCGCGTTCAAGCTTAGTCAGATTTAAAGTCTGTTCTATAAATATTAGTCTCTTAGTGTTTAAGGCTGTTTAAGGCGTAATTATTTTATTCTTCTATTTCTGTGTATTGTGTGTGTATGTGTGTGTAAAAGAATAGAGGAATATATAAGTTTTGTGCTCATCCCTGTGGTTTTCCTTTTAAACTCCCACCTGAAATAACCCAGCAACATCATTGACCGCCCCACATAAGTCAACATTTTAGTCCTTCAAAAGCCGATCTGGTTAGCATTTCGGTTTTTAAGGCTCCCGCATCAGGGTGGTCAACACATGTGATGCATCTAGAATAAGATTACTATACCACGGTAGGTAAAAGATAATGAAAAATGAAGCAATGACAGATAAATTAATAATGTGATAGATACATGGTGCTCACATACTTAAAAACATTATAAAATTATACCTAACATTTTAACAAGTAATACTAATAAGTCAGTGTGTGAGTTCATGAAATCACAGAATGTAAAATCAGTGTTATAAAAAATAACAAATACATAATTAAATAAACAACCAGTTTGATTTTGTCTAGACTCTAAATTTAACACAGTACCCCATAAAAGTAGTAGTATCAGTATCTCTTAAGATACAGGCCTGACCTAGTTTAAGGGATAGAGTTGAAATTTATTGTACTCCTACGCTAAAGTTGTATTGAAAACGTCAACCGAATGTATGCAGTGCAATGTGACTTTGTTTTATGCAATAAATTCTTATTATTATTATTATTATTTCCTTTATTTAAAATTTTAACATATAAAATACATTTTTAAATATTTCTTAAAAACTATATAAAAAACATTTAAAAATATAAAAAATAGTGTTCCGCCGGTGTCGGGAGCAGGGTCCAAGCTACCGGTGGTTAGGGCTGCAGAGACAGGAATCTCCTCACAATGCGAGCCGTATCGAGGAGTACTGCCTTCTGGATCAGGCCCTTGATCCAACCGCCTAACGAGAGCCTCGAGAGATGTTGGTCGAGGCTTTCGGCTATCAGGCCATTGGCCGTTACGACAATCGGCACAATGATAGCCGAGCTCACATTCCACATGTCAACAACCTCGTGTGCTAAGTCGAGATATTTGATCTGTTTCTCTTTCTCAGCCTTCACGAGGTTCTCGTCATGCGGAATGGTAACATCGACTATCATTGCGCGGCGCTCTGATCGGTCTATCACCACTATATCAGGCTTATTGGCTACAATAGTCCTGTCAGTAATGATAGACCGATCCCAGTATAACGTGACATGGTCATTTTCGAGAACTGGGTCGGGCACATACTTGTAATACGGTACCTCAGAGTCAACAAGTTTATATTTCAAAGCAAGTTGCTGGTGAATAATCCTGGCCACTTGGTTATGCCTGTGTAAGTACTCGCCGTTAGCCAGACGCGAACAACCAGAGATAATATGTCTGATGGACTCACCCGGACGATGGCATGCCCGACACACGTCAACCGTCCCGTTATTCGTCAAGATAACTTCGTCCATAATTGCACAGACAAAACCTTCAGTTTCCCCGAAAAGGTCACCGAAACGTAGCCAGGATACGGACGCTAAGAAATCTACACCAGGCTCATGAAGAGCCCGATAGTAGCGCCCGTGAAGCTCCTTGCTCTGCCATACCTTCTTGCGGTCATCTGTGGTAAGTATTAAAGGTTTGCGCCAGTTCTCTTTAGCCATGGAGAGTGGGGTGAGTCCCTTGTCCACTGCGACCACATCCCGATGCATACCCACTTCGGCTTTAAAAAAATAATCCCTGAGGCTGCACACCTCGCGGTTGTGGAGGGTCTTAGCGTTTAAAAAGCCTCGACCCCCGCACTTCCGCGGGATGTACAGTCTCATCACTGATGAACGTGGGTGATGCATCCGGTTTGCGGTCAGGAGTGTACGGACCCTTCTGTCCAGGGCGTCGAGTTCGGTCTGAGTCCATTTGAGTATGCCGAAAGAGTACATCAAAACCGGCATGACCCAACCGTTGTAGGCGCGCACCTTGTTTCCGCCCGAAAGAAGACTAATTAAAACCTTCTTCAGGCGACCAAAGAAGCGCTCCTTCAACGATTGCTTCATGTCAGCAACGTTGATGCCTAACGCTTCCGACATACCCAAATACTTATAGCTTTCGGCTGAGGAGAGGGATCTAAGGTGTATGGAGTCCGAGAGTTGAGTTCCCTCGGATTCCATAATCTCCCCTCGCTTTACATGCATGACTGCACATTTGTCCACACCAAATTCCATCCTGATGGCGCTACTGAATGTTTCAGTTACCTTCAGTAGCTCCATCAGTCGCAATTTGTTGGGGGCAAAGAGTTTCAAGTCATCCATGTAGAGGAGGTGAGATATGACCTGACCACCTCTCCTCAACCGATAGCCCAGACCTGAATCCTCTAGCAGTGTGCTTAGAGGATTCAGGGCTAAGCAGAACCAAAGTGGACTCAAACTGTCGCCCTGAAATATTCCCCGTTTAATCCATACAGGCTCATCATTCCCCTGGATCTGTTGACATCCTGGGTAGCGAAGGACCGTCCTCCATTGCCCCATACACGACATCAGGAAGGTGCGCAGAGTTGCATCTATCTTGTACAATTCCAGCACCCTCATGAGTCATGTATGTGGCACCGAGTCGTAGGCCTTCTTATAGTCTATCCAGCATGTCGACACATCCTTGCGGGATCGACGAACTTGTTGGCTCATGGCCATGTCGATGAGGAGTAGCTCCTTAGTACCGCGGGACCCATTCCTACATCCATTTTGAGAGGCAGACATTATTAAATTGCTGTCAATGTGTGTGTTAATTTTCACTCTCAAAATGGATGTTAGAAGTTTATAGACCGTCGACAAACATGTGATCGGTTTATAATTCTTGGGTTCCGCAGGACTACCTGACTTATGGAGCAGGTGGGTAACGCCTGTTGTTAGAAACTGTGGTAGCGACCCAGACTCCAGGGATGACTGGAATTGGGATGCTAGGCGAGTGTGTGAACTAATCAGCCATTTTAACCAAAAGTTGTGCAGTCCGTCCGGTCCCGGTGATTTCCAGTTCGGTAACGGACGGACTGCTCTGGCTACGTCTAATGGCGTGATTAGTACAGCTTTCATTTCTGGAATAGTTTCACACAATCGCTCGACATCCTGCATCCAGCCAGCCTCAGCGTGACAGACAGGCACCGACCAGATGCTGCGCCAGAATGCACTCGTGGCGGCATCATCCGGGCGGCTCACGTCCGTCACATTTTGTTCGGGTCGCTCCCAAGCTCTATATACCCACCTCTCATCGCTCTGGAACATGCGATTCTGCGTGTATCGATCAACCCGCCGCTTATACCGCCGAATACGGCTCGCCCATGCACAAACTTTCTGCTTCAGGAAGTCGATGCGCTCTGTGACACGGGACATGTATTCTCGAGGGCTGATTCCAGTCCCCGAGAATGCCTGCCTCACAAAGCGCATCACTCGTGGTCTCGTATTGCCCTCCCTGAAGCAGGATAGTTTGCCGATGAGTACCCTGGCCCCATCGATACGTCGCTCGATCCTGCACTGCCAGGCTGGTACGGCTGGTTTTGGTCGAGTAGCTCTGTCCCTATTTGTGAACTTGATGTTAGCTAAGCGACATGCCGCAACAGCCGCGCAGTACAGGATCGAGTGTGTATCAACGAGATCCTCGCTGCTTTCGAAAACATTTCTAAGCTGCGAGTCCAAGGCACACACCAGCGCCCTATTTATTTTATTTTTTTTTGTGCATAGGTAGGCGTGGTAATCGGGGCCTAAGATCGGTCGGAGTGTACCTATACTCGCGAAGCGCATCCTCCAGTGCGCTCCTCAATCGGACGTTGCACTGGCTACTTACTGTGGTAACCCTATCATCCTCCTCTTCAACACCACGATTAGACCGCGGCGGGATTACATCAATAGGTGTCACTTGTGCCGCGGTTTGTGCCGGAGTTGAGATGATATGGTTGCTCAGTACCTCTGAGCGCAGCCTATCAAGTGCGTTGTCGTCCAACCGATGATTGCGTTGGATGACCCGCACCTGATCCGAAAGCCGTTGTGCCGAGACGTTGACGGTTGGCTCTAGTTCCTGAAATAGAGACAGCATCCTAACACGGTACGCAGTGAGGTGAGTTCCTCCCTCTGTAGACCCGTAATACGCGCGCATGACGTTCTTGTTTATAGACTGAGTCCATCTCATGCGCTGCGCACAACCACCGGCAGCGGGGACCCGGCTCGGGGCCGGTTGGCCCCTAAGTCCCAAGCTCCTCGGTGGCCGGCCTCTCCCCTGCCGGCGTACAGGTGTTGGCGACGTCGGCGGGGAAAAATACTCGTCGCTCGAGCTCGACGCAACTACCGCGGCCGGGGTCGTCACAGCGCTCACGGTGGGGCTGGATACCGGCGGCGGCGAGGCGGAGCTGAGCGACGAGTCCGAAGGTGGTGGGCGTGCTCTTGCAGCTGATCTCGTCAACATTTCGTTTTCATTTCGTTTTATGTTTTTATTGGAGGTGACATCTGTCAGTTCACCTCCGCTATGGCATTTTTTCATTGAAGTATATTTCTGAGGTTCATTTTATTCTTTTAAAGTTTTATTTTTATTTAAGGGGTTAAAGGTTTGTTTTCGGCTTCTGATATAACAAAATAACTGCGTCTAAAATGAATATTATTATTTTTGCAGAGTGTTTTTTCTTCTCAGCTCTTTAGCTGGTTTTTGCAACATTTACGGGCCGAAACCAAGTAAATGCAGCGTGTGGTGTGTTATGTTGAGAATGTGTTATGATGAGGATCTATTTCGATTTCATCGATTTGCATGAACTTTCTCACGATTCGACATGTATTTAAAATTGCAGCTTTTTATAGGGTGATATAGAGAGATTCTTTTAGGTTTAGTAATTTAAGGCTGTGGAGAAGATGATTCGGGATGACGCCTGTTGTAGAGAGGACTATAGGGACCACGTATACTTTTTGTTGGCGTCAAATTCTAAGTACTTCATCTTTGAGTTCTGCGTATTTACTAATTTTTTCAAACTCAAACTCAAACTCAAACTCAAACTCAAAGCATTTATTTCAAATAAACCAATTACAGGTACTTTTGAATTGTCAAGGGGTCGGTCAGTCAGAAATATGAAGCTAGTTGCCCATTCCAACGCGTAGTAGGTTCCTATGGAGAAGAACGGGCAAGAAACTCCACGGACACTCTTTTCAATCAGAATATTTTCACAAAATATTGGTTACATCATCTATTTTTGTAATTATACATGTGAGAACAATGTAAAAAGACGTGCACGTTAAAAGCGTCAGTAATAAAAATAAAATCAAAAACATTTAAAAAATTAAAATAAATTCAAATAAGCCGTGGCAGCTAAGAGATGACCAGTCCCCACTGACGGCGCCCGTTCACGAACATGACGCATGCATCAGCACCATTTAGCTCAACCATTTTGAAGGGAACTTAACGATCCAACACACACGCCACCACCAGCGAGACATTTGAGTGAGCATGACATACTCACAACCGCCAGGGCAAACTCAAGTCAATGAAAGACGTACCCAGTAAATGGTAACTGTAAAGTAGGGACATAGTGCTCACACATGTGCTATGCAATTATATAATACTAAGAGATTGAATTTATACAATCTAAAGATAGTTTTACAATCTTCAGCAGCTGCAACAATATTTTGAATGCTAATCAATTAGTTTATGCGCCCTTGTGGAGCTGGACCAGCGCTGAGCCAAGCATTTTTGTCGTCGATGTAATCCCCCAACTTATAATATGCTTGGCAGCATAGTGTGCGTTTTATACAAGATTTAAATTTCGTTTCATTCAATTGGAGTATGTGGGGAGGTATTTTATTGTAACATTTCAAACAGTACCCCATGAAGGATGAGTCTACTTTAGCCAGTCTGAAACCCGGTTGAATCAATTGGTCCCTATTTCTAGTCCTATAATTGTGTCTATCACCTCTTTTACTGAAAAGACTTAGATTTTTCCTAACGTACATGATGTTTTCATAGATATATTGACAAGGTACCGTCATGATATTAATATCTTTAAACAGTTCCCTTAGAGAATCGCGTCTGCGGAGGCCATATATTGCTCTGATGGCTCTTTTCTGCAGAATAAAAATAGAGTCGATATCTGCAGTCCGTCCCCATAGTAAAATACCGTAAGACATAATACTATGAAAATAACTGAAATAGACCAGCCTCGCGGTATCTACATCAGTAAATTGACGGATTTTTCTCACAGCATATGCTGCTGAACTTAGGCGTCCTGCAAGAGATGTTAAATGAGGACCCCATTGCAGCTTGGAGTCGAGCGTGATCCCCAAGAAAACAGTTTTATCGATGAATTCCAATTTCTCCCCATTCAATACTATGTCACAATCACTACTTTTAACATTCGGTAAAGCAAATCTAATGCATTTAGTTTTTTTCCCATTTAATACTAAATTATTAGCAGTGAACCAATTTTGGACCTGCAGTAGGGCGTTATTTACGTCGTCAAGATTTGATGCACGTCTATTTATCTTAAAAATTAGAGAAGTATCGTCAGCAAATAACACCATTTGTGGTTGGTTTTTTAATAAATGGGGTAGGTCATTTACATATACTAAAAAGAGGAAAGGACCCAATATCGAGCCTTGTGGTACACCCATTTTTACTTTTAGACCGAGTGAATTGACCCCATTAATTTGGACTTGCTGTTGTCTATCATTTAAATAAGATTTTAGCAAACTGAGCGCAAGTTTACCTAGACCGTAATGCTCAAGTTTCAAGAGTAAGGTTTCATGATTTACGCAGTCAAATGCTTTTGAGAGGTCACAAAAAATTCCTATGGCGTCTTGGGCCCCCTCCCACGCTGTAAATATGTGTTTTAATAAGGTTACACCGGCGTCAGTCGTACAACGTCCTTTGGTGAACCCATATTGCTGATCGTGTAAGATTTGGTTGGTGTTAAAATGATTAAGCATTTGATTGAGCATTACCTTTTCGAACACCTTGCTGAATACCGGCAGCACGGATACTGGTCTATAATTGTTAGTGTCTTTACTGTCCCCAGATTTAAAAAGGGGTATAACCTTACTGTATTTCATTAAATCAGGGAAGACTCCTTGATCCACGCACAAATTAAATATTAAAGCTAAGTATGGTGCTATAGTCTCGATTATGGATGTACAAACTTTGATAGATAATCCCCATAGATCTTCGGTCAATTTGATTTTAATTTGCCGAAAAGCTTTTATAACTATCATAGGGTTTATATGTTTAAATTGAAATTCAACCGGACAGCCTGGAACATTCGCTTTTAATAAATCTATTGAGACATCGGGTGAGGAATTTAAAGCTTCCGTCGTTTTATATGGTATATTAGTAAAGAAATTTACAAATTCTTGAGCTACTTCTAAATTCGAGCTTAAGACACCACGTGAAGTCTCCAATGTGAACTCAGTGTTTCGTATTTTTTTCCTATTAGTTTCATTATTTATAACTTTCCAAACTGTTTTTATTTTATTTTCTATTTTATTTTTATTTTTTTTCAGATATTGTTTTCTGAATATTATGTGTGTTGGGAACGGCAATATCTATTATGTAAGTAACTTTATTTATTTTATCCTGTAGGGTTATATCTGGTCTATTGTAGTGAATTGTTCTGTCGGTGAGAATGGCGCGATCGTAGTATAGCTTATGTGTGTCATTTTCTAGGATAGTTTGTGGTGTGTAATTGTAGTACGGAGTGTTTGTGTCTTGTATTAGTGTGTATTTGACTGCTAATTTTTGATGAATGACGTTTGCCACCTGATTGTGTCTGTGTGTGTAGTCTGTCTGTGTGAGAGTTGTGCAAGCTCCTGTTATGTGCTGAATTGTTTCTGGTTGGATGTGACACTTGCGACATTTATCATTTGTTACTGAAGGATCTTTGATAATAAATTTTCTGTAGTTTTTAGTGTTAATAATCTGGTCCTGTATTGCAATTAAAAAATTAGAAACTGAAGGTTTTACCTTCAGTTTCTGGGAATAAATTGCCTATTTTGAGAAACTTATTTGATGCTACTGTGTTCACATGGGATTGTTCTAGGTCATGAGGATGACGACCATGAAGTACCTTTTTCTTCCAGTCCTCAATTTTTTGTTTCTGCGGGTCATCGCTAGTAATTTGTGGAGTATCTGGCTGTTCACTTAAGTTAAGTGGTGTGTAGTTGAAATCATTTTGAGCTATGGCTTTATGAATGTTACTAGTGCGGGACTTTGAGTGAAAGAATGTTTTAAGTCGACAGACTTGTTTCCGCCAAAGGTGCTGGATATCTATTAGGCCTCTCCCTCCGTTTTGTCTTTTGATAGTAAGTCTTTCTATTGCAGATTTAGGGTGTAAGTTGTTATGTTTTGTAAGAGTGGTGCGTGTAGTTCGTTCTAATTGTTCTGTGTCTGTTTTTGTCCATTTAATAACTCCGAATGAGTATGTTAATATGGGTATGGCGAATGTATTTAAGGCCTTAATGAGATTTTTACCCGACAGTTGCGTTTTACATATGGCGTTAACTCTCCTTTTATACTCTGTAGTAAGTGTTTCTTTAATCCTAACATGATCTAGTCCCTTTAGTTGCGTGTACCCTAAATATTTGTATAAGTCGGTCGGTTCCATTGCTGTTATGGTGTCAGTGTTATTTACTATATAGTTGCCGGGTCGTATCTTGCCTCGTATGATATGAAGTGTTTTACATTTATCCAGACCAAATCGCATGTTTATATCTAAACTAAACTCTGCTGTAGCTTCTACTAATTTCTTCATATCTTTTTCCGTTTGTGCATATAGTTTAATGTCATCCATGTAAATGAGATGTGAGACTGTTGTTTGTTCTGTAGTGTGTTTGAAACAATACCCGGCCCGACAGCGCTGCAGCAGATGAGACAGGGGGTTTAGTGCGAGACAGAACCACAGAGGACTCAGTGAGTCACCTTGGTAGATACCCTTTTTGATAGATATTTGTCGCGTTGTAACATTATTGTGATTGCAATTTATTTGAAGTGTGGTTTTCCACAGTGGTATTATGTTTCGTAGGAAATCTATTATTTTTGAATTTATCCTATAAATTTCTAGTATTTGTATCAACCAGGAATGTGGAACACTGTCGAAAGCTTTTTTATAATCAATATAGGTACAATGAAGATTTCTATTCTTTGTGCTGGCATGTTTATGGATAGTAGAATCAATAATTAACTGTTCTTTGCATCCCATATGGCCCCGCCTGCATCCCTTCTGCTCCTCCGCCATTATGTTGTGGTGTTCAATGTGTGAGTTAATTTTCATTGTTATTGCTGATGTTAATATTTTATATATCGTAGGTAGGCATGTGATTGGTCTATATTGGGAAGGTTGTGGTGAATTTTTAGTTTTAGGCAGCATGTATGTTATACCTGTTGCAATAAAATCGGGTATATTTTGTTGTCCTAATATAATTTCTGTTAAGTTTTTAGCTATGGGTTTGTATAATGAAGTTAACTTTTTGTACCAAAAATTGTGTATTTTGTCTATACCAGGAGATTTCCAATTATGTAACCTGCCTGTTAAGTGTGTGATATCGGCCTCTGTAATCTCTACAAATTCCATTTCATCTATTGCTCTCCATTTTGTTTCTTCTTCTGTTATCCATGTTGCTTTGTCGTTATGTTGTTCTTGTTCTTCCCAAATGCTAGACCAATATGTTTCTAGTTGCTCTTTTGTAGGTCGGTCAGGTGCGTCTGTGTTATTCTCATTATTTGTGTCAGTGTCTGGTTTGTGTAGATTTCTATAAAACATTTTTTCATTTGTGGCAAATATGGCATTATCGTTTTTGCGCTGTTGTGCTTTTTTGTATCTTCTGAGCCTATGAACTTTAAGTTCTAGTTTTTGTTTTAAGGTGTCTAAGAACTCTTCAGGTTTTCTGTTGTTATTTTCGTGTCTTGTGTGCGTGAAGCTACTCCTAAATATAGCCTCAACTCTCCTTACTACTTTAGTTGACCTGTTGTTGTTAATGTATTGTGTTTGTGTAAGCCTACTACAATCTGCTCTTAATTTTTCTATATCTTTTTCTAACCTCTGTTGCCATGCTGGTTTGATATTCTGTTTTGATCTTGTGTTTCTTGAGTGTTGCGTGATTTTAAAGTTAAGTTCTTCAGATATGACTACCGCTGTGCAATATATAAGTGTGTATCTATAAGTTGTGTGTCATCGGAAATAAATTGATTAAGTATGTTTTCATTAAATAAGTTAACTAAACGGAAAAGATTAGGGGTATATCGAAGTTTAGGTAGTTTTGGTCGAACTGTTGGGTCCATCCCAGAGTATTGCGCTAGGGTTGTTCGGAACTTGTCATGTATTTGTTGGATATACAAATCTGTTGTCAGATTTTGATCTGCACCGGTTAAGGTTTCAATATCATTTTCTAGAGTTAGGGTTATAGATTCGGTTTGTGTGGATGTGTGTGATGTTTGCGTGTAAGCTTGCGATTGATTGTATGGTTGAGATTGAGTATAAGATTCTACTTGCATGTGCGATTGTTCAGCAATTTCGGTTATGTTTTGTGATAGTGGGATAGCGTTAGCGACTGCATTATTTTCAGCTTCTTCTAATTTTATTCGTGTTTCTTCTTTTAATTGTTCTATTATTTGTTGAGATAAAAGTTTATTTCTAACTATAGCTCTTCGCTGATCTGAGATTCTTTGTTCTGAAACGGTTATCTCAGGGTATTGTCGGGTAAAAAGTTCATGCAATTGTTGTCTGTAGGTGGTCATGTCGGTCTCTAATTTAGTGATATAAAAGTAAGTTCGCATGATAAATAGGTTTACTTCTTTGCTCCATCTCATGCGAACTCTTGCTTTTCCAGCCTTGGTGGACGCGGGTAAGAAGGAACTAACCTCCCGCGCAACATTCAAGGTCGGAGTGGGTGAAATTGAATTTAAACTAGTAATGGGAGGTGACGATGGTATGGATGGTGATGATGGTCTAGAAGGTGTGTAAGATACTGTGCTTGGACTATACGGTTCTACAGGGGTGTTGGTCCTGTCCGTCAGTCTGTCACCATCGTCAGTGATTTCGGCTGTAGCATCTTTGTCGGTGGGAGCCCGCCTGTTCAACTCCTCACCGCTGACGGTTCGCATGCTGAGACACCCAGCGTCAGCTCCAGGTGCGCCCCGGCGATCGCCCCCGGGCAGCGGCCCTATACGTTTACTTTTCGATCGTGTCTCCATTTTGAATGGGTTTCCAGAGCCACGTTAGCCACGCCAGTAATTTCTGGTTCGTGTGTCCGCCCCCCACGTGATTAGATGGTCAATCAGGACGTGTGGTTGTTTAGGGGGCATATTATTATTATTATTATTATTATTATTAAAGATGTATGTACTTTAGATAATCTGAAAAATGGTTGATATATTTTATCTTTATTTCTAGTATTAAAATTATGTCTATCACTTATTTTATTAAAAATATGTAGATTTTTTCTTACATACAGAATATTTTCATAAATGAATTGGCAAGGTACCGTCGTAATATTAATCTTTTTAAATAGTTCCCTGAGAGATTCGCGACGATGTAGATTATAAATGGCTCTGACAGCTCTCTTTTGTAAGATAAAGATGGATTCAATGTCACCAGCCCGACCCCACAGTAAAATGCCATACGACATAATACTGTGGAAGTAGCTAAAATAGACCAAACGCGTGGTTTCTACATCTGTTAACTGTCGTATCTTTCTAACAGCATAAGCGGCCGAGCTTAGCCGCCCCGCAAGAATTGTTATATGAGGTCCCCATTGTAACTTCTCGTCTAGCGTGATTCCTAGGAAAACGGTTTGATTAATAAATTCTAGTTTTTCTCTATTCAATATGATGTCACATTCGCTACTTCTAACATTAGGTAATTTAAATCTAATGCATTTGTTTATTTTTTTTTATTTAGTACCAAATTATTTACCGTAAACCAATCTTGGGCTTGAAGAATAGAGCTGTTAACGTCGTCAAGATTTTGTGATCGTCGGTTTATTTTAAATATCAACGATGTGTCATCTGCAAATAATATCATCTTAGGTTGATTTTGAAGTAATTGTGGTAAATCCTTAATATAAACTAAAAAGAGGAATGGACCCAATATCGAACCCTGAGGAACGCCCATTGCCATTTCAGACCCCAGTGAGTTTACACCGTTTACTTGAACTTCAGCTTTTCTATCTTTCAGGTATGATCTTATTAAATCAAGAGCTGTATTCCTAATCCCATAGTGCTCCAGTTTCAGCAGAAGTGTTTCATGGTCTACGCAATCGAACACCTTCGAGAGGTTGCAAAAGATTCCAATGGCATCTTGTGCTTCTTCCCAGGGGTTAAAAATGTTCTTTATGAGGGTGACACCAGCGTCAGTGGTACAACGCCCTTTGGTGAAACCGTACTGCTGTTCATGAAAGATGGAATTCTTATTAAAGTGACGTAACATTTGATTGAGCATCAACTTTTCAAACACCTTGCCGAAAACTGGCAGAATTGACACAGGCCAATAATTGTTGGGTTCCTTACTATCACCGGATTTGAACAAAGGAACTACTTTACTGTGTTTCATGAGATCCGGAAAGACTCCTTGGTCTACACTGCTGTTAAATATGAAAGCTAAATAAGGCGCAATGGTTTCGATGATAGATCTACAGACTTTTACAGACATTCCCCATAGATCTTCTGTTGATTTAATTTTAAGATCTTTAAAAGCTTTTATAACAGCCTGGGGGTTTGTATGCTGAAACCTCAGCTCCAAAGGGCATGACTTTACATTTTTTCTAAGTAAGGCAGCAGAAAGCGTGGGTGAGGAATTTAAAGTTTCCGTAGTTTTAAGGGGAATATTAGCAAATAAGTTTTCAAATTCCTGAGCTATTTCTACATCTGAATTGATAGGGCCATGTGTAGTCTGTAAGTTAAATCCAGTATTACGCTGTTTTTTCCAACCGGTTTCATTATTTATTATTTGCCAGGTAGTTTTTATTTTATCATAAGCTGATTTTATTTTATTGCTAATGTAAAGAGCTTTAGCCATTTTGCACACACTTTTAAAAGTTTTTGAATATTTTGCAACATGTTGATGAAAGCTTGTATTATTCATATGTTGATTTATGCCATGAAGATCAAAAAGTTTTTCCCTGCTTTTACGAATACCTGGAGTCGCCCAATCCCTAAATAAGAACTTTGTGTAAATAGTTTTAGTCTTTAGTGGAAAAGTGTCAATAAATTGCTCATTTAATAGTGAAAAGAACTCGGCGTAGAACTCATTTGGGTCACATATATTATTAAAATCCTGAACACATAATTTACTTGCCAAAGAATTATTTAAATTTTTACATGTACGTAATTGGCCTAAACCTTATTTGAATTTTTTGTAAAGGCATGTAGGAACAAAATGTTATTGTTTTTCCACTGTGATCAGATGGCAATTTATCTACAATTTCTTTATGTAAGTAGTCACAATTACAAAAAATATTATCTATACAAATCGCAGAAGAAGCTTTCACTCGAGTTGGTTCAATAAAAACATTTGACAAGTCAAATGACCTAAAAAGACTTAATAGTCTGGCAGTATTAGAGTTATTTTCTAATAAATTTATATTAAAATCACCACATATGATTATTGACTTACTACTAACACTAAGTTTCTTTAGCACATCTTCCATAACAGAATCAAACATAGATAGATTCTGGTAACTTGGAGGTCTGTATACGCATACTATAACATGCTTATCAAGCTCAACACAGGACAATTATATGGTGTGTTCAACAGACAGTCCGATTATGTCTTTTCGTTCTTTCGATTGAATTGAATTTTTAACTAATATTAATGACCCACCATGTATCATACGTTTTCGGCTGAAATGGCTACCCAATAATTTTCATAGTTAATTGACATTACTTGATGATCTTTTAACCAATGTTCTATATACAAATGACATCAAACTTGGTATTTTCTAAAAACAATTCTATTTCCAGTAATTTGGAAGAGCAACCTTGGATATTTTGATTGAATAATTTTAAAGTATGTGGCCCCCCCTTTGGTTTTTTACTAATATTACTATGTTTAATATTGCCAGAAGATACCTTTTTATTATTCTCTAATAATAATTGGTTATTTGAAGGGGTAACTTCTGTTGTCTTACTTACTAAAAAAACTAAAAAGTTATCCGGAGTGACCTCCACAACTACAACTGAAGAGTCTAGAATGTCTGAATGAATTCCAGCAGGAAGAGAATACCCTATCTGACTGGTAGTGGCCTCCAAAGATGTTGGTATTATAGGTGGATACTCCTTCGTACAACATGATGATCCATAATTAATCACTATGTTGTTAGTATAACTAGACAACACAGACTCGTCACTAATACTGCAATCTGTTATATTAGCTATAACCTCATTAATATTATATGCTATCAACATAGCAATCATATGTCTACATTCCCAAAACAGAGATAAAGTTCACTGAGTTAACTTAAAACCACTAATAAACTTGGTAGTGTCAAAATACAATAATTTGCCACTATGACAACATGTTAGCCTGTGAATAGTACTATTCAACTTATAAATATAATTATTTTCATAAACTGATAAAGTATCAGAGTAAGGTAAAGCACACAACATTAGCTTTCCTATATTTAACTTTAATAAGGTGTCCACACCATCCACTATGTCCTTTCTGGTAATAACAGTACTATTACCTAATAGCAAAACCATTGTACGTATAGAATAATTATCTAGGTTTGTGTTAGCAATTCTTTTAATAATTTGTTTGAAACTTATGTTATGATAACTATGATTGGTAAAACTATGGCTAAGGTAATTGAGTAATATTTTTCCAAAGCCTGAACCCAATTCGTCACAGAAAAATACTGATTTGTTATTATTATTATGCTGTGTATTAACACAGGTCTCTGCTGGAAGAGCCAACACGTAGGGCACGTATAGGCCAGTCAGGCTGAGGCTGAGAAGGTGGTGGTTGGTTGGCACAGCTGCATGAGAGATTATTAGTCAGAGACTCATACCTCTCAGCATTGCACTTCACCACATCCAGTAGTTCCCCAGCCTCAAACAAGCGCTCACTTAGTTGATGTTGTGAAATCTCATATTTCTCAAAAATATCCTTCAGCAACTGCTCCTTGTGTAGTATATCATTATAAAGGAGCTTAGTATCAATGTCATACTTTTCCCTACATTCATCTAACTGAACAGTACAACTATTTAAACTTTTTGAAAGTATAATACGTTCCTTTCTAAGGCAAAGATTTAATTTTAAAAGATTTTGTTTTTTAATAGCTCTCTGTGACCGTTTAATTATTTTCTTAAATTTATTATTCTTAAAATTTAAATTTATTTTCATAAATGGCGCCACCCGTGAAATACTTTTCATTGAGGAATTGTGGTGGCCATCTGGCGGTCTTCTTCATCAGTTCCACTTCACCAAATGATACTTTCTGAATGCATATGCTTAATTTATTGCTGAAAATACCAAAATCGCTATGTGTATGCCTATAATATTTGAGGAGTTCCCTCAATTTCTCATGGATTCCAGCATCAGAACTGAATTTTGATAAAAATGGGACCAATTGGGAAGTATATCCTTTCAAATAAAAAAAGAATTTTCCAAATCGATACATAAATGAGGGAGTTATGAGGTAACAAACATAAAAAAAAACAACATTCCATCGAATTGATAACCTCCTCCTTTTTGGGAAGTCGGTTAAAAAAGAAAGTTTTTCAAACTGTACCGTGTGACTCATCAAATGAAAGGGCTTTATGTGTGTTAATGTGTGTGACCACAATTTTCTTTATTATAATTTTAATATAAATACTTTTAAAGATATTTAAGATAATAGATGAGAATTAACCATTACTATCATTGAAACTATTGAGCTAAATTAAAAAAAAAAAATATAGTGAATGGTTCTTTACTAATAGATTTCAGGAAAACCTATAAGAAGTCTATGGTCTTACAATAACATGGTAAATGTCTCAATATTGTGCGTACAAACTCACATTTGCAGTTGGAATGTATGGGAGAACATATTTTTCAACTACAATGTTAAGTTTGTTCTTGAGATAAATTCATCCCAATTACGCAACCCTCCATTGTGCGTGCCCCGACACGGTCTTAACCGGTTTTTTTTTTAAATTATATTGATCCACATTATACAGGGACATCGACGCGAAGCCGGTTACCTTGGACCCAGAACAACCCAGGTGCATTCGGAATCATGTACTGAATCCATGGTAACAGTTTTCGCATCTATGTCCCTGATACCCTGTATAGATTAGGATTGCATGTCACAGTCTGAACGTGAATTGAAATAAAAACACGTTGCGACCCAGTACGCCAAACGACACTGCGCTTAATAGAATTCAATTTCAGTCTGTCTCAAAAGTTAATAGATCGTGCAGGAGGACTGCGCTCGTCGCTCTATCAAATTAACTGATGCCTTCAAATATTCAGGATTCTAAACGGACTCGTTTAGAGTCCTCATGTAGAAGCTCTGTCAAAGAACATCTTAATAATGTGGTCATAAGTCAACAAAGTCCTGTAAATTGGTCAACTTGGATGAGTCTGTAAAGGTGTTATGTTATTTTGATTTAAATAAAATAAATAAATATTTAGAAAATCTAAAAGTGCACGCCTCAAAAGGCTCATAAAAAAAATTACTCTTCAATATGGGTAAAATTTCTCACCTCGCAATCTTTACGTACTGTCAAAAACTATTTAGTTTTGCTTTTTTGGTTGCTAGACAACGGAAGAGGATCGAAGTTGGAAATATATATAGACTAGCTGCCCGCCCCGGATTCGTACGGGTAACACTTATCTACGGCGCACCTACCTATCTACCTTATCTACCTACCCTACCTACCTACATAACTACCTTAGGTTTAGGTTTAAAGATATTTATTCTCAAAAAAGACGCAGTCACTTACATGAGAACAATGCTTAAAATAAATTATAAATATAAAGTTCGTCACAGACGTCACGGTAGGAATTATGATACACCCATCCAATGCAATAGGCATCTAATGCATACAGGAAGGGTGATATAAATATTCAGCTAATTGAGTTTTGAATGCATTGAATGAGTGTAACTTTTTTATACATGGGGGTATTTTGTTGTATAATTGTGCTCCTTCAAAAGTTTACATTTTTTTGCCAAACTTAGTTCTCATCTTCGGTAAAATCAGAAAACTAGCTCTGCGAGTGCTACGTTGGGTTACTTGTTTGACTTTAGTAAACGATAAAGTAGTCTGTATACTTTTGTTGAGTACCTTACGAATGAAAATACATGTATTGTGACTATATAACTGTCTAATGTTCATTATTTTGGTTTCTTCACCGTCCTACCTACACCTTCATACCTACCTACCTACCCTATCTACATACATACCTACCTACCTACCTACATACCTACCTACCTATCTACCTACCTGCCTACTTACAGACCTACCAACTTGCATACCTACCTACCTATCTACTTACCTGCCTACTTACATACCAACCAACTTGCATACCTAACTACATGTATACCTACCTACCTACCTACCTACCCTACTTTCACCTACCTATCCTAATAACCTTCTCCTGAGAATAACGTACACAACAAAAAAACCGCCGTTCACGCGTCAAGCCGTGACCAAGGGAAATAGGGATTCATTTTCATATATATGAATATAGATAGAAGATAGATATTACTCGTATATTAGTTAGTTTTTTATTCATTATAATTAAACTACTTTGAATAAATGAGCCATTTTCAATAAGGTTCCTCTTGTGGCTAAAATGAAACAATTAAAAAAAAATACTCTTTTAATTGATTTTTTCGCAAGGTTTTCAGGCTTCGTTCAGGATTGACGGGAAAAAAAAAACGATTTTGATGTTTTTGTGTTTCTGCTGCATTCAATAATTTTTTTAAAGGTACAGAATTAATCTCCATTAAATTATCTATACAATGGCATAGAAATTAAGTAGGTTCTGTGAACTAGCAGGAGTATACATACCCTTGCATCATCTGATCATGAGACCGGTCAGTCTATTTGTTTCCATTCGTCTGTAGAAACTGCAAGATGCAGAAAACAATATTGGTTTCAAAAGAGAAGAGATTTGAGTCAACATAACATAGAAAAGTTTATATCATGCTTATCTTCTCTTTCCTTTTCAGAAATACACGAGTCAAATGATACTGATTTAGCATTCAATCACTTTCATGATACACTGTCCGTTTTTTATAATCTCTATTTTCCCATACTCAAAGTAAAAATTACAAACAAACCGCCAAAAAGTAAATGGATAACAAAAGGAATAAAAAGATGTTGTGTCAAAAAACGAAGTATGTACCTAAAATATAGACTATTAAATTCTAATACAAATCAAAACCTAAAGAACTACCACAATTATACTAGAATACTGAGACGATGTATATTACATGCTCAGAAAACTGATAATACTCGTTATATTCTTCAATCGAACAATAAATGTAAAGCTGCCTGGGATATTATTAAAAAGAATAGTACAGATTGCGATAATAACGATGAAATTACCTCCATCATAGATGATCAGTGCACATACACTAATGCCGATATAATTGCCAATAAAAATGACTTTTTTATAAACATGACAAACAAGCCTAATATCCCTAATTCTGAAAAAACATTAACTACAAACATACCATCACTGACACATGACATCACTATCGGATACCATTTTTTTGACTCCAACTAATGAAGATACTGTGTATAGGATTATTAATTCTTTAAACTCAACTAACTCAACAGGGTATGACGATATCAATACGAAAATTCTTAAATGTTGCTCTAAATATTCTCATCTACTCACCCACATTTTTAACCTGTTATTGTTTCAAGGTTTATTCCCCGCCAGACTAAAATTTTCGATACTCAAACCCATATACAAAAAGGGAGATAAAATGACATGAATAACTATTGACCGATTACTCTGATACCTGTAATTTCTAAGATTTTTGAAATTGTTATGTACGATAAACTACCTCCTTTATAATAAAACACTCAATTCTAAAAGAGGAACAGTTCGGTTTTAGAAAAAATAAATCAACAACTCTGGCATGCTTCTCTGTTGTGAAAATGATTACCTCTAGTCTGAATAAGAAAAGGCCAATAGCATCGGTTTTTTCGATATGTCAAAAGCATTTGACTTCGTGGATTACAAACTCCTTCTCTTCAAACTGAATCGTTATGGTGTTAGGGGAAATGCATTACAGTGGGTAGAATCTTACCTAAATGATCGCCAACAATGCGTAGAGGTATCGAGGAATACTTTGTCGGAAAATAGAGTGCATAGATCCGCTTATCGTTGGAACTCATGTGGTGTCCCCCAGGGCAGTATATTGGGATCCTTTTTATTCTTGCTATACGTATAAATGATTTGCCAACGTAACTCTATATTCTTGCATTCTGTACGCCGACAATACAACTCTCAGTATTGAATTTACCGATAACAATATCACCAAATATGAAAACGAGACTAATGACACGTTAAACAAAAAAATAGTATGGCTAAAAGACAACAATCTAAATGTCAATATTAGTAAAACCAAACTTATACAGTTCCAAACTTACAATAGCAAACGTCACCAATTAGAAATTGGATATGCAAATAACGCTGTAGAAGAGGTTGAAAGTGCTACTTTTTTGGGGATAACATTTGATAAATATTGCAATTGGAAAGTACACATTGACAAATTATGCACTAAGCTGCAGAGATTTGTATTTGTTTTAAATCGAATAACTCGCGTAGCTGGTATCAATGCAGCACTTTATGCTTATTATGGTTACGTAGCATCAATTCTCCACTACGGCATCATTATATGGGGAAATTCTGTTGATACTGTAAAAGAATTCCGAGCACAAAAGAAATGTATTCGATCAATGACTAAAGCCCAACCATTACAATGCTGTGTCCCAATCTTTAAAAAAATAAAAACGTTACCACTCCCACCTTTATATATGTCGCCGCGAAGGCATCAACCTGTAAAGATTATAACATAATCCTATGCGTAGCCATAAAGTGCTATGCTGTCACAAGCATTAATCAAGGTACAAATTGTCCTCAGAACTTAACCCAGATGCTTTGGTGACGGCCTATCATGGAGTGGTGGCATCAATTCTGCGCTATGGTATCATATTCTGGGGTAACTCTACGGACAAGGATATAGCTTTTAAAGCCCAAAAGAGGTGTATTAGGGCTATGTTCAAATTAAAATCAACAGAAAGCTGTAGACCATTGTTTAAAAAATACAAATTATTAACTTTACCGTCTCTATATATTTTTGAAGTTGCATCGTTTGTAAAGTGTAACCCCCAACTCTTTCCACGACAATCTGACATTTTTCCGCGCAACAGACGTGACAATAGCCAACTTTGCTTGCACTCGGCAAAAACTGCCCTCATGGGGAAAAGCTTTTTTTGTATGGCCCCGAAAATATACAACAAAATACCACAGTCCTTTAGAGCTATGACAGCAAATCAATTTAAAAAGAAGATGCGAAATATATTAACAGACAAGTGCTATTATAATTTAAATGACTTTTTGACAGATGCCTTTTAAACTACTTGAACTTTATAATATTATTTCTCTAAGATTATTTATTCTCATAAAATTTAATATTGAATGTTAGTGAACCAGTCTTTAGTCTTTGGTTCACTGAATGAATTAATTATTTGTGTTATGAAAATAAAAATAAAATATTGTACGCCTCGTCAGGCAAAACATGTACGGACTTTTTACCTTTATTTAAGATCTTGCATGCTCGATTTGTATGTAAACACATGTTTGACAAATAAATTATCTTTTATCTTTTTATCTTTATTTATCAGTTCCTTTGAGATCAGACGCCATCTATTGCCAAACTTGTAAACTCAGTCCTGTGGTAGTCGATATCACTGATAGTGAAATTATTAAACTAATTTCGATGTTAGAGCCAAAACTATAGTTGGAATTAAAAGGGAACATTTAATTAATGATTTTTGGGTTTATAGTCATATTGACAAGTGGTCATTTGATAGTAAATTTGTTTACGGCAAAGCGCTACCTAATGTCACGAAGATGGCGCAATTTGCGAATATTATAATCAATTACTGAATGTAATAATTTAATACGAGAACTAAATAAGTTTCAATAATAGAAAACCGACTATAAAGTAATAAGATTATTTTACACTGCAATTTACTAATGAATACCTGTTGTTTGATTAAATTCCTTGAAACGGGAAGTGTTGTCAAAAGTAGTAAGAATGAAGGTGTAAAAAGTAATGAAGGTTCTAATTTAACTTTAATTCTGAATGACCTTTGTATTTGTGAATATTAAAATAGTTTAATTATAAAATAATTAACTGATAAGCATTTTAGCATTATTTATAAGTTTTATTGAACTAACTAAGTAATAAGATTTTGTATTGGAATACGCGATATATCCGCTGACGGAAAAAAAAGGGCACAGACGCAACAATGGCGTGTGTTCAACCTCTGTAACATAATGATTGGATTTTAAAAGAGTGGCAATGGAGTTTCTTGCCTGTTCTTCGCCATCAGTACCTACTTCGTTTTGGAATGGGCGACTAGCTTCACCAACTAATTTAAACTCAATGACTCAACTAACTTAAATTAAGTGACAAAGTGATAACTCAAAAGTGTAAACGTTATAATTGGAATAAATGCTTTGAGTTTGAGTTAAGAATTGTGTGTGATTGAAAACCAACTACCTATATCTACCATCAACGAAGAATTACACCGGGGACTACTCAGACACGGCACAGAGTAGATACCCCGTCGTGTCATATATATTCGAACTCTGTATCTTTGTACGTAAAAACTTAGCTTTATTATTTCAAGTACACAATGATATTGTTATGTTATACGGAAAAGTCGAAATATCCACAAATTATGTGCACCCCAACAAAGAATTAAACTATTTTCGAATAATGTTTATTGTATGGTTACTACTTTTTTAAATGAAAAATTTGATTCAAAATTTAAACTAGACGACGACTGATCTCCTAATAATTGAATGGAATTTCATTTCTATGACATTGTATTGTTTTTTTTTTTTTGTCTGTTTTTCTTCATTGTATTTAATCATTCTTGACATTATAATTAATAACCTCTGACATTGTATTTAATCATTCTTAACATTATAACTGATAACCACCGACATTGTATTTGATAGTAGTTAACGTTTCCTTATTTTCGACAATGGTGCCAATTCTCTTGTACACCGAACTAAACTATCACTAAAATTCCTTACTTTTGGCTATGAGAATCTTAGAGCTATTCTGCAAATAAAATTCTCTAAACTAAAAAAATATTTTGACACAATTAAAATAGAATTTGACAATCACGAATCCACGTGGTACCCGTGGTTTGCCCTAACCCGTTTTTTTTTAGAGCCGGAGCGGAGCGGAGCGCGCAGGGGGTGCCGCCTCGACGTGTTTTATATGGAATTATTCACTTTTAGTATGTAAAAAAACATGAAAAAATATTACCTACATATTTAGGTTTAGGGGTTTATAGGTTTCTTAAAGGGGGTCGAAATTTTCACTATTTTTGCGATAGGATGCACCATCTTCGAGATAAAAGCAAAAGAAAAAATAAATACAGTACTGTTTTTGCACGTGAAGCCGAGATGTTGGTGTGAATTTTAGTTCATGACAACTAAAATTTCTAGTATTAGTTTACCGGCTTTCATATCCTCGGTTCACGGCACTGAAAAATTAATCAGGAAAATTCTAGCCTCCACACTGATTGATTTTGATGTGCCGTGCTTCACCGAGGCTATGGATGCCTGGAGACTCGCTTGCCCGAAAACAGATCTACCCGATCATCCATCTTCCCAAAGACGGTGGGATGAGCCGCTCTGCAGAGTAGTACAGAACAATTTACTCAATACGTCTACTACCACTGTGGAGCGTGCGCGCTTGCTGGCTGTGGGTAAGTGGGAATCGGGTCTGTGGCTTCACGCACTACCGTCGTCGAACATAGGCACTCTGTTCGACGACAATACCTTCCGCCTCGCTGCTTCCCTACGACTAGGAGCTCCTTGTTGTTCTCCTCATCGCTGTCACTGTGGCGAAGTTGTCAACAGTCTCGGACATCACGACCTGTCTTGCAGCCGAAGTGCAGGTCGCTTAGCGCGGCACGCGAACATTAACGACATCATCCGACGAGCTCTTGTCACCGCCGGCGTTCCAGCTATATTAGAACCCAATGGCTTGGCACGCGACGATGGCAAGAGACCGGACGGTATGTCTTTATCTCCATGGAAGGTGGGTAGGCCTTTAGTGTGGGATGCAACCTGTGTCGACACTCTTGCGCCATCCCATCTTCCTGGCTCGGCGTGCTGTGCTGGTGCTGCTGCTGCGGCTGCAGAAAACCTCAAGCGGCGTAAGTATAATAACCTTACAGGTAATTATATTTTCGAGCCGTTTGGGGTCGAAACCCTCGGGCCGTGGGGTCCGAGTGCTCATGGCCTGTTTAATGAAATTTCAAAACGGCTATTTGACACTTCCCGTGACCCAAGAGCTGGTTTTTACTTTGGGCAGAGGCTAAGCATTGCCATACAACGTGGCAATGCGGCCAGTCTCTTGGGTACATTACCAGTCGACAGCGATGCGGATGAATTTTACGATGCTGTATTTTAGTTTTTGAATAGTTTTAGTTAAGTTAGAATATAATATATAATTTTGCTATTTTTATTTAGTCATAAGTTGTTATGGACCCACTTGTAAATATTACCCCAAATAAACAAATTGACAACTTATTTTATCCCACACCTTTTTAATCGCGATTAAAAATTGTCAGGTTTAGTCTGGTTTGGAATTTTGCAATCAAAATTTTAGGTGAAAAATGTTAAATTCAGAATAGCAAAATTGCCATTTTCACTAAACTAAAAACTCAGTACTATCTTAGTGCTAACTAAATTATAGTTAAGTTGTGTCAGTTTAATCTATTTCAGAATGGGAAATCGTCGTTTGACAGGAATAAACTAAATTTTAGTGATTTTTAGTCTAGTTTAGAGGTATTGTGACAAGAGAATCGGCACCATTGTATGGTTTGTTGTTAGTTTTAATTCTTTGAAATATTTGTAAACTAGAAACAGCAGAATATTATGGACATCATTATTATGTGTAACACCTTTGTAACAATAATATTCTAACAAATAAATTTATTATTATTATTTCCTTTATTTAACATTTTAACATATAAAATACATTTTTAAATATTTCTTAAACACTAAATAAAAAAGATTTAAAAATAAAAAAAATAGTATTCCGCCGGTGTCGGGAGCAGGGTTCAAGCTACCGGTGGTTAGGGCTGCAGAGACAGGAACCTCCTCACAATGCGAGCCGTATCGAGGAGTACTGCCTTCTGGATCAGGCCCTTGATCCAAACGCCTAACGAGAGCCTCGAGAGATGTTGGTCGAGGCTTTCGGTCATCAGGCCATTCGCCGTTACGACAATCGGCACAATGATAGCCGAGCTGTCATTCCACATGTCGACAACCTCGTGTGCTAAGTCGAGATATTTTATTTATTTCTCTTTCTCAGCGATCACGAGGTTCCCGTCATGTGGGATGGTAACATCGACTATCATTGCGCGGCGCGCTAATCGGTCTATCACCACTATATCAGGCTTATTGGCAACAATAGTCCTGTCAGTAATGATAGACCGATCCCAGTACAACGTGACATGGTCATTTTCGAGAACTGGGTCGGGCACATACTTGTAGTACGGTACTTCAGAATCCACAAGTTTGTATTTCAAAGCAAGTTGCTGGTGAATAATCCTGGCCACTTGGTTATGCCTGTGCAAGTACTCGCCGTTAGCTAGACGAGGACAACCAGAGATAATATGTCTGATAGACTCACCCGGACGCACAGTGGAACGAATGTATGGGAGAGGTTGGACGTAGACATCTCCGAAAAAAAAGAGTTAAATTATGCCAAACGAATGATGCCATCTTATTCGATTACCTAATGCCTGCATAACTTGTGCTAATAAATTTCTTCATAACTCCCATATTTCGGAAGTAATTTGAGAAAATGTGATATTTACTATGAAAATGAATGAATCATAATGCTAATACTAAGAGCTATATTTAATACTAAGATACAGGTTGCGCCAAATGTGTACTTTCTGGGATAAAAGGAAATGAAAATTTAAAAAAAAATGGTTTTTCCTCATTTGTATTTATTTTAAACTGCAGACAGACGTATGTAGAGGTCATATATAAATATATTAAATATTGTTTTTTTAAATCTTGTGTATTATTTACGAAAATATTCATAAGAACAGATGAGAGTATGACTTTTTCACATAATATTTTATTTATATATGTTTTACAATAACGATAGAAAAACTGTATTTTAGATAATAAAATAATAAATTACCTAGTTTAATTAATATATATACAATTAATAATTAAGATGTAAGCTCTAATGTACTACTAAGTTACACATTTTAAAACAATATCAACATTTATCATCATCATCATCATCAATTAATTCAAATTCAGAATCGATATCCGCTAAATCATTTATGTTAACAAATTCGATATCACTTTTCTCAGAATCCGTAAGCTAATAAAATTCCTTAAAAGAAGATTTTTTACAAACTTATTTACTTTTGGACGAATGCTTGTAACAAGTGGATCAGAAGACAGTAAAAGATTGTGCATAATATCTTCATTGCATGAGATACTGCTATGCTTTCGAGAATGCCGCTCTCTATATTTTCGAAAATCTTTATTTCTAGCCTCAGATGCATCTTCGCATAGAAAACCAATGGGCACAATTGACAAGTTCTGAACTATGTCTGGCCCATGCATTAAAATTTTATGAAGTGAAGAAGGCATATAATACCATGGGTATAACTCCACGTAAAGCTTAGCAGTATCAAAGCAGAACTCTCGGAATTAAGTTACGTTGATCTTCTCTCCTGATGAAATACACCGCAAGATCACACAGATTTTTCTTAAAAGCATAGCGTCTATTCCGGTCAGTTCAGCAGATACAGTGTAGTTTTCAAAAAATCTCCTTGCCGAGTTGCCATTGTTGGTGGATCCACTGCCTTGTTTCACAACATCGAGAAGTAAACCCGTTTCTCTTCTTACAGCCTCTTGAACTCTTTTATTCCTGTCATCAACTTGCCTTTTTGCTATATCACCCTTTGCTTGCCATGATTTTATGTCTAATTTGTAGGAAATGTGTACTCGTAATAAGCATTCCATTGAGCGAATCCAAGCGTGAAGGGAGCTTAAGCTATATTTAAACATGTCCTCGTTTGCGTGTTTATCTTTGATTAACTCTAAATTATTCGTCTTCGTCGTATTATTCGTCTCTTTAGGACCAGCCTTGCATATGTCACACACTGAAACTGCTGTATCGGATATAAAGTTCCATAGGTATGATATTAGAGACCGCTACTTGAAACAAGGCCGGAATCAGGAGGGAGAGAGCTCGATACACTCATTTTCATAGTAAAATATCACATTTTCTCAAATTGAAAATCTAGACAAAATCAAACTGGTTGCTAATTTAAGTTGTATAAATTTTTATATTTTATTATATGACATTGATTTTACATTCTGTGATTACTTCCTCACACACCAACTGTAACTTTTTTGGAAAATCTATTACTTTTACAATATTTGTAAATATGTGAGAACCACGGTTGGCGCAGTGGCTGAGCGATCGCCTGCTGCGTAACGTGTCGCGGGTTCGATCCCCGCACGGAACAAATATTTGTATGATCCGAAAGTAGTTGTTCCGGGTCTGGGTGTTAGTGTATGTGAGTTTCTATGTTTGTAAACGCACCCACGATACAAGAAGAAATTCTTAGTGTGGGGCAACGTTTAAAAAAAAAAAACGATTCTCTTTAGCCATGGAGAGTGGGGTGTGCCCCTTGTCCACTGCCACCACATCACGGTGCATGCATACCCACTTCGGCTTTAAAAAAATATTCTCTGAGGTTTCACACCTCGCGGTTGTGGAGGGTCTTCGCATTTAAGAAGCCTCGACCCCCGCACTTCCGTGGGATGTACAATCTCATCACCTGGGATGTACATGATGATAGGGGTTGATGTATCCGGTTTGCGGTCAGCAGTGTACGGACCCTCCTATCCAGGGCGCCGAGTTCGGTCTGAGTCCATTTGAGTATGCCGAAATTTCTTCAGGCGGCCAAAGAAGCGCTCCTTCAACGATTGCTTCATGTCAGTAACATTGATGCCCAATGTTTCCGACATACCCAAATACTTATAGCTTTCAGATGAGGACAGGGATCTAAGGTGTATGGATTCCGAGAGTTGAGTTCGCTTGGATTCCATAATCTCCCCTCGCTTTACATGCATGACTGCACATTTGTCCACACCAAATTCCATCCTGATGGCGCTACTGAATGTTTCAGTTACCTTCAGTAGCGATTTGTTGGGGGCAAAAAGTTTCAAATCATTCATGTAGAGGAGGTAAGATATGACCTGACCACCTTACCTCAACCGATAGCCTAGACCTGAATCCTCCAGCAGTGTACTTAGGGGATTCAGGGCTAGGCAGAACCAAAAGGGACTCAAACTGTCGCCCTGAAATATTCCCCGTTTAATCCATACAGGCTCATCATTTCCCTGGATCTATCGACATCCTGGATAGAAAAGGACCGTCCTCCATTGCCCCATACATGCCTTCAGGAAGGTGCGTAGAGTTGCATCTATCTTGTACAACTCCAGCACCCTCATGAGCCATGTATGTGGCACCGGGTCGTAGGCCTTCTCTAGTCTATCCAGCATGTCGACAGATCCTTGCGGGATCGACGAACCTGTTGGCTTATGGCCATGTCAATGAGGAGTAGCTCCTTAGTACCGCGGGACCCATTCCTACATCCATTTTGGGAGGCAGACATAATAGAGTTATTATTATTATTATAACAATAAAAAACAGTTGCAAAACTATTTTTTCGATCGCAAATCACTCTCTAATGCTTTGCGTTATGAGTCGTACAATAATTATCTTAGAGTGCTGGACTTACTATTACTTTTTGGCTGGCAATGATAAATTCCCAGGGCACGATCGACCGGACACATAATTATTAATGGCTCCTGAATACCACCTGTAATTTTCCTAACATTTACCTACTGGAAATCTAGCCGAGTCCTCATTAGCAGCACTTGCGACTGTTTTGTTACGATTGTCAATAAAAGTCAGTCCTGCATAATGATCATTTGCAGCCTTCCTCACCCCACTGGGCATCCAATCCATTTTTAGCCATTTTCTCTGTTTTGTACCAATCTTGTCTTCCCTAAAGTTTAACGAACTTAATATTGAGTGCACAAAAGTGGGCCTTCCAAACTTCATGAAAAGCGATTGCAATATTTTAATGCAGCAGTAAAACGACTTCGCGACAGAGATCAACTGGTGTTATATATGTAATTACTAGCCCCTGCCGCACGGGCCCCGCACCTGCACCCCGACACCGCCACAGCCCGTGGAAATATCACCGCCGCAACAAGTGCCCGGCTAACTTCACAAAACTATTATTAAATGTTTTTTTTTCACTCAAGCTAAGAGTGGCCACATCTGAGGTTCCTGCCGAGAGCTGCTATAGAAGTTATGAAAAACTTTGTGACACAACTTTCAAGAAGTTAGTAAAGTAATTTTAATGACATTTCGTCGGCCTAAGTCGTTAACCTGCTAAGTCCATTTTTTGGCAAAATTTACATTTTATACCAATTAAAAAGTTCAATCTAATATCTACCGTATCGTTTAAGGAATAACAGCGGTATTAGCCAAAAAAAGGAAAAACTGCTTTCTGACCACCAGTCAATCTCCACAACGCAAACCTGCTAAATCCTGTTGGGGCCTCAGTTTTGTACTAACAACGTTCCGGTTTCGGTTTTGTAGTATTGCGTGTTGTACGTAATACCACAAAACCAACACATAATAACGTATTATTAAAACTATTACAGATTGTTTATGAAAAGAGTCTATCTTAGATATTTTAACCCTGTTTCCTATTAAAAAAGACTGATTGTTTAATTTTTTATAATAAATATTTTGATTAGGTACTGATTAAATTCGTTTTACTGCACAATTCATTAATCAATAATAATTATCAAATAATTATCACCATACTAAATTTAAATAAAAAACTGCTAAGTCCTCAAGCAAATTGAAACTTCACCTCGACAAACTAATAAATAAATTGTTTTCCAAAATTTTATAAAATGTGTTTATGTTATGCTGCTACATACATATATTGTTAAAATATCAAGAAAAATTTTAGAAACCAACGGGATTTTCAGAATTTTGATTGCTAATTTAATAAAGATATTATTCAGATTTTTCTTCGTCCTGTAAAGTATGTCAAAATGGACTTAGCAGGTTAACGAATTAGGCCGACGATTTGGGACTTTATTAAACTTACGAAGATAGGTTGTGTACTTTAAGGAACAGCATAATGTGAGCGTTGAAAAGACACCATCAGATCAACAAGACTATATTTTCGGCAGCCACATCAAAGAAGGCAAGCTCGAGTGGACTAGCTTCTGTTAAGTCCAAGCAGTGCCTTATCGCCGTGTGGCTCCGCAACTACGCGCAAGCAGTGAAGAAGGCGCGCCAACGAGCTGTTTACTGATTTAGCGCGTGCTAAATCGCGCCGCGCTCCGTGCCACAACTACACACATCTTTGAAAAACTGTGTGTATTTTACACCAAAGGACATTAAAGATATACTTTGCTTTTATTGGTTACGTACACTCTCGAGCAGCAGGACATAAAGAAAGATAGAATTGAAGATCTGATTTGCATTAGCTAAAAGAGCTCGGTGATGAATTGAATCTTAAAGACCGGCTATCCAAATCAAATAATAGACTTAAAAAAACGTACAAAATCCTTGGAAACCCCGAAAGATTGGTTTTGGTTAGCAACACTATTTCAGTAAGAAAATGTGTTAAATGGGCAAGTATTTGAAGTGTAATGTAGCGGAGCGATCGATGCCCGCTTGATACACAAAATATCAACGTGCAGAAGGTTCACTGTAAGAGGTGAAACGCAGATATACTCGTAGCTTGCGAGCCTTAGTTGGTATTTTTTCATTCGCTGTCTGAAGTGCGCCTTCTTGTATATAGGTACTGGGTGTGAGACTGGTGGAGATAGGCTCGGCGGCGTCTCGTCGGGGCTGAGCGCTATCGCCACGCTCTAAAGCGCCACACCGCTCGCTCTACCACCGCTTTATTAGCTTTCAACGTTATATTTATCGGCTGCTGCGCCGCACAAACTTACTAAACCACGTCAGAATTTAGGTAACTGGCACATTTTATTTTGTTTCTGCCTGCTTTTACTTCTAAGTCACAGCCATTTTATCTCTTATGCTCTATATTCTAGGCAAGTAGGTACTCGTGACACGTGTTTTCAAATTTAGCATTTATTTTATAAATATACAGGGTGTCCGGTAATTAATGGATAACCTTAAAATAGGTCATAGTAAAACAAATAGCCATTCAGAAAAAAAAAACAAAAAAAATAAATACTGTTGGTACCAAAGATATGATTTTTTTATATAATAATCGGTGTTTTTTGTTACCTTGTTTTACATTTTTATACACCACGGCCACAGATTAAGGAATTCTTTATTGTTATAGTAATTTACGTTAACTGAGCTGATAGATAGGCAATAAATAGTATGACTACTATTACACGGTTTTTTTTAAAACAACTTGAATGTTTGTTCTGGGGAAAAATTTGTGAAAAATATTCAATTTGACAAAGTTTAAGCATCCGTAACTTTAAAAAAAGTATTTATTTGTATTTTTTTCTGAATGGCCATTAGTTTTACCATGACCCATTTTAAGGTTATCCATTAATTACCGGACCCCCTGTATATATATTTTATATTTCATTTATCGGACCCATAGGCAGAAAAAACATTTTCAAATCAAACCATTTATTTCTTTGCAAACATGAATAATTTATAGTTTAATTTTATATTTCTGTGCTCACACAACAGCTAGGTATTTAATTTTAACCAAGAACGCCGGATATTTCCGGAAGAAGCTATAAGACGGAGACTGACTTGCAACGTTAGTTTGTAATGTATCATTCGAGGTGAGCTTGGTTACAAAACAGCGCTACACAAGACGCGGCGAACGCTCGCTTCGAGTACATCATGGCTCAAACGAGCTCCATTTCTTGTTACAAAACGGTGATACACTAAACGTGGTGAACGCTCGCTACGAGCACTTGATTCAAGCGAGCTCCATTTTTGGTTTTGCTCCATTATAGCAACATGCACTCGCAATGCTCGCATCGAGCTGCTCGGCTCGCTACACTGACTACTGTAACTCGTCACAAAAACTCGATACATTACAAAAAACGTTGCAAGTCAGTCTCCGCCTTTAGATAAATTAACATTGACAGGAACCGAAGTGACAACGAATGCGTACAAATGAGACAACGTCATGTCACAAGATCGCTCGTACGCGACCTACGCAGACTTGCAGGTGATGCAGTGAACGTCGCAGCCTAGAGGACGCGAGCAGTGGCTGTGACATTACAATTCGCTAGCTAGTGTGTGGCGGTAAACAGCAACGCGGCGGGAACGAACGCGGAGGGGGCGGCCTCCGAGGAAATCACCGCGACGACAATCTGCCTCTTCCTCGTCACCGTCGCCGTCTGACGTGTGTACTGTAGGACTCAGGACTTGATCACATTGACAGAAAATGACTTTGTTCCTTTTCGACAAGGCGCAGCTTTTATCTTAGATAAGATAAGATAAGATAATCATTTATTTGCTCAAACATGAGTTCAATACATACAACACAAATTGTCAGCATGCAAGAGATATTAAAAGTAGAGATAAAAACAGATCATCACGTTTGCCGTAAACAATGGCATGCAAATATTAATAAAATAAAGTATGTCAAACTGAGTCAAATTATTTAAAAATGTCATGATAAAATAGATCATTAAAATAATAAATTAGTAAAACATGATCAAAAACTCTCATAAAAAAACTCAGCTAAATTATAATAAGCTCTATCTGCTAGAAAATTTATAACTTTTTTCTTGAAAACTGCGTCACTTAACTGCTTCCAGCTTTTAGGTACTTTATTATAGATTTTTGGAGCCATGCAAAAGACACTTTTCCGCATAAGTGCCGTTCTAAATTGTTGTTGGCAAATTTGGCTATTGCCACGTCTATTACGAGGAAATCAATCTACCATGCGAGAAAAAAGATGAGGGTATGATCTTAAGAACGTTGCATTTTCTAATATATAAAGTGAAGATAGTGTCAAGATTTTGTATTTTAGAAAATGAGGCTTGCAACTCTGAATGGTTTTAAGGCTGAAAATCGACCTAATGCAACGCTTTTGAGTTTTGAATATGAGTTCCCGGTCAGTCGAGTTACCCCAAAAGATAACACCGTATCTTAAAATGGACTCCACCAGGCCGTAGTATGCGGTGAGCAAAGCATCTACACTTATTACTGCTGTCAGATTGTACAGAACATATGCTGAGGTACTTATTTTCTTGCTGATAGTCTCTATATGTGTCTTCCAATTTAATTTATTGTCAATAGTAAGTCCTAAAAATTTTGTTGTATCAACTTCGTCAATGTTATTATTATTATAGTTTATGTCTAGATTTTTAATTAATGTCAAGGAGCGTTGCCTGAAGTGCATGATTTTAGTCTTATTTAAATTTATTTTTAAATTTTATTATTTAACCATTCTATAATTGCAATTAGCGAGTTATTAATGTCAGATTTGTATGAGTCACGATTTTTACACGCAATTGTCACTACACTGTCATCGGCAAAGAGGCTCATAGGTTGTTTCGTGGACTTAGGCAAGTCATTAATATATAATGTAAACAGGGAAGGTCCCAAAACACTCTCCTGTGGGACGCCATACATAACTTCTCGTTCTTGCAACCGATGTGACTCTTCTCTTGTTGTGTTTTTGTTTATCCTACTGACTTCCGTTATTTGCCTTCTGTGCTGAAGATATGACTCAAATAGTTTTAGTATATTACCTCTAATGCCATATGCTTCGAGTTTACTAAGTAAAATATTGTGTTGAACATAGTCAAACGCCTGAGTCATGTCACAGAATATACTGCACACCGGTTTATTTTGGTCCATATTCATCATCACTGTGTGTAAAAAGTCATAAATTGCCATGTTAATAGTTTACAGAGGATCTTGTTGTGTTCTAAATATGAGTTGAGTTGTTTATGGATATATTTAGCAAATATTTTGGAAATTATAGGGATAAGCGATATAGGTCTATAATTCACCATCAACTCTTTATTCTCTTTCCTAAACAGTGGCTTAACGATAGATGTCTTTAGTGCAGATGGGAATATGCCAGCACTGATACTCAAATTAATTATGTAACTTAAAGGAAAACATATATGACGCCAGCTACAGCTTTGAGTATTTTTGTGGAAATTCCATCGTAGCCATTTCATTTCACTGGTGGATGGCGATCTTGAGGGCCTTACAACATTATTATTCATATGGACCGGTAGAAAACAATAGTGTTTATCAAAAGCAGAATTATTTGAATTTGAAATATTTGCAGATTGTAATAGCTTGGTTTTTGTGTGATCTTGCACTAAAGATTTGTAGAGCAGGTGATGTGCAGCTCAAACTGACAGTTGCGTACGTCATGGTACAAATCGCATCACACCTCGCATGTAACTTCAGTTTCGTCTAACATTGATCTGCTATAACAGTTCTGTTCATGGTTGTGGCATTTCCCTGGCGGTGAACCCCGTTTATGATATTCTTAACCACTTCAAGATTGAAACAGAATAGTTTTTTGACTCAATTTTGCCGTCGCGAATAGAAGTTTCCAGATATAATCAGTACTTACTTAACGATGAAGCTCGAATAAGGCGGTCGCAGAATTTAATCAAATTGTTTTTTACGAAGGTACCTACTTTACAAGCTTGGAAAGCCTTAAAATGGCTAAAGTTAGTTTATAAGTTTGGCAATATGTCAGAAGAGAGGTCGCGGGGAGTTAGCAGAGTTTCAAGTGAAACTGCCTAAACACTTGATTGGTATGAACATAAAACAAAGAAGTCATTAAAAGCGTCGAAACAAAAGCGAACCAATCTTTGCTAAGTTTTTATACCTAGTACCTGATAACAATGATTGAGTGCTCCGTATCGCTCTATAACTGTGTTTGCCCCTTTGTATCACAAGCTATCGAGATCGTATCAGCATCGTTCATTAAATATTGTCTACGAAAATCTACGTCACCAGAATTATCCGGAGCAAATCGACGGAGACTCGACGATGGAATGCTAAACGATGTCTTTTGACAGTTGACAGCGATTGCACGAGACAAGTATGCGCGCCGTAAAAAGGGCGATGTAAACGAAGTGCTCACTTTATGTGTCCTCACGTAGCGTGTCCAATATACATATAGGCATCGAATAATAAGCGGCCGGTCAGGGCTCAATCAAATGCACATAAGTTTGATGAAACCAGGACAATTTAACAGTGATTTATAAATAGACATGATCCTTATCAAAGAATTCGGCAGTTACAATCAACTTTAGTATTCCAAACGTGTCAGAAAACATTGGTCAGGAAATTGCACAACTACGGTGTTAGAAATACTGCCTTGGGTCTTCTTATTTCTCATTTGGATAAAGACTTGTGCAGACCAGTGCGACGCGACGGCGCGACGCGACTCAAACAATGCAATTTCTAAGAAAACTCTACGTTATAACAATAACCGGCGTCGCGTCGCGCGACAAGTCGCGCTGGTCTGTACGAGCCTGAATAGGATCCAAAGAGTGGACGTTAATTGGCATGCGATCTCCGTGTTTTATTGTCACTATGGGAGTTTCACAGGGGTCAATTCTTGGCCCTTTTTTTATTTCTCGTGTATATTAATGACCTACCTTGCCTTATAGAGAACAGTCATGAAATAGTGTTATTTGTAGATGACACGTCACTTATATTTAAGCTTAAGCGACAAAAGACAGTTACTGCCGATGTAAATAATGCTCTCTTTTAAATAGTGCATTGCTTCAGTGTTAATAATTTACTTTTAAACGAGAAAAATACTAAATGTATTAGATTTCTGACACCTAATGTTAAGCAGGTGAAAACCAATGTACTAGTAAATGGGGCAGAATTGGATCTTGTGGACACCACTGTGTCCTTAGGTATTACTTCGGATTCGAAGCTTGTGTGGGACATACAACCAAATTGTCGAAGCGGCTAAACTCTACAGCCTACGTGGTCTATAAAATCCGTCATTTGACTTATGTAAACACAGCCCGATTAGTATATTTTAGTTATTTCCATAGTGTATTGTCGTACGGTACTTGGTTGTGGTGAAATGCAGCCGACTTTCAGACTACAGTTGTGCTGCAGAAACGAGCCATTAGAGAAATGTATAACCTAAGTTGTAGACATTCACTGAGGGATACATTGAAGGAAATAAACATAATGACAGTCGCGTCTCAATACATATAATTATGAAGAAAAAAAATATAAATCTATATTCTAAACACAGCAACATTCAAAGCATAAATACTCGAAACAAAGATTTATTTATTGTGCCCAGGACTAGGCTCCAGAAAAATAATAATTCATTTAAGTGCCAAAGTATACTTTTTTACAAAAAACTCCCACGCCATGTTAAAGAACTGAGCCTCAATAAATTTAGGTAATTTATTAAAAAGAAACTAAGGTTTCTATACAGTTAAAGATTTAGACGACAAACAGACTTGGGACTGATTAAGCTATTCCAATGTACCCCCACCCCAAAGCAACAAACAAGTGTTTTTAATTTTATTTATTATTGACATAATCTACTCATTCAATTTTTTTTTTATGAGTTGTAGCAGTAATAGTAGTAATAGTAAGTACTATTATAAAGAATAAAGTTTATGTAAATGAACAGACTGGGGAGGTGATCTGTGAGCATCACGTCACACGTCGCTCATCCGGGTCGCGACGTGGTGTGATCTCTCGCAGATTAAAAAGCCATTTCCGGCCATCCATCTAGCCAGCGTGTCGCGCCGCTCCGTACCGCACCGCATCGTTCCCGACGCAATCAGCATCACACTGCACCGAGAGCGATCTGTAGCGCCGTGGCACGGTGACCCATTTACTGCTACTAGGGATTCATTCCATTCTGTTATCGTGGTTATGCACCTTCGTCAATCACCTCTGACAGACCAGTATAGAACACCTTTCAGGATTTTTTATACTCTTTTAAAAGTATAACTGAATGTGTTGAAACAACGCTGAGCTCGATCGTAAGCTCGTGCTCATCACTTCAGCAGGCCTAACACGACACACGCGACAATACTCACTCTCGCGTAATAAATTGTCGTCTATTCCTGACAATTCAACACGAAGGACAATAATCTGCGATTTTTCTGTCATTAGTCGTATTCACTCGTCCTTCATTTTGACGAGTAGACAAAATAATGATACATAAAAAAAAAAACTCCAAAATAACATGGCAGTTTCATGGTACTTATTTTAGTCATAATTTTATTTTACAATATATTAATAATGAAAATAAAGTGCTGACATCTCTTTGAGCTGCCCGTCATGGACTCACGGTGATTGTTACAATATCAAACTTCGATATGTCAAATTGCGATCGTCGGCCCATTTGTCATTTGTGGTGATTAACTAGTCAATAAATTATGGCGAGCGTGGAACACAACGCGCCGTTGACCCGGGCCTGGTCCTTATCGGACGGCGAGCTACCCATTGTTCACCGTCCGCAAGCCCGCGCCTACGGTGGCCGGGAATCGGCCTACGATTCTCGACGCCCAGGTCGTCTCCCGCGGTGGCTAGGGGCGTGAGGGCGCGAAATTTGCCTCTCCCTCACGCGTTCCGCCTCCTCCTTCGCGCGAGCATTACTGCTTCGCAGAAGAAGAGAACGGCTTCCCGCGCCCTCTCGCTCCGTACCATGGCCTGGACCAGGGCCGAACGCGAGAGATCAATGCTACTGATCGCCTCCACAAGGACACGGTGGTGCCCAAGCCGGGCAGACCTCCACCGTATGCTCCACCGTGTCCTCCGGGCGATCCATACAGTGGTGACACCCGGGCGTTTCCTCCCGCCTTATATGACACACACTCACTTGGTCTGCAAGTCATAGTAGATCATATTTTTTACCAATAAAGTATATGGCATGCTAGCTCAGTGGTTAACGTGCTTTGGTAAGTGTGATTGTGGCGAGCCGAGGGTTCGTATCTCACCCGTGGTTTGTTTTGTATATCAGTTCATTGTTTCTTTTTAATAGAAGGTTTTTGACTAGTAGTAGTTCGATAATCATTAGTTTTTTGTTTCATTCGTCTTGTTCACATAAATAATAAAGTTTAGTAGGTAGACCACAAAAAACTAAGTAAATATTTCAAAGTCAAAGTCAAAGATTTATTTGCAGACTAAGTGTACATTTTGGTGTTATTCTATAATGTAGGTACTTACGACTTAGCGGCCTTTTACAGGCATCGCAAATTTGAGTGTTATTTATTAAACATAAAAAAATAAAATAAATATGCTATTGACACGATTTTACATTAATAATTTAAATAATTTAGTATTACTCATTAAAATAATAATGATTACACATTTTTATAGTTTTAGTAGTAGTAGTAGTATTTGATCACCTTTTTAATTTATTTAGAATAGGAAGTCATCTAGGTAGTATAGGTGTGTGTGATGTCTGTGTACGAGAATATCTGTGTGGTAGATATCGGTTTATTTATGGTTTAAAAATTCTTCAATTGAATTGTATTTTTTTTTTTAATAGGTTTTTAATTTACTGTTAAATGGAGCTAGCCTGGTTTCACCAAAGGACGTTGCACAACCGACGCCGGTGTGCCACGGTTGTGCTACATCGTTGTGCAACTCATCTTTAACGCATGGAAAGAGGCACAAGATGCAATAGGCATCTTCTGCGACCTATCTAAGGCATTTGATTACGTGAATCACGAAACACTGCTCTTGAAACTTGAGCATTACGGGCTTACGGGTTAACTTGTGCTTAGCTTAGTAAAATTATATTTGAATGATAGACTGCAGCAAATTCAAATAAACGGTGTAAATTCATTGGGTTTAAAAGTCAAAATGGGTGTACCACAGGGCTGGATATTGGGTCCATTCCTCTTTTTAGTACATATAAATGATACGCATAATGGTCCACTGAAGGACTAAATGCGGAAACCAAACCCCATAACATAGAACATATATAAATGATTTGCCTCATTTACTGAAAAACCGACCACAAATGGTGTTATTTGCTGATGACACATCACTGATTTTTAAGGTAAACAGACATGCACAGGAGCTTGATGAAGTAAATAACGCTATGCTTAAGGTCCATAATTTGTTTACTGTGAATAATTTGGTATTAAATGAGAAGAAAACTAAATACATAAATATCGTATAGTTATATCGTAGATGAAAATGCTTGGCTTAATGCTGGTCCTGCTCCACAGCCACTTGGGCTCACTAGTAATTTTTTTTAATGTTAAGAAGATTTGCTTCTCCTTTTATGTTTTCTGACATTACGAACTTAATGTTTATTTTTATAACCACGTTTTAATTGTTGAATACTCCAATAGATAATAATATTTTTCTTTCTTTGTGGTAGTAACATTCTATTAATCTCTCAAATACATTGCAAACTATAGCTTTGTATAATAGAAGCGTACGTTTTGGAATGGGCAACTAGCAACTGGCAACGACGCTCAAAAACTAGTTGAATAATTATTAGACGGAGTAAAACCACACATTACTAAGACAATATAAAGAAATAAACGGTAGCTCCCGGATATTGAGCATATAAACCTGCTCATTAAGCTGTATTTTACAATATTTTTCAACACACTTGCACGTAAATTAGTTCTTATTGAAGCGCGGCGCATCGACGATGTTTGCGGAAGCCCGCGTTGATTGTTTTTACGCAACAATGCGCAAGCGAAGCACTTCGCTGGTGCGGCGCGCGCGAGGGAGCGCCAACTGCATGCTGGCCGCACTCGCGAGAAGGCTGGATTGTGCCATTATAACTCACTGCTGTAAGCGGCATGTGGCGCGCTTGGAAGTATAAAATTTATATTTCCAAGCGTGTTACGTGTCGGTTTCTTTCCTTCTTTCTTTGACGAACAATGATATGGGAATTAAATTGTTTTTTTTATTTTATTTAAATACGATTTTTTTTATTTCTTTTTATTGATTTTGATTGTAATTGTAATTTTTAATTTAATTTTAATCTCAATTTTATTTGTAAATGTTATGCATACCTATATTTTTCTTATGAGTCTATGTTACTTGAATAAATGATTTGATTTGATATCTCCTTCAAGTGATCTTAAATCCTTCGAGCTAACTAGACGAATACAATATATCGTTACTGTTCAAAATATTATAAAATCTTTTTGTCTTTGACATTCAACATGTCTGACGGAAGTACGAGCAGAAAATATGAGCCACACCATGGATCACCAATTAGTTTTATTTAGAGTCCATATAAAAAAAAAATATGTTCGCGGTCCGTTTGGAAGACGTTACCTACTAGCAACCAAGATTAAAAGATGTTCCAGGACCTTGCGTATTTTTGTGTTTTTTGGAAATCGATCATTTCGATACCACCTCACCCATCTAGCTCTATTACTCCAGAAAACATTTGCAGCTTCATGCTGCTTGCGTCTCGCGTCGTCGTGTCGATTGTATAAAATACAAAGCGTGGGCTTAATTCAATTACTAAAAATTGTTTGATTAGGTTTTTGTTATAAATTTAACTGTCTACTTAAAGTCCGCACAAAATAGGTCAGCGGTCCGGATCCGGACCGCAGTCCGCCATTTGGTGACTCCTGAGCTTCACCATCTGTAAGCTCGTCTCGTATTATTTGTCAGGTAGGTATTTGTTTAGCTTAAGCAATTTTTTTTAAATCTTTGACATACCAAACGTACGTAAGTACCCGTGCTATCTTGTTCGTGTATCTTTTCTAGAAACTAACAAAATCTTGGTCAGCGAACAATATGGTTTCAGGAAAAATAAAAACATTGAATCTGCTATGTACAAACTGGTTGAACATGTTCTAACTAAAGTTGACAATAGAACTCCTGTAGTTGCATTATTTATGGACATGTCAAAGGCATTTGACTATGTTAACCATCATATCTGACTAATCGAGAACAAATTACATACATAAATAAAATCTGCCCCTATACAAGAACTGATAAGTCTCTACACATAGAAAATGTATATTTGGTGTGCCGCAGGGCAGTGTTCTTACTCCATTACTATTCATTAATATTAATGACATGCCTAAAACTATTAATAATCCAATGATTTTATTCGCTGACGACAGCACAATACTAATCAAAAGTAAGGATGATGTAACATTCGAAAAAGAAATAAACGACTACTTAAACAATATAATTACTTGGCTAACTGAAAACAACTTAAAATTAAATCTTGAAAAAACAAATTACATTTCATTTGAACAACAAACAAACCATAAAAAACATGATATTCATTACGGTCACAAAACAACAACAACATGGAACAAGCTGTATGAGCATACAACGCTTCCGGGTGAGATGACTGAGTTGTTTAGATATTGGTACGGCCATCAGACTAATATGGTGAAATGGGTGGGCTCGCTATCTGATCCGTGCGGGCTGGAGTGCGGGGTCAGATAGGAGGTCTGACTTCGCCGAAGCTCTTCTGTTTGTACGTGAATCGGCTGATTCGTGAGCTCAGCAGCACTATGGTAGGCTGTTCCATTGACGGAACACTAGTCAATAACATAAGTTACGCCGATGACATGGTGCTGTTGGCCCCATCGATCAGCGCCCTCAGGAAACTCATGTCTGTTTGTGAGCGATATGCGGAGGCCCAGGGCTTCAGATATAATGCAAAAAAGAGCGAGTATCTGATGTTCAAGGCAGGCACTAAAGACTATCGTGAAGTGCCGCCTGTCACACTCGGTGGTACTGCGTTACAGTGGGTAAAATCTTTTAAATATCTGGGGCATTGGGTCAACGCAACGCAAACGAATAATGTTGATATGGAGAGGGAGCGTAGGGCGCTGTCAGTCAGGAACAATATGTTGATCCGTAGATTTAAAAAGTGCTCGAGGGGTGTAAAAAGTACTCTATTTAGGGCATATTGCCAATTTTTATACGCCTGCAGTCTATGGGTCGACTACACGGAAAGGGCTTACAGTGCCTTACATATCCAGTACAACAACGCATACAGGGCGCTGTTGGGGTTTCCACGACACTGTAGTGCATCAGGGATGTTCGCAGAGCCACGTATAGACGACTTTTACACAATCATGCGAAAGCGTGTCGCCTCCCTGATGCGGCGGGTGCGGGGCAGCGCCAACAGCCTCTTGGCCACAGTGGCTGATAGGATGGAAGGCATAATACTCAGGCACTGGACCAGCACAAAGGTATTACCTTCAAATCGTGCCTTGAAGTAATGTTTTAGTTAATTGTTTTTGTTTTTGTTAATTATTGCATATTTGGTTATTGTCTTATTAGTGATTTTGACATTATTATTGATGATGATTTTGACATTTCTTTATTTCATTTTGATTGCTTATTATTTACATTTTCAAATATTTTTATAAAAACCATACAAAATCATTAAAAAATATAAAAAATAGTGGCCCATCGGCATCAGGAACAGGGTCCAAGGTGCCGGTGGTCAGGGCTCTAGAGAAAGGAACCTCCTCACGATGCGTGCCGTGTCTAGGAGTACTGCTTTCTGAATCAAGCCCTTGGCCCAGCCGCGCAATGAGAGCCTCCTGAGGTGTTGGTCGAGGCTCTCCGCTATTAGGCCATTTACTGTTACGATTATCGGTACAATGATTGCAGAGTCCACGTCCCACATGTCGACAACCTCGTGTGCTAAGTCGAGATACTTGATTTTTTTATCTCTCTCCGCTTTCACGAGATTCTCGTCATGAGGGACAGCGATATCAACAATCATTGCACGGCGCTCTCGTCGATCTATCACCACAATATCAGGCTTATTGGCTACAATAGTCCTGTCAGTGATGATAGATCGATCCCAATACAATGTGGCGTGACCATTCTCGAGAACTGGGTCGGGCACATACCTGTAGTATGGTACTTCTAACTCAACAAGGTTGTATTGAAGGCAAGTTGCTGGCGGATAATCCTAGCCACTAGATTGTGTCTATGCAAGTATTTGCCGTTAGGAAGACGAGAACAACCGGAAACAATATGTCTGATTGATTCACCGGGATGCGACGGTGGCATGCCCGACAGATGTCAATCGTACCGTCCTTGACAATGTATTTCCGGTAATTATTCGTCATTATAACTTCATCCATAATCGCACAGACAAAACCTTCGGTTTCCCCGAAGAGATCGCCGAAACGCAGCCAGGATACAGATGCCAATGATTTTGACATTATTATTAATGGTTTTGACATTGCTAGTAATTATATTATGACCAAAATTTGCCAAATATTATTATGTACTAACACTAGTGTTTAAGATGTGTCTGTAACTAACAAATTGGATTGTATGATCTGTAAATAAAATAATTTAATTGATTGATTGAAAACTATCAGTGAAGCACAACATACTAAATTCTTAGGTATTTGGATAAATAAAAATATGAGCTGGATAACACACGTTGAAAATACATGCAAAAAACTTAGCCAGTATTCGAATGCTCTCCATAACCTAAGAAAAGTGTCAAATCGTGCAACATTATTAACGGCGTATCACGGGTATGTTGCATCTACTTTACGTTACGGTCTAATATTTTGGGGGAACTCGCCAGACAGAGAAATGGCGTTCAAAGCCCAGAAACAATGCATAAGGGCAATGTGTGGTATACAACGCACAGAAACTTGTAAGCCACATTTTCAACAGTTTCAGCTATTGACATTCTCGTGTCTTTATATACAAGTATATAAGAAGTGGCGATCTTTGTCAAAGCGAATCTACAGCTTTATACACATCCAAGAAGCACATGACACGTCATAAAAAAGCAGTATTTAATAAAAAACATTTTGTGCATGGCACCCAAAATATACAACAAGTTATCGAAAAGTATCACAGACAAATTAGGTTTGCTCGAATTCCTAGTTGCAAAATGTTACTATTCAATTAATGCTTACACATTAACATAATATTTCATGAAATGATATATTTTACAAATAATCTTAATATGCGTATTCAAATTATTATTTTGTTTATTATATTTTTATATAGGCTGTTCAGCGGTTTTGCCTGTGCCTTTATTTACAACTGCGCGCGCATCGCTGACGGAAAAAATAAAAACAGCGCGCCATTTTCCGTAAATATTTGTTATGGTTTTTGTTATTATAAAAAATACGAAATATAAAGCAGTGTCACCAACCGACGTACAATTTTTTTTTAAAGAAGCTCCGATTGACAGTACCTGGCAACATAGGTCAGTTGAATTTTATAAATTTTTTAAATTTATCATCTCTATAGTTATGTTATTCCAGCATAAGTTCTTACAACAAGTCTATTTTATCCTCGCAAGTTTGTTGAAAACGTCGTATGAAACGCGTGTGCATTGATCATATTACCCACAAGGCGGCATTGGCGCGCGAGCCATAGGCGAGTGCGATAATTTAGCCGAGTGGCCCGAGTGATGACCAATACAGCACATTCGTATCATAATGTACTATTATAGTGTTTAAAGCAAAAGAAGATCTTTTTTTTTGTTCGGCGATTAGACCCCCCAAAGATTGTGGTGTCTATTAATGAAATGCATGTTGATTTGTTCCTTATGATCTCTAGATTACAGTGGTAGTAATAATTAAAGTTTGTCTAACGGGAATACTGAGAAATAGGATCATAACCCAAAAAATCACGTCGTTTCGTTTCATGAAATCGTTTTTTACGGTTCATGAAATCAAAAATCACTGTAACAAAGCATTTTTATTACAGTAAGTACTTAAATCAATTTCAACGTCAGATGACTTGAAATAGATAGTATTTCATATAAAAAGATGGCAAGTCGGTCCACCTCTCATCTTGATACCGTGTCCAAGATGAAAATACTTAAATACCGCACGCTCAACATTACACAACCAACAGCACCAATGTCTGCCTACCAAACAGTTGCAACAGTATCCAGCAAGAATAGCTCTACTGTTAGAAATTGAAGATTTGTGTTAGAAAATAAGAGTATTCTAACAAATATAAGTTATTTTCTCTTTAGTGAAAATGTCTTCGCACATTGCATTGAAATCTTACTGAACAATAACCCAGCATCCTTCTGGAGTAAATGCTGTAGAATCTTGAAGATTCCATATTCATTATAATCCATTCACACAGGAAAACAGAAATATCAATTTCATGCAATTCGAAGGAAACTGAAAAAATAAAATGAATAAAGTGTTGTTACTTGACACTTGTCTTTCTGACAGTGTCAGATAGTGATGCGTATCGATTTTATTTAAATCAGTACACGAGTAAATAAAAATTTATTACATTTTCTCGAGTAACTCGATGTAGTCGCGTTTAGTTCAATATCACCAGCACAGCCGGTGCTGCCACACTAGTTCAGTATGTATACGTAGATATCGATATATTTCATGTACTAAACCGCCAAAATACTGTGATGTACAGAGTCACAGAGTTTTATTAAGAGTGAAAATATATGTTCTGTGGGTTAATGCTGTCAGTTGATAACGTGTAATTTGTCATTAAAATCGTCATCGTATCGTCATTGATTATCAGATTGACAGTGGAATGTGAGTAGGAGAAAACGCTCTTTACAAAGTCGAACAAAGCTTAACTTAGCCGAATGTCATTAACTTAAACCCCAATGTACCAATATTGGACGGTTGTTGTATTTTGGATGATTTTCTTTAAGATTTTTTTTTAGGCGCGGTTCATACGTGTGAAGCTGCTGGAAACCTCACTCTAGAACCTATAACTACCTTAGATTCAACTTGAAATCAAATTACATAATCGGGAAAATCCAGTGCCAGATCGTATGAGACTGAGTAACATCACTAGAGTCAAACTGACAAGCAACCAAAAACTACATTCCGTTTCAAGTAAATTTTTAAAATAGTTTACGCCGAATAAATAAACTTAAAAATAATACTAGATACAGGTGTGAACCTGCTGTATTGTCGATGGTTTATTTTTTTACTTAGTAAAAAACAGATTTGGTAACCGCCTCGAGCTGTAATTATTGATATAATATTTTTTTTCATAAAATCGTTTTCATAAACGCTTCAATACATGCATTTTTGACATTGACTACCATAACTAGAATTGAATCAATTGAGTGCATTATCAAAACATTTTCTTTTTATTACAATTTCGTGATTCCGGTTAGATTGTATTAAAAATATCGACCATTTTAAATGATAAATTGATTACTTTTTTTTAGGTATAATACGATTAAGAAAAGTAACAATACAGGGGGCCCATTAAAAACTATCTCCATTGAGGAAATTTTAGCTATAGCCCTAATTTATCAAGTCAATTGAAATGCTTGTATGGTAACTGCGGAAATTACCTTTCTTTAGATCCTCGAAGTAAGCCCTTTCAATTGATATGTCACATGGTACAGTTTGCAAAACTTTTATTTTTAATTTTCTTGTTTGCCTCCTAAATGTGACCCCCGTATTTAATATTCATTTATGTTACACCTCCAAGTTTGGGTCATAGAAATACATAATGTGTACCAAATTTCAACTACATCAACACATTAGATTCGGATCAAATTGGCTGTGACAGGCGGACAGACAGACAACAGACTATGAGTGATCCTATAAGAGTTCCGTTTTTTGCTTTTGAGGTACGGAACCCTAAAAACAGTGTTTTTTATTAAATGTTTAAAATCAAGTTTTTAAATCAAATTTTAATAGCAAATGAATGAATTTTTTTTTTATGTAAAAACTTTTTTTTTACAAGCTTTTAATGAACTAAAAAGTACTAAATAAAACTTACGTAAACATAGAACTTTATTATTTTCTTAAAAGCTTGAGGCGTATCTTAAGTCTAAGAAGGACGTTCACGCCTCAAGCATTATACCTACCTACGACATATCAAATGAAATGGCTTGTTGTGAAGATCTCAATATTATTTTGTATAATTTAAAATAAATACTTTAAAAATAATTAAGAAAATGGAAGAAAATTGAATAGCACCACCCCCCCTTTTCTCCGACCCTGAGACTAAAACATTGAAAAAAATACTGAGAATGGTGGTTTACTTCTAGATTACAGGAAAACCTATAAGAAGTCTATGGTCTTAAAATAATATCTCTCAATATTATGCGTATAAACTTACATTATGTAGTTGGAATGTAAGGGAGAACATATTTTTTAACTACAATGTTCAGTTTAGTCTTGGGTTAAAAGACAGGTAGATAACATATTTATCGTACGGAACCCTCACCACGCGAGTACAACTCTGACTTGTCCGGTTTGGTACTTGGCAACACTGTCTCAGAGCTAACGTGAATCAAATATGTTTACAGACGAGCATGCAGGCAGCAGATTATCGTGAGAACTGAGGGGTGACGCGGCGCGGAGGCGACCGACGCGCGTCTCCGGTGCGACGCGCACCTGTCGCACGATCATCACCGGCAACAGGCCCCTTCGACTACAGAAAATCAATTCTTCACACTACGTATAGATTTTCAAACAAAGTAACCACTTCTTCTTAACTCCACCATGGATTTTGATACGGTTTTTATCATCATTTAGAGAATTTATAGAAAAGTTCACGTGCGTTAAATATTAATATTATATGTATAGCACTTCCCAAATAAACTTTTTAATAAAGGCGTGCATGAGCATTGAGAAAGCCCTCTTACTTAATCCGCTATCAGAAAAACGACTTAAAAATAATAATTATAAACCTTAGTAAACTCTCGGCGATATACGTGGAAGTCCCTGTACCTATTAAGTGTGAGCTGGGATATCGGTTGACATCAAAAGGATTGAGGAGCAAGTCAACGCTCTCCGACGTGCTATTTATATCGAGACAAGCGGCGGCGGCCGCGCGGTTCAATATCTTTTAATCATTATATTTAACCGTTTAAACTGAAATAACACGAAACTTATTAAAATAAATAATCAAAGAATCTGATGTTCTTATGTACCGCGTCCCTTCGCTTGTCACCATAGATAATAGTCTATACCATGAACGGACAAGTGGTTGTTGGACCGTCGGGCGTGAGTAGATTCATTTGTTTATTGTACATAGTTTCGGTTTTTATTTATTATTATTTCCTTTATTGAACTTTTTAATATATCAAATACATTTTAAATATTTCTTAAAAAACTATGTAAAAAACATTTAAAGATAAGTATAAAAATTAGTGTTCCGCCGGTGTCTGGAGGGTCCAACCTACCCGTGGTTAGGGCTGCAGAGACAGGAACCTCCTCACATTGCGAGCCGTATCGAGGAGTACTGCCTTCTGAATCAGGCCCTTGATGCAATCGCCTAGCGAGAGCCTCGAGAGATGTTGGTCGAGGTCAAAAGTCAAAAAGTCAAATCTTTTATTTCATTTAAATAGGCCATTGCAAGGCACTTTTGAACGTCAAAAAACTTTTTTACGAAAAAAACAACCGTCTTCAAAAAAAAAACAATAACAACTTTTTTACAAAACAAAACCCACCGAATTCCACAAAAATACACTTAAAAGTGAAAAATAACGTTAATTTCGGTAGTCGGTGGGAAAAACGAAAATGTTTTATACTAAGTATATACCAAAATATACCGTAATATAGTTGTATATGAAAGCGATTCATAACTATATCCGTAAGGATATAACTATAACACGGCTTCAAACATCTTACTGCGAACCACCTTAATGTATCGAAAGAAAGAAAGAAAGAAAGAAAAATGCGCTTATTGGCATTAGAAAAATTTTGGGAAGTTGGTTAAAAATTACAAAAAATTGAATTAATTCTAGTCGCCCCTTCCAAAAGGTAGTTTTCGTATGGAGAAGAATTGGCAAGAAACTCCACCGTTACTCTTTTAATTTTTTTAACAATATTTCGTATAATATGTAGGTACATTAGTTTTAAAATTATATGTGAAGACGATGCATCTAAAAGCAAAAATAAAAAATTACTTTAGCACAATAGGTAAAAACAATTTTAAAAAGAAAGCGACAACAGATAAATTAATTACTTATGTTTTGTTTTGTTTTTGTTTTTTTTGCTTTTTTTTTTTAAAAAACGTTGCCCCGCACTAAGAATTTCTTCTTGTATCGTGGGTGCGTTTACAAACATAGAAACTCACATACACTAACACCCAGACCCGGAACAACTACTTGCAGATCATAGAAATATTTGTTCCGTGCGGGGATCGAACCCGCGACACGTTGCGCAGCAGTCGATCGCTCAGCCACTGCGCCAACCGTGTCGTCACACACCGTGTCGTGTGTGATCGACACATGGTTCTCACATATTTACAAATATTGTAAAAGTAATAGATTTTCCAAAAAAAATACAGTTGGTGTGTGAGGAAGTAATCACAGAATGTAAAATCAATGTCATATAATGAAATATAATAATTTATACAACTTAAATTAGCAACCAGTTTGATTTTGTCTAGATTCTAGATTATCCTATGGAGCTGGACCAACATGTTTCCAAGCATTCTTATCTTGGATAAAATCCTCTAATTTGTAATATCCTTATTTACAAAGTGTACTTTTAATATGAGTTTTAAATTTTCTTTCATTTAATTGTAAAAATATCACAAGGTATTTTGTTGTAACATTTAACATGGGGTACTGTGTTAAATGTTAAAAGATGTATGTTCTTTAATCTGAAAAATGGTTGATCTATTTTATCTTTATTTCTAGTATTAATAATAATAATAATGTATTAATTTCCAAGTATATGGTATTTTGAGATCTTACACTAATAATGTTCCACATATACTACCATTGCTGGCGTAGAAATATAAAAGTTAAGCACATTCAAATCATCACTAAATTAATTAAAATGTCATAAAGTAAAATAAAAATTAATTTGTTATGTCCAAAATACAAGTTCTAAAGTCAAAGTAATACAGTGATATTAAGATTAATTGTAATGTCAGAAAATATAATTAAAATGTCAAAATATACAATGTTATGTCCAAAATATAAGCTCTATAGTAAAGTAATAAGTAATTATAGATATTATGCCAAAATACTAATAACATAGAATATTCATTACAATTTCAAAAATTATGATTTAAAAATTCATTAACTGAATAAAAGCACATCTCTAATAGCCAAACAAACATTTTACATTTAAATTTATCTATTGGTAACATTCTGAACGCAGATGGTAATTTATTATAAATTTTGATCGTCATATAGAGATGCAGTCTCTGAGGAGGAACTAACAGTTTGCCAGCATTTTTTTTATTCAATCTTTCCGAGACTTGTTCATTCAATGAAAATAAATGAGGGTATTTTTTAACAAATAAACAAACCTCAAAAATATACAGACACGGGAGTGGGAGAATTTTTAATTCTTTAAATAATGGTCTGCAATGGTCTAAATATTCTGCTCCACTCATGGCTCGGATACACTTTTTTTGTACTTTAAACGCTCTGTCAACGTCCACTGAATTACCCCATATAACTAGACTGTAACGTAATACTGATGAAACATAACCATGATATGCATTTAGGACTGTTCTTTTACTGGACACTAGTCTCAACTTGCGAAGAGCATATACAAACTTATCAAGCTTACTGCATACTCTTTCTACATGTTCCTTCCAATTCAGTTTGTTGTCAATTATTATACCCAAAAATAAAGCCGATGGTTCTGGTTGTAAAATTGTAGTGTCATGTCGAATTATTGTTGGTGTAGCTGACAAAAAAAAAATTATGTCTATTACTTATTTTATTAAAACAATGTAGATTTTTTCTTATATACATAATATTTTCATAAATTGGCAACGTACCGTCATAATATTAATGTTTCCAAATTTCCCTGAGAGATTCGCGACGATGTAGATCATAAATGGCTGTGACAGCTCTCATTTGTAAGATAAAGATGGATTCAATGTCAGCAGCCCGACCCGGGTCGTGCGGTCCATGGGGGTCGTGCGGTCCATGGCCCTTTACGGGGCACCGGTGTGGGCGCGTTCATTGAGGCTGCGACCGGCCCGGCGGTTAAACGCGTCCCAAAGGGTCATGGCCATCAGGCTGGTCCGGGGATACCGCACGGTCTCCCGTGAGGCGGCGAGCCTCCTTGCCGGACTACCGCCATGGGATCTGGAGGCGAAAGTCCTCGCGCACATGTGGGAGTTGCGCGAGGAGGCGAAACGCCGGGGTGTAACTCCGCTGCCGCGAGAGATCACGGCACAGCGGACAGAGCTCCGGCGGGATCTCATGGCGGCATGGAGTGTGCGATTGTCGCAACCTAGCGCTGGGCACGCCACAATTGCGGCGATAAGTCCCCTCTTTGAGGAGTGGCTTGAGAGGCGCCATGGTGTCCTCACCTTCCGCCTGACGCAGGTCCTCACCGGACACGGTTGTTTCGGGAGGTTCCTGTTCCGAATTAGGCGGGAGGAAACGCCCGGGTGTCACCACTGTGTGGATCGCCCGGAGGACACGGTGGAGCATACGGTGGAGGTCTGCCCGGCTTGGGCGGAGCACCGCCGTGTCCTCACGGAAGCGATCGGCGGCGGCGATCTCTCGCGTCCGGCCCTGGTTCAGGCCATGGTTCGGCGCGAGAGTGCATGGGAGGCCGTCACCTCCTTCTGCGAAGCAGTTATGCTCGCGAAGGAGGAGGCGGGGCGCGCGAGGGAGATGCAAGCTGCACGCCCTCGCGGCCCTAGTCGCCGCAGGAGACGCCCCGGGCGTCGGGAGTCAAGAGCCGACTTCCGGCCACCGTAGGCGCGGGCCTGCGGACAGTGAGCAATGGGCAGCTCGCCGTCCGATCAGGACCAGGCCCGTGTCGACGGCGCGCTGTGTTCCACGCGCGCCTCAAAGAGATGTCAGCATCAACCGACGGGGTCGAAAGACCAATGCCTGCTGGGGTTGCGGGTTTGTCTGAAAGGGATATCGCGGCCCCGGCACACAGGCAACGGAAGGAACACGGGTGGGTTTTAGTCAGTAAAAGTCTGACACACCCTCTCGCTCTGCCCAGAGCGGGAGAAGTCATTTGATGATTTCCCATCCAAAAAAAAAAAAAAAAAAAAAAGCAGCCCGACCCCACAGTAAAATGCCATATGACATAATACTGTGGAAGTAGCTAAAATAGACCAAACGCGTGGTTTCTACATCTGTTAACTGTCGTATCTTTCTAACAGCATAAGCGGCCGAGCTTAGCCGCCCCGCAAGAATTGTTATATGTGGTCCCCATTGTAATTTCTCGTCTAGCGTGATTCCTAGGAAAACGGTTTGATTAATAAATTCTAGTTTTTCTCCATTCAATATGATGTCACATTCGCTACTTCTAACTTTAGGTAATTTAAATCTAATTAGGTTTTTTTTTTATTTAGTACCAAATTATTTACCGTAAACCAATCTTGGACTTGAAGAATTGAAGAATAGAGCTGTTAACGTCGTCAATATGTTGTGACCGTCGGTTTATTTTAAAGACCAACGATGTGTCATCTGCAAATAACACCATCTTAGGTTGATTTTGAAGTAATTGTGGTAAATCATTAATATAAACTAAAAAGAGGAATGGACCCAATATCGAACCCTGAGGAACGCCCATTGCCATTTCAGACCCCAATGAGTTTACGCCGTTTACTTGAATTTTAACTTTTCTATCGTTCAGGTATGATCTTAGTAAATCAAGAGCTGTATTCCTAATCCCATAGTGCTCCAGTTTCAGCAGAAGTGTTTCATGGTCTACGCAATCGAACGCCTTCGAGAGGTCGCAAAAGATTCCACGAGAGGTCGCAAAAGATTCCAATGGCATCTTGTGCTTCTTCCCAGGCGTTAAAAATGTTCTTTATGAGGGTGACACCAGCGTCAGTGGTACAACGCCCTTTGGTGAAACCGTACTGTTGTTCATGAAAGATGGAATTCTTATTAAAGTGACGTAACATTTGATTTAGTATCAATTTTCAAACACCTTGCTGAGAACTGGCAGAATTGACACAGGCCTATAATTGTTGGGTTCCTTACTATCACCGGATTTGAACAAAGGAATTACTTTACTGTGTTTCATGAGATCCGGAAAGACTCCTTAAAAGCATTTGACAAATCAAATGACTGAAAAGGCTTAATAATCTGACAGTATTCGAGTTATCTTCTAATAAGTTAATATTAAAATCTCCACATATGATTATTGACTTACTAGTAATACTAAGTTTCTTTAATACATCTTCCATTACAGAATCAAACATGGATAGATTCTGGTAACTTGGAGGTCTGTATACACATACTATAAACATGCTTATCAAGCTCAATACATGACAATTCAATGTTGTGTTTAACAGATAGTTCGATGATGTCTTTTCTTTCTGTCGATTTAATAGAATTTTTAATTAATATTAATGATCCACCATGTATCATACGTTTTCGGCTGAAATGGCTAACAATAATTTTCATAATTAATTGACATCCTTTGATGATCTTTTAACCAATGCTCTGTTAAACAATTTTTGGAAAGTACCAAGTTTGATGTCATTTACATCTAACTTGGTACTTTCCAAAAATTATTCTATTTCCAGTAATTTGGAAGAGCAACCTTGGATATTTTGATTAAATAATTTAATTGTATGTTGCCCTGTCCCTCTGATTTATATTGAGTTATATTGCCAGAAGATACCTTTTTATTATTCTCTAATAATAATTGGTTAATTGAAGGGCTAACTTCTGTTGTCTTACAGCCTAGTTTAAAGAATTATCCGGAGCAACATCCACAACTACAAGTGAAGAGTCTAAAAAGCCCGTATGAGCCCCAGCAGGAAGAGAATACCCTACTGGTAGTGGCCTCCAAGTATGTTGGTATTGTAGGTGGATCCTCCGTCATACAACATGTTAATACATAATTTCTCACTATGTTGCTAGTATAACTAGACAACATAGACTCGTCACTAATACTACACTTTGTTATATTAGCTATAACCTCGTTAATAATTTACGCTATCAACATGGCAATCAGAATCAGAGATCTACATTCCCAAGACAGAGATAAAGTTCTCTGAGTTAACTTAAAACCACTAACAAACTTATTAGTGTCAAAATACAATAATTTGTTACTATGACTTCTCCCGCTCTGGGCGGAGCGAGGGGGCGTGTCAGACTTTTACGACTAAAACCCACCGGTGTTCCTTCCGTTGCCCGTGTGCCGGGGCCACGATATCCCTTTCGCACAAACCCGAAACCCCAGCAGGACAATATGTCAGCCTGTGAATAGTATTATTCAACTTAAAAATATTGTTATTTTCATCATACGATAAAGTATCAGAATAAGGAAAAGTACACAACATCAGTTTCCCTATATTTAATTTTAATAAGGTCTCCACACCATCCACTATGTCCTTTCTGGTAATACCAGTACTAATACCGAGGCTTTCGGCCATCAGGCCATTGGCCGTTATGACAATCGGCACAATGATAGCCAAGCTCTCATTCCGTACGTCGACAACCTCGTGTGCTAAGTCGAGATATTTTATTTGTTTCTCTTTCTCAGCTTTCACGAGGTTCCCGTCATCTGGGATGGTAACATCGACAATCATTACGCGGCGCGCTAATCGGTCTATCACCACTATATCAGGCTTATTGGCAACAATAATTTTCGAGAACTGGGTCGGGCACATAGGTACTTGTAGAACTGTACCTCAGAATCCACTAGTTTGTATTTCAAAGCAAGTTGCTGGTGAATAATCCTGGCCTCTTGGTTATGCCTGTGCAAGTACTCGCCGTTAGCCAGACGAGAAAAACCAGAGATAATATGTCTGATGGACTCGCCCGGACGGTGGCATGCCCGACACACGTCAACCGTCCCGTCCTTCATAATATGTTTCCGGTAGTTATTCGTCTAGATAAACAGTAGTACTAAACAAGGAACCCTTATAGTTTCGCCATGTCCGTCTGTCTGTCCGCGACTTTGCTCAGAGTCTTTGTATTAGAAATTTACTTAAAAATGAAGGAGATTATAGATAAAACCATGGAGCAGTTAGGCACGGAGCAGGTGCAGGAAGAAAGCCCGTAGAACAAAAGCGGAAGAGGTATTACAACCATTACTAGGCATGTTAGGCAACCACTAAGCGCTGATCATCGACAGCCGGAAGATGACGCGACGCAGCCACAACCAAGAACGTCGTCTCGCTGAGGAGTCCTCACAGCGAGAGAATTTGTGCTGAGTGCACACGATGAAAGCTTTAGTTGACAAGGGTTCTCAACTATCGTTAATCAATGAAAACGCAGCCCGGCATGTCGATTCTGTAAAAATATCACCGTGAAAACTTGCGTGGAGTGAGCTGTCAGTGAAAACTCACTGATGCTAGGGATTGACCAAGTATTACATTTACAATCATAATCGAGATTTTAATTTTTTTTAATGCTAATTCTATTGATCATTTTATATTAAGTATTCTAAAGCTAGTATTTAAATGTCTAAACATTACTATATAGGGGGGTTTTAATAAAATAGCAAAACAGTTATCCAATCAGAAACTCAATTTTGTTTTATTCTATTTTTTTCCTAGACTAGTCCTTTAATATAAATAGCCTGAGGCGCGCACACCGAATCACTTCACCACGTTGAAGCCGTAAGAATCGCGCTTGCGCGCTAGGTAGACACTATCACATTGAGGTTTTTTTTACTTACTACGTACCTACATACTTATTTAACTTGTAACGCGTCACGTACTTACTTGCGTACTAAATACCAACGTCCAATTAGTACCTACAATGTTTTATTCATCATCATCATATATAACCCAAGTAAAACTGACACTTGTAGCGCGCGCACATCACATCACCGAACTGTTGTCGCCGAGGAAATAACACGCGTTACCATGGTGACCACTCGCGTGATCACTTCACGCGATTCTTAAAGAATCGGATGAAGTGATCACGCCGCGCAGGCGCGCCGCCGAGGAAATAACACGCGTTACCATGGTGACCACTCGCGTGATCACTTCACCCGATTCTTAAAGAATCGGATGAAGTGATCACGCCGCGCAGGCGCGCCGCCGAGGAAATAACACGCGTTACTATGGTGACCACCCGCGTGATCACTTCACCCGATTCTTAAAGAATCGGATGAAGTGATCACTCCGCGCAGGCGCGCTGTTACGCACTTTGTTTTTTTTTCCCCTCTTTGACGGCCATGTCCATAAGCCTATACGTATTCAGAGACAATAATGAGTACCTATTTAGTTCAATACTTTTAGATAATTAAATGTCTAAATCATACCGTTTTGTACATTTAAAAAGTCAGTTTATTGACTAACTAGATACATTTTGTTTTCAATAATTAAACTAGTTTTTTTTTAATGAACTAGTTACATACTACTTATTTAACCTGTAGGTATGTAACGCGTCACGCATGTGCAGTCAGAACTTATATAAAATAAAATGCAATAAGTAAGTACCAATAAGTACAGCTGCTACAAAGCGCTTTTTCGTAGTTTGCGCATAGTTAGGTACTTACATTGTTAGTTTTATTAAAGAACCTATTGTCATCTGATGACTTGAATGCAATCAAACTCCTAGCGTGATTAATGCGCTTTACGTGTAGATAGATAGGTAAGTATCTCCTTAACTAACCGTTGCCAATAATAAAATAATATTCATTATCATAATGATAATATGAAAAACTGACACTTGTAGCGCGCGAACAGGCGCTCACTCAGTGTGTCCACTTACGTTTTTGGTTTTTCCCAGTTTGTTAATGAATTATCCCTAAAACCCTATTTTTTTTTTAACTCCATGATTTAAGGACCTTGATGAAAATAAATAATAACAAATCATTCCACATATTTAATAGCATTAAATACCTACAAAACTTTCATTAACTGACGAGATTACAAACATTCATTATTAATCGAGTGAGACGAAACAAACTATCTCCAGATATAATGCGACTTAGTTCCGATGTCGTCTTTAGCCACGGTAATAGTAAAATTAACATGGTAAACTACAATTAGACCGATGACATTCATTAAGAATGTTTCCCCGATATTCCCTAAATCCCTCTCAACATAAAATATCCCTAAACCATGCATAACATCGGTAATTTTTCCCTAAAGAAGGGAAAAATCCTTAAAAGTGGTAACACTGCGCTCACTTCGTCGACGAGCCGTTGCCAAGGTAACCACCGAATGGTTACCATGACTACAGCACCCGGCGATAAGTTTTTTTTTTAATTGTCCCTCATTGACGGTCCATGGTACCATGTCCATAGGCCTATTCGTATTCAGAGATGATAATTAGTATTTATTTATTGTAATGTTTTTTTTATATTTCAGTGTCTAAATCATACCGTTTTTGTACATTTTAAAAGACAGTTAATTGCCTTCATTTGGTTTTCATAAATTAAACTGTTTTTAAATGACCTAGGTAACTTCTTACTAAGTACTTATTTAACATTAAAATAATAAAATGCAATACCAATAAGTACCTGCAGTTGCTACAAAGCGCCTTTTCGTAGTTTGAGCAAAGTTACTTACATTGTTTGTTTTATTAAGAACCTATTGTCAGCTGATGACTTGAATGCAATCAAAATCCTAGCGTGATGAGATGCGCTTTACCTATCTACTCAGGTATACGATTTGTGTATTTATCAAATCATAAAACATTTAAAAGATGTGTGCTAAGTACCTAATATTTTATTGTACCTCCTTAACTAAACATTGCCAATAATAAAATAATATTCATCAAATCTTAATCAACATCATAAATGAATACTAAGTTCAACTGACACAGCGCGCGCATAGGGCGCACTACACCTCTTCGTAGTGAAGTGCTGTTGCTAAAAGTAACCAGGATCCGGTGAAGTGAACTTTTTCACGTCGCGCATGCGCGCCAGGCGCTGCATAGATATCACACTAAGTTTCTATTTTTTTTCCGTCATTGGGGGGCCCATGTCCATAATAAGCCTATTCGTATTCACAGACAATAATTTATTAGTACCCATTTATTTCAAAGCTTTTAGACCTACATTTTATTACAACAAATTGATTTTACTTGAAATGTGAGATTGAGCAACTTCATAAAATTTGTGCTAGGCAAGTAGGTATTCAGTGTTCGTTTACCTATATACATAATACGTAATATCGTGTGGGTGGGTGATTTTCGACTTTCTGTGAGCTATACTTTAGAAGATATTCGTTATCTAATTATGTATTCAACCAACGGACCTAGTTAAATTTGCGAAAGTCGAAATTTTGGATTTGTAAGGTACATAATAGTATCAAGCTCCTAATGCTAACAGTATGATAATTTAAAAAAACCGGCCAAGTGCGTGTCGGACCACGCACAATGAAGGGTTCCGTTGTTGGGATGAATTTATCCCAAGAACAAACTTAACTTTGTAGTTGAAAAACATGTTCTCCTATACGGAATGTATGGGAGATTGTTTTTCAAACCGCAAATTTAAGTTGGTCGATTATTACTCGTTAACCTGTAGAGCCTACTTAGCTCTGATAGTTTTCCTTTTAATTTCGTTATATATACTACTGCTGTGAATTTTTTCACAAGTCCCAAGTACAACAACTTAGCTAGAGGGGGGGGGGGGGGGGGACGGGACATGACTAACAAAAAAAATCAGTTAAAAGCTTAATATTTCGCAAACGGAACCCTGAATCAAAAAATGGTTTGGACAAACTCACAATATTTTTTAAAGACCTTTCTAACGATACCCCACAACATGGGATAGATGAGGAAAAAAAACATGAGGAGGTACCCTAAAAAAATATATTTTTCTTTGATTTTATTTTACCACTTTGTCGGCATGATTAACATGTATTACAGCTTTCTAGTACTAACCGTACGGCTAAGCTGCGGACAGACAGACGGACAGACGGACAGACAGACAGACAGACAGACGGACATGGCGAAACTATAAGGGGTTCCTTGTTTACTACGGAACCCTAAAAAGGGGCCCGCTGGCTGGACGTTTGTCTAAGTAACGAATATCTTCTAAAGTATAGCTTCAGAAAGTCGAAATTTTGGATTTGTAAGGTACCTACATAATGTTTCTAACTCCTCTAATATTACTGTGTGGGTCTATCTGGCAGGCTCCAACGAGATTTATCAACAGGTGATAGGTTTACATAAGGACATAATTTTTTACCTATAGAAAATAAATAAGATGTATTTTGTACCTCAACAGTTTTTGATTAAACGACGTTTCTATGTAGTGTCTTGCTAGCGGGCCCCTTGTGATAATTTTTATTGTTATTATACTTTCAGATCGCCCAGTAGTGCTCGGAGTTAGAAACATTATGTAGGTACCTTACAAATCCAAAATTTCGACTTTCTGTGAGCTATACTTTAGAAGATATTCGTTACTTAGACAAACGTCCAGCCAGCGGGCCCCTTTTTAGGGTTCCGTAGTAAACAAGGAACCCCTTATAGTTTCGCCATGTCCGTCTGTCTGTCTGTCTGTCTGTCTGTCCGTCTGTCCGTCTGTCTGTCCGCAGCTTAGCCGTACGGTTAGTACTAGAAAGCTGTAATACATGTTAATCATGCCGACAAAGTGGTAAAATAAAATCAAAGAAAAATATATTTTTTTAGGGTACCTCCTCATGTTTTTTTTCCTCATCTATCCCATGTTGTGGGGTATCGTTAGAAAGGTCTTTAAAAAATATTGTGAGTTTGTCCAAACCATTTTTTGATTCAGGGTTCCGTTTGCGAAATATTAAGCTTTTAACTGATTTTTTTTGTTAGTCATGTCCCCCCCCCCCCCCCCCCCCCCCCCTCTAGCTAAGTTGTTGTACTTGGGACTTGTGAAAAAATTCACAGCAGTAGTATATATAACGAAATTAAAAGGAAAACTATCAGAGCTAAGTAGGCTCTACAGGTTAACGAGTAATAATCGACCAACTTAAATTTGCGGTTTGAAAAACAATCTCCCATACATTCCGTATAGGAGAACATGTTTTTCAACTACAAAGTTAAGTTTGTTCTTGGGATAAATTCATCCCAACAACGGAACCCTTCATTGTGCGTGGTCCGACACGCACTTGGCCGGTTTTTTTAAATTATCATACTGTTAGCATTAGGAGCTTGATACTATTATGTACCTTACAAATCCAAAATTTCGACTTTCGCAAATTTAACTAGGTCCGTTGGTTGAATACATAATTAGATAACGAATATCTTCTAAAGTATAGCTCACAGAAAGTCGAAAATCACCCACCCACACGATATTACGTATTATGTATATAGGTAAACGAACACTGAATACCTACTTGCCTAGCACAAATTTTATGAAGTTGCTCAATCTCACATTTCAAGTAAAATCAATTTGTTGTAATAAAATGTAGGTCTAAAAGCTTTGAAATAAATGGGTACTAATAAATTATTGTCTGTGAATACGAATAGGCTTATTATGGACATGGGCCCCCCAATGACGGAAAAAAAATAGAAACTTAGTGTGATATCTATGCAGCGCCTGGCGCGCATGCGCGACGTGAAAAAGTTCACTTCACCGGATCCTGGTTACTTTTAGCAACAGCATTTCACTACGAAGAGGTGTAGTGCGCCCTATGCGCGCGCTGTGTCAGTTGAACTTAGTATTCATTTATGATGTTGATTAAGATTTGATGAATATTATTTTATTATTGGCAATGTTTAGTTAAGGAGGTACAATAAAATATTAGGTACTTAGCACACATCTTTTAAATGTTTTATGATTTGATAAATACACAAATCGTATACCTGAGTAGATAGGTAAAGCGCATCTCATCACGCTAGGATTTTGATTGCATTCAAGTCATCAGCTGACAATAGGTTCTTAATAAAACAAACAATGTAAGTAACTTTGCTCAAACTACGAAAAGGCGCTTTGTAGCAACTGCAGGTACTTATTGGTATTGCATTTTATTATTTTAATGTTAAATAAGTACTTAGTAAGAAGTTACCTAGGTCATTTAAAAACAGTTTAATTTATGAAAACCAAATGAAGGCAATTAACTGTCTTTTAAAATGTACAAAAACGGTATGATTTAGACACTGAAATATAAAAAAAACATTACAATAAATAAATACTAATTATCATCTCTGAATACGAATAGGCCTATGGACATGGTACCATGGACCGTCAATGAGGGACAATTAAAAAAAAAACTTATCGCCGGGTGCTGTAGTCATGGTAACCATTCGGTGGTTACCTTGGCAACGGCTCGTCGACGAAGTGAGCGCAGTGTTACCACTTTTAAGGATTTTTCCCTTCTTTAGGGAAAAATTACCGATGTTATGCATGGTTTAGGGATATTTTATGTTGAGAGGGATTTAGGGAATATCGGGGAAACATTCTTAATGAATGTCATCGGTCTAATTGTAGTTTACCATGTTAATTTTACTATTACCGTGGCTAAAGACGACATCGGAACTAAGTCGCATTATATCTGGAGATAGTTTGTTTCGTCTCACTCGATTAATAATGAATGTTTGTAATCTCGTCAGTTAATGAAAGTTTTGTAGGTATTTAATGCTATTAAATATGTGGAATGATTTGTTATTATTTATTTTCATCAAGGTCCTTAAATCATGGAGTTAAAAAAAAAATAGGGTTTTAGGGATAATTCATTAACAAACTGGGAAAAACCAAAAACGTAAGTGGACACACTGAGTGAGCGCCTGTTCGCGCGCTACAAGTGTCAGTTTTTCATATTATCATTATGATAATGAATATTATTTTATTATTGGCAACGGTTAGTTAAGGAGATACTTACCTATCTATCTACACGTAAAGCGCATTAATCACGCTAGGAGTTTGATTGCATTCAAGTCATCAGATGACAATAGGTTCTTTAATAAAACTAACAATGTAAGTACCTAACTATGCGCAAACTACGAAAAAGCGCTTTGTAGCAGCTGTACTTATTGGTACTTACTTATTGCATTTTATTTTATATAAGTTCTGACTGCACATGCGTGACGCGTTACATACCTACAGGTTAAATAAGTAGTATGTAACTAGTTCATTAAAAAAAAACTAGTTTAATTATTGAAAACAAAATGTATCTAGTTAGTCAATAAACTGACTTTTTAAATGTACAAAACGGTATGATTTAGACATTTAATTATCTAAAAGTATTGAACTAAATAGGTACTCATTATTGTCTCTGAATACGTATAGGCTTATGGACATGGCCGTCAAAGAGGGGAAAAAAAAACAAAGTGCGTAACAGCGCGCCTGCGCGGAGTGATCACTTCATCCGATTCTTTAAGAATCGGGTGAAGTGATCACGCGGGTGGTCACCATGGTAACGCGTGTTATTTCCTCGGCGGCGCGCCTGCGCGGCGTGATCACTTCATCCGATTCTTTAAGAATCGGGTGAAGTGATCACGCGAGTGGTCACCATGGTAACGCGTGTTATTTCCTCGGCGGCGCGCCTGCGCGGCGTGATCACTTCATCCGATTCTTTAAGAATCGCGTGAAGTGATCACGCGGGTGGTCACCATGGTAACGCTTGTTATTTCCTCGGCGACAACAGTTCGGTGATGTGATGTGCGCGCGCTACAACTGTCAGTTTTACTTGGGTTATATATGATGATTGATGATGATGAATAAAACATTGTAGGTACTAATTGGACGTTGGTATTTAGTACGCAAGTAAGTACGTGACGCGTTACAAGTTAAATAAGTTTGTAGGTACGTAGTAAGTAAAAAAAACCTCAATGTGATAGTGTCTACCTAGCGCGCAAGCGCGATTCTTACCGCTTCAACGTGGTGAAGTGATTCGGTGTGCGCGCGCTGCAAGAGTGTCTGCTGTTGAACTTAAGAATTTTGTAATGATTTGATGAATATGATTTTATTCAACGCGTAGGTAGGTTATCTCCAATAAAATATTCAGTAGGTAGGTACAAATAATATACACATATTTTTATCTACGTATATATGACTACTTACATCGTTTAGGTAGGTTCCCACATAGTTTGTGTGGGGTTAAATTACACACTATTAACACTCAATTGCGTTTATAATATAAGTTAACAATGGGTTCATAATAACAAACTATGTCGATGAGCATTTTCTTTAGTACTTAAGTAGCAGCAACGTGTAGATACCTATTTAGGTACTTTCTATTTTATTTATTGTTGGTAGGTACCTACGTGCGTAGCGCGTCGCGCCTCAGGCTATTTATATTAAGGGACTAGTCTAGGAACAAAATCGAATTAAACAAAATTGAGTTTCTGATTGGATATCTGTTTTGCTATTTTATTAAAACTCCCCCTATATAGTAATGTTTAGACATTTAAATACTAGCTTTAGAATACTTAATATAAAATGATCAATAGAATTAACATAAAAAATATAATTTAAATCTCGATTACGATTGTAAATGTAATGCTTGGTCATCCCTAGCATCGGGTGGGGTGACACTGACAGCTCACTCCACGATCACTTCCCCTAAGTTTTCACGGTGAGATGGTTACAGAATAGCACAGAGGTCCTTGGGATTTAAGAGGGCTCATTTCAAAGGTAAAATTTTCGGTGTCGGTGAAAGAGAAAATAATACGCAGGGAATATTGCAGTCTGCAAATAGTGAATTTACTTGTGCCACGAACGTTATTGTTATGAATAATTTGATCAAACGACTGCCAAATAACACATTTACCAAACCAACAACGTGGAACGGATCCAAGGGCTGCTATTGGGAGATCCAGAGTTTCATATAAGCAGACCCGTAGACATGCTTCTAGGTGCAGAAGTTTACTGTAAGATAATGTTAGGAGGTATCTTGAAAGGAGACAAGGACAAACAACCAATCGCTCAACAGACGCGACTAAGATGGCTACTGTGCGGATCCATGAAACCACACTACCAATGCAACGTAGTTCTCAACAACACAGAAGACCTACTGAAATATTGGGAGAACGAAGACATAAACCAGAAAATAGAGATATCCAACGATGACCATGAGTGCTTACAGTCTTTTCTCAAAACGCCAAAGCCAGGGGAAAGCCCTCCACCACCGCAAACGAACTGCCAATAATGGCCCCATTACGCCTCCTTCAGGCAAATATCAACCACTGCGCCGCAGCTCAGGATCTGTTGTTGACTGGGTGGAGGACCTGATCGGCTCAGTCACCTTAATTTCGTCGGCCGACGGGGTGCATGGCAGCACGGTTCGAGGACGTTGTCGTGGTAGGGGTATACTTCTCCCCGAGCCGAAGTCTTGACAAGTTCCACAACTCCCTTGTGGAGTTGAGAGTCGTCGTCGTGTAATTCTGTTCCCTCCCCGTACTCGTCCACGGGGACTTCAATGCCAAGAATGTGGCTTGAATGGGGTTCCCGGTATACGGACACACGGGGCAGGATGGTGGAGGACTGGGCTCTGGAGACAGGCCTGGTCGTCCTAAACCGGGGTTTTGTCCCCACGTGGGTGCGGATGCGGGGTGAATCAGTGGTGGACATCTCGATCGCCAGCCCCACTCTGTCGCCGCGTGGTAAGAAGCGTAAGAGCTATATGCGGTGTCGGTCCGCTTGAGTCTTGCAGACCTTTATTCAAAAAACTGAAACCTTGACTTATACGATATATTTGTGTGAGGTATTGGTTTTTGTGAGGAAACATAATGAATTCTTTAGATTCAAAGGTGACAATTACACAAAACAGAGACCAAGAGATGCAACAAAAATTTTAGTTCCTTTTTGTAATACAACTCTAATCAAAAATTGTAATGCACATAGGATAAACTTTATTTTGTTGAAAATATTTAAATGAAAGCTTTCAATGGGAGCTTTTATATATTTTAAAATTAAACTACGTAGATGGTTGATAGAAACTGTTTTTACAGTTTACAAGAAATTCTGCAACATAAAGAAAAATAAATATTTTAAGTTTCCTATTGTTTTGTGGAGTATTTTATTTAGTTTAAAGAATCGTTGTTACATAAACTGTCATTTTATTATTAAAAGCTTTTATTTAACTTGCAATGTATGTATGTATGTTTGTTCTGGAGGAATCTTGCTACTCAATTTTGAAGCAGATATCTTCAACCGATTAAGCTGAAATTTTGTATACACGTTTAGTTTGGATGACAATACACGACAAGCTGTGTGACGTCATTCTAAATCCAATATGGCGGACCATCCAAGATGGCGGAATAAATGAAAGGGCTTGAGAGTAGCTCGAAAAATAATGTGACGTCATTCTAAATCCAATATGGCGGAATAGTTATTTTTTATGCACTTCTGCAATATAGGTATCAAATGAAAGGGCTTGCCGAGAATAATTAGAAAAATATTCTGACATCATTTTGAAGTTTTTTATGCTTTCCTATAGTATGGGTATTAAATGAAAGGGTTCGCTGAGAATAAAAATGCAGGTTAAAAAAAGATGTCTGGTGAATTGTGCCATTGGACATATTACAGAAATAATATGGCCCTGCTTCCGAAGAGCACAAATGTATGACACTGATATACCGTCCGTCCGTATAGACTTCGGTAAAGACGGTGTTTACCTCATTAAGCTCAAATCTGTGCAATTTCCAGCAAAATATAGTTACGGCGGAACCGCAGAACGAAGAATGCTGCCAATTATATTATGCTGGGCTTGCACAGTACACAAAATGCAGGGTAGTACCGTCGACCACGCCGTTGTTTACTTAGGCTCGAAGCTCTTTGCTGCTGGTCAAGCATACGTGGCCTTAAGTAGGGTAAAATCATTAGAAGGTCTCCTTAATGAAGAGCTAGACTGTCCAAAATTAACCGGCAAACGACCTTGCAACAATGATGCGTTGAATGAGAAGAACAGACTCAGAAACCTAGCCAGCGATAACTAAAAAGTAAAAAATTAATTAAAAGCAAAAAAAAACTTTTTTTTTTAAAGCTTTTATGATCATATAAATTGTGTATAATGAGGTGTAGTAGTTTAGTTTGCTATCGTACTAATTTTATGACATTTTGTGTGGTTTAACAATTTTTTAAACATTTTATAACGCGGAGCACAAACTTAAGGAAACTCGGTGAGCGAGAGATTCCTTCAATTTGTCTAATGTTTTTACAGAACCGAGTAGAGTAACTCCAACTTCTGCTACTTGTATCGATAATGTCTTCTGCGATTGTGATTATTTAGATAAAGACATCGTAAATTGTTTGCCGTCTGATCATAGTGGACAAACGGTAACTTTAAAGTTTAAAACACTTAAGCAAAAAGTGCAAATACAATTTAGACCAATTACAACTGGCAAATTAAATAGATTCAATTAATTTAAAATTCAATTAAGATTCAAGTACCCTAAATAATAAGTTAAATGCTCTGGGCTATCTTAAGGACGATGTAAATAAATTGTATGAGGGTTTCTTTTCAGTAGTGCGCACAGAATTCAATAAAACTTATGAAAAGAAAACAAAAAAAAATTGCTGTAACTTTATTTTTAGTGACTGGGCAACTAGAGGTATTAGGATAAGTAGGGAAAGACTGTTCGAGCTATATGGCCATAAGCCTTACATTAACACAGAAAATTTCAGCAAGTTGTTGCTACATATTCCAAAATTTTTAGAAATACCTGCAAGATAGCTAAAGCTGTGCATATTAGCAACAAGATCAAATCAGCAGAAAATAAAATAAAAACAGTTTGGAAAGTTATAAATAATGAAACTAATAGGAAAAAAATACAAAACACTGAGTTCACATTGGAGACTTCACGTGGTGTCATAAGCTCGAATTTAGAAGTAGCTCAAGAATTTGTAAATTTCTTTACTAATATACCATATAAAACGACGGAAGCTTTAAATTCCTCACCCGATGTCTCAATAGATTTATTAAAAGCGAATGTTCCAGGCTGCCCGGTTGAATTTAAATTTAAACATATAAACCCTATGATAGTTATAAAAGCTTTTCGGCAAATTGTCAAATTGACCGAAGATCTATGGGGATTATCTATCAAAGTTTGTACATTCATAATCGAGACTATAGCACCATACTTAGCTTTAATATTTAATTTGTGCGTGGATCAAGGAGTCTTCCCTGATTTAATGAAATACAGTAAGGTTATACCCCTTTTTAAATCTGGGCACAGTAAAGACACCAGCAATTATAGACAAGTATCCGTGCTGCTGGTATTCAGCAAGGTGTTCGAAAAGGTAATGCTCAATCAAATGCTTAATAATTTTAAAACCGACCAATTCTTACACGATCAGCAATATGGGTTCACCAAAGGACGTTGTACGACTGACGCCGGTCTAACCTTATTAAAACATATTTACAGCGTGGAAGGGGGCCCAAGACGCCATAGGAATTTTTGTGACCTCTCAAAAGCATTTGACTGCGTAAATCATGAAACCTTACTCTTGAAACTTGAGCATTACGGACTAGGTAAACTTGCGCTGAATTTGCTAAAATCTTATTTAAATGATAGACATCAGCAAGTTCAAATTAATGGGGTCAATTCACTCGGTCTAAAAGTAAAAATGGGTGTACCACAAGGCTCGATATTGGGTCCTTTCCTCTTTTTAGTATATGTAAATGACCTACCCCATTTATTAAAAAAACAACCACAAATGGTGTTATTTGCTGACGATACTTCTCTAATTTTTAAGATACAAAGACGTGCATCAAATCTTGACGACGTAAATAACGCCCTACTGCAGGTCCAAAATTGGTTCACTGCTAATAATTCAGTATTAAATAGGAAAAAAACTAAATGCATTAGATTTGCTTTACCAAATGTTAAAAGTAGTGATTGTGACATAGTATTGAATGGGGAGAAATTGGAATTCATCGATAAAACTGTTTTCTTGGGGATCACGCTCGACTCAAAGCTGCAATGGGGTCCTCATTAAACATCTCTTGCAGGACGCCTAAGTTCAGCAGCATATGCTGTGAGAAAAATCCGTCAATTTACTGATGTAGATACCGCGAGGCTAGTCTATTTCAGTTATTTTCATAGTATCATGTCTTACGGTATTTTACTATGGGGACGGGCTGCAGATATCGACTCAAATTTTATTCTGCAGAAAAGAGCCATCAGAGCAATATATGGCCTCCGCAGACGCGATTCTCTAAGGGAACTGTTTAAAGATATGAATATCATGACGGTACCTTGTCAATATATCTATGAAAACATCATGTACGTTAGGAAAAATCGAAGTCTTTTCAGTAAAAGAGGTGATAGACACAATTATAGGACTAGAAATAGGGACCAATTAATTCAACCGGGTTTCAGACTGGCTAAAGTAGACTCATCCTTCATGGGGTACTGTTTAAAATGTTACAATAAAATACCTCCGCACATAGTCCAATTGAATGAAACGAAATTTAAATCTTGTATAAAACGCACACTATGCTGCCAAGCATATTATAAGTTGGGGGACATCGACGACAAAAATGCTTGGCTCAACGCTGGTCCAGCTCCACAAGGGCGCATAAACTAATTGATTAGCTTTCAAAATATTGTTGCAGCTGCTGAAGATTGTAAAACTATCTTTAGATTGTATAAATTCAATCTCTTAGTATTATATATTATTATAATTGCATAGCACATGTGTGAGCACTATGAACCTACTTTACAGCTACCATTTACTGGGTACGTCTTTCATTGACTTGAGTGTGCCCTGGCGGTTGAGAGTATGTCATGCTCACTCAAATGTCTCGCTGGTGGTGGCGTTTGTGTTGGATCATTAAGTTCCCTTCAAAATGGTTGAGCCAAATGGTGCTGATGCATGCGTCATGTTCGTGAACGGGCGCCGTCAGTGGGGACTGGTCATCTCTTAGCTACCACGGCGTATTTCAATTTATTTTAATTTTTGAATTGTTTTTATTTTTATTACGGACGCTTTTAACGTGCACGTCTTTTTACATTGTTCTCAAATGTATAAATACAACATGGATGATGTAACCAATATTTGGGAAAAATATTCTGATTCAAAAGAGTGTCCGTGGAGTTTCTTGCCCGTTCTTCTCCATAGGAACCTACTACGCGTTGGAATGGGCAACTAGCTTCATATTTCTGACTGACCGACCCCTTGACAATTCAAAAGTACCTGTAATTGGTTTATTTGAAATAAATGCTTTGAGTTTGAGTTTGAGTAGGCCTTTTTGTGAACTGCTACCAGTTACAAGGCCCTGCCTGCAAAATAGTTGAAAAGGGACACACCAAAAGAAATTAAAAAAGGTTGCTCCACTGGTTTGCCAAGAGTTAATGTGGTGGCCAGAGGCTATTGATAGACCACAGCTCAGTTCCTTTACACGTGGAGGAAAGATAAGCCCACATGAACGGGCATTTCTATACATCAAAAAGATGTCTTTAAAAGATTGCTTTTAGTGATAATACCGCCCCCTGTGTCACTGTATATACAAATTTCTAAATTTTTATCTGTAATTCGTACGGTGTAAATTAAAAAGAGTATTCTATTCTACTCTTGTCAGGAACTTGACCATACCAAAAAAAAAAAACATGGCACTCGAACTTGCGAGAGATGTTTGCCTTATACGCAGTAATAAGCAGCCAAAAAAGCCAGTCTTCAGAGTGCTAATATTCTAGTAATGTAGTTCATTCCGACAACAGACCATTTGTCGTACATTCAAGGATGAGCGAGGGATACGTTTCCCTAGCGCTCCTGAACCTATCTTGCAAAACGAAGAAGTTAGCAGATTAGCTGAACATCACTCTGTCAGCGGTTTACCTCCCGGGGAGGTTAAAGGTGTTATAACGGCTTCGCCGACCGCTTTTAAGAACAGACCAGCCTGATTGACTCCGGTTACTCCAAGCCCCAGGCCTCGGAGGCCATAGTTCAAGGTGGGGCGTCCCCGACGTATACAACCTTTTCACGTCAGATAAGTCGGCTGTTGTGCGACAGTACGTCACATGGGACTCAAATGATGGCTTGGCGAGCTTCTGCGATGCTTCTGCGATGCTTTTAGTCAGAGGTGACAGCATCGACTAGCATGGGTGTTTTCTCTTCGCCCAGTAGATCGAGTGCGTCATCGAAACTCGATAATGGGATGGGGACGTACTATATATAAATCGTCCCATACTGGGCCCAGTTAGTCCGGCTCCCGTACTTGGAGATGAGAGGTCTCGGAGACCTAGTACCACAATACAGGATCCATGTAAGAACCTCTTAGACCGGACAAGCTGCAACTCCTAACTTGGAAAGTTGGGGGGGGGCAGTCGGGTTGCAAGGGGCAGTGATCGATAGAGGAACAAGGTACTTGCTAAAATGTATTTTGAGATAATCCATACCAATAACTTATAAGGCTCCTATTCAGAGGTGAATGTCATAGTTTAGATTGCATGGCATTAGTCCTTAATAACCTGATCGCATCTAAACAGATTTTGTCCATTTGTAAGTTTCAAAAGCATTACCCAGTCACTCATACGGGATAAAAAATTACACCTTGATTGGCATGATTATGGATGGATGGATTTATAGTCTTAACCTAAAATTATAAGATACTCGTATCTACGAAAACGAACGACGAAAACTATGCTTGTGCAGACTTTGATTTTCCCTATCGTTGACTATGGTGACGTGTGCTACTTTGACTTGAAAGCGGTTTTGCTGGATAAGCTCGACAGACTGCTCAACAATTGTATCCGGTTCATTTTCAACCTCAGAAAATATGACCATGTGTCTTGCTATAGGTCTGAGCTCAAATGGATGTCCATTCGCCAACGGAGAAGTTTTCGCGCTTCGACCACGCTTTTCTCCCTTCTCAACTCTCCCACTCCTCCTTCTTATCTTGTGTCTCACTTCCAATATCTATGTTCTTCACACACTAAGAATCTGCGTTTCTCTAACAATCTTCTCCTTCTCTGTCCTTCTCATACTTCTGACTTTGTTCATTCTTCCTTTCATATTCAGTCCATTCTTCTTTGGAATGCACTTCCTCTTGATATCAGGACGGCCACCAGTCGATATGCATTTAAGCGGAAATTACGATGTTATTTTCAAAATGACTAGAGTAGAGTCATCTATCTCAACACCTCTCTCCCGTGAATTCGTAAGTAAGTATATATATAATATAGATATATATAATAGTAATTATGTATGTATGTGTATGTAGTTTGTAACCTATATATGTACTGTTGTACCTATTTAAGTTATAATGCATTAGAATATATTTTTTAAATTTCTTTGTTCCTCTTAAATAGAGCACCTGCCATCTAATCTCTTCACCACCCTTGGTTGACTGGTAGAGAATGCCTAAGGCATTATAGTCCGCCTTTGTACTTTTTTGAGTGTGAAAAGAATAAATAAATAAATGAATATCTCACAACTTTTAGATTTGAATAACAGTGCAGCCAAAGTATAGTTCAAAGACACTGACAATCAAATGCATACTTAAAATCTACCTTAATCCTTGTATATTTTGATTTACAACAACAGTTTTCCGCAGACAGCATTGTCTTTCCAAGGCAAGGTTAGCCGTGTGGCTTACCTTGCCTTGGAAAGACAATACTGTCTCTACTCAAAATGGACTAAATTCATTTTTATACAGACTAAGATAGAGGAGCCTCCAGGAAGTATAAGGTCTGTGGTAGCCTTCGGGAGGCTGATTGGAAAATAGATCATCAGATGAAATAAAACTGGAAGAGCCGCTAGGCTTACAGAAAAATTACTTTTGTAAAGTAGCAAACGAGAGGGCTACCTCTCAAGAGAATGTTTAATGCTCAGGCTATAATGTTCCCACTGAGTGGACAAAGGGTCTTGTCTCTGTGAGAGAAAAATAGGATTTATTATAGGATAATATTTAATTCTCTAAGAACATATTTAAATTATGTTTGTGTACATGATTTACATGTCAAGTTAATTTAATTAACAAATGATGAGACTTCATTTACATGAAGTAAATTTTGTCACTACTTGACTAAATACATTGACTATTTTAGTAAAAGGTCCTAATTAAATTTCAGTTTCAATGAAATTTTAACTTTGTCATGTATATATATAAGTATGACATTGAGTTTCGAGTCCACATTTTTATAAAATATTTTTATAAAATTACTCATCTATGAGATTCGAAAATGTCTGTACATTTGATTGATCTCATAACTTCCAAGTAAGTAACCTAACTTGTATTAATTAAGGATATGAGTGATCCAATTTTCCTTTATTGATGAGATTATTATTCAGTTTAGTCCCATTGATTTTCTATTATCATTTAATTGTAACTCTATAATTCATGTTCACCTTAAATAAGGCAAATAAACTTGCCATTAATCTATAAAATCTTATGGAAGATGTGTTCATACTTGCATTTACTTGGGTAAATAGATTGAAAACAGTTAATTGTTGTATTGGAACATTTAATGAATACGGACCGAAATATCCGTTCATTCCATATAATTTTTAATTCACATAGCGTCTACATCCTTCAGGTACTCTTTCACCAGCTGATATCAAATAGGTCTTTAAATCAAATGTTATGTTTTGAAGGAAACATAATAGAGCTGTTTTGTATTAAAACAAAACAGTTATTATGTTATGAAAAACATAACATTTGAGCAATGTGCTTGCTGTTGAATTTTGAAGACTTCTATGATTGACACTTGACATGAGTGGCAGATCGAGGTCGCAGCCACGAGTCTTGCTGTATTGAAAGGTCCACAGGTAACAAAGGAGGCAATGTAATTACGTTTATTCTTATACTCTGAGATTCTTACTATAGGTAAAATTTAAGACAGCTTTCTTCAAATCAAATGTTATGTTTTTCATGACATAATAACTGTTTTGTTGTTAAACAGCTCTATTACTATCTTAATCAAATGTGTGGAAATAAAAAGTGTTAAACGTCTACTGTTCACCAAAAGGTGGTACTATATATCTTGTTGCTCATTTAGGTTACTACTTTTTAATCAGAGTAACTTAATTTTTATCAATATTGGCTATATTATGTTTCATCTTTGTGCGACGGCTCACCTCTGACAGTTAGATACCTGAACAAACGAGCGGCCCGTTACTTAAGTAAGCACATACCTACAGACGTAAATATAACAGTTTCGACTGTAGGTGTACGTATGTTTTCATTACTGACTTCATTACTGTCTCAGTCCCCGAAAAGTATTACACAATTAAATTCTATGCGAATGAATTTAACGGTTGAATTCATATTCTCATCAAGCGCATTCAATCAGTAGCATGTGGTACTTAGCCAACAGATTCGCTGTATTATGAAATGTTTACCGCAAACATCGGGACACTGACGGGCTCCTACACAATGCTCCTAATTATTGATACTGCTTACGTGTCACAGTACAAGACCGGGATCGTGTTTCGAAAATATTTCGCCTTTTGTAAATTATTTGCAGTGTTTACTGTCATGTTCTTTGTTTCGCTCGAGCTCAACCCTCGTCTCGTCTGAGGGTTGTTGTTACACCGTTTCCGTCCATAATGACAGTCCTCCCGAACGTCGCATCGTTTTACTGCGGGTAAATTGGACCGGAACTAAGAGCCCATTGTGACGCGTTGTGACATGATTTCGACACGTTTTGGGCGAAAGTTGAGACGTTGGTCGGTGAAACTCCCGAGTGCCCGAGTGTCGATCCTCGCCATTACGCTTGAACCTGATTGTAATCACCGCCACATGCAGCCGATCGTTACCTACACCGTGATACGATGTGTGTACGCACTAGTCGGCGGTGACACGGAATATTAAAGGTACCGCTGTGACATCCCGGAATATCGACATGCATTTATGTACATTCATTTGTGTGTAAATATAACGAGCTTCGTATAATTAAAAAAAAATGTTGACGTATTGTTTGATATTCAGCTGACGGCTGTTTCCGGCCGAACCGTTCAGACATGAGTACTGCTGTACTATTCAGGTGAATTATTGATGTGTCAAAAACTTATCGGACCGGAAGGCACGCTGTTACAAGTTGCATAACGTGTAGAACGTGGTGACACAACAGCAACGACGGCGCGTGGCGACGCCTACAGGCCGCAGGGGCAGTGTTCGCAAAGATTGTGAAATGCACTGCGCTTACCTACTATATGAGCACCAATTTACTCAGTACTACTCAGTAAGTTTAAATATTAACACAGATTTGGTGACTTTTCAGTCTCTTGGTCAAAACCGGCAACATAATTTTCTTCCCGGGACACTACAACTTTGAGTCATCAAGTCATGGACTAGTCCGAATGATTTTATTTCCTAAATTACAAAGTTAAACGTCAGCAGTTAGTATCGTTTATTTATTTCTTCGAGTAGCTGGATGATCTTCAAACCCCCGACATCTCCTTCCAGCTTGAATGCAGTAGCTACTCATCAAACCAAACAAACTTCATCTAGCCCGCTATTTATAACGATACATGTACTAATAAATGCGTGGCGTCCGTAGCGACCTGTCGCGCATCACATGTTATTCCCTCACGATCATTCGATTAGACAAGGCAGAGCTACAAATGTGACACGTTGCTTCATTTGAGAGTTGTACAAACAGTGGTTTAGACAGAAATCTGTGACTTAGGATAGCCCTAAGGAAGCAAAAATGAACTAAGTACCTCTGGATGAAGATAGCAATCGACCTCTTAACATAAGTCGCTGTCCACGCACTAATCGTGATCATGATGATTTTGAGACTATCTATACATATAGACACATCGAGTAGAAGTATCAACATCACAATTCTTTCCTGTTTTAGAAGTACCAGGACTATATGTAAACAGTATAAATACTTATACTGAGACTATGATCTTGTGCAACAATAGCTGTTTGATCAATATTTTGCGTATCGATGCTCCATATTTGCCATATGTGACGGCAGTAGTGACGACATGCGCACATAAAATTGGTTCATGAGTAGTGGAGTGAAGCAGAGTGCGCGATGGATCAGAACCGCGTCTGTATTTTTGACTGCCTCGTTATCGTGCGGATCACGAGGTCCTAGTTGAGGAGGGGTTCAAGTTTCAGGCCTGGTCAAAAAACCTATTGGGTTTTTAGGTCAAGAAATATTCAGTAGCAGTTAAGAAACTGGCAGACTTAGTCTCCGTGGAGATAGACCGCTATGACCAAAATTCGGTCAGGAGTATATTATCATTGTGTTGTTATACCACGTTCCACCAGGCGGTACTCCTCACGAAAACAGTTGACGACACGGCAATGTAATGCACGCACGCTCAGAATACGCGGAGTGAATGACCGCGCCTACAGCCGAACTAACGCGCTTCCGATTCCCAAACAAATCACTAAACGAACTGCTTCAGAAGGACCAATCCTTATACAAGACATATACTAAATAGATCAGGGGTGGCCAACATCATTATACCCAAGATCTACTGTTTACTGACGAAACCTTGTGAGATCTACCAATTATTACATATTTCTTGAAATTTTAAATGAAATATTGTACAATTAAGTAGGTAGTATTTTAGAGGGAAAACATAAAATTGAAAATTATTCTTAGTAACTACCTATTTATATTAGTGTGAGCATTGCGTCTGATCCTCTTCCGCTAGATTAGCAAAGTCAGGTTTGTAGTAAGTACGCAATTGACAACAAAGAATCGAATGTATGAGCATCTGCCAAGCCAGAACGGTGTTTACTTTTTGTTTGTTTTAAGTAAGATGATTTACATAAATATGTTGAACTAAAACACAAATGCAACGTATTTCTTCAAATTTGAATATTTCTAGTTGGAAACCAATACCCAGAAATATAGACCAGTGGATGACCTTGATTTTAGAAATATATCGCAGCGCAGTAATAATTTCGTTTTGAAATCTCATGTGGTCCATTTTGATAACGATAATCCAATGGTTGTCGAAACCCTATGTGTATCAGGGCGGACAGCACTAGCGATCGGCACGAACTGGTCGATGACCATACTAATATTCGGGAGTGCGCGCGAGAATAAAGTGTTGTTCCTTTTGTATACAATATAATTATTATCCAGCACGCATAGTTTGATTTCAAGACCGCAACAACAACAATTTGAAATGTGCCTGCATTTTTTCTTGTCTTTTCCTAGATTTTACTATAATCAATGGAATTATACGGATGAACTCCACCAATTTTTTTTATTTTTTTTTATCTTTAAGTGGAATGTTGAATTCTGACACAACTGCATTAATTTCTGCCGTGTACTTGTCAGGAATGAAATTGTAGGTAGGATGTTTTTACATATTATGATCCTTGATGTTTGCAAATGGACGTATATTTTACATAACAGTATATTTTACTTATATTTTTTTGCCTTGCCACGATCAACTGGACTTTAAACCGCGATCAACCGATGGCCACCCCTGATCCGAACAACAGAATTTTATTATGATTGCCGTCTTAATATTACTTATTATTGTTATTGTGGGCTTATTTGTCTGTCTTGGTCGCGAGATGTAAACAAAATTAAAACTAGAGCATCTTCGTACCTTATGTTGGCCTCATCGCACAGAACGGCTGCTTTCCGTGGTAGTTTCAAATTCGCTGCCTCTCGTTGTTGGAACGATCTGCCACCTCCGTTTCGTGCTATAAAGACAGTTGGTACTTTCAGAATGAAATTTAAACAGCACTTACTACAGCTTCAAAAGGATACCCATTAAACTTACCCCTGATCTGCACGCGTCTGGCGATGGTGGCGAGCGTTTGGCAGCGATTGTTCACCGAGACACAGTAGTTCTGTCGCATTTTGTTTAGTTTTTTTCTTTTTCTTTAGCATTGTCTGTCATTGGTGAAATTTTAAACTCTTAAAACTCATATAACATTAGTTTATCTATAAGCCGTTAACTGACTACCACGAAACACTTTTCATTCTACTATTCACTATATTATTGTAACACTATAAACAGCCGTAATGTATTCTTTGCCGGTGTATATCTATTCTTTGCCGGTGTCGGCGTCTGCGTCTCTTTACTTGTCACAACGATGCCATAGAGTACCATAGAGTACCATAGATACTAAAGGCTATAGCTATGGCTAAAGATATAGTTTACATGTCTGTTGTTATCACCGGTACAGTCTTCTGCGGCTGTTGAATGACGGCGCGGCGGTGCCTCCCAAACACGAGGCATTTTTAATTGTGTACCACCAAAGATGTTCATATCTAACCATTTTCAAAACGAAATCCCGTGAACACGATGACCACATCTGTGACCAGCCCGATTCTATAACCGCCGAGCGCTGCAAGCAAGAATAGTCCTTACGGTGGTGAGATATGAACTTCTTCGATGGTACATCACTGACCACCGCGGGCGCCGGCTGCTAATTTCATTCTGAATATGACAACCCGATCGTTTCGACATTCTTTTGGAGAGTTTATAATTTTCGGACATGGTGACAATGCATTATAACAGGTCAAAGGCTAAATGTAGACCAATAAATCAATCTGCCTAACCTTTTCCTAACCATGTTGGGTTCGGCTGCCAGTCTAACCGGAATACTAAGTGTAGACCAAGAAAGCATTATTTAATGCCTTACATTTTGTTAGGCAAACAGTCTGCATTAGCCACTCGTGGTTGTAGCGCCGCCGCGAGCCACGAGCCACGTCCGCGAGACACAATGGTGCTCTGAGTGAGTTCAATTGTTTATTGTGCTCTGTCGATGACACAAATAGAAAACGTTGTTAAATGAATCCGGCGGCGCTAGTTCGTTGTGTCTGACGCAGTTTGTTGCTGGAATTACTTCGTCTTTGTGCTCGTCTTACGAAATGATTCGTTGAGCACGTGTCGGAGGAGGTGCCCGCAGCCCGCACGCCGCACCTGCTCAACCAATTATTTCCATTTCCTATAATTATTTATAACCGTTTCTGGTACTAGTTCGCAGCTTCAAATTCATTTTCCCAGTTATTTGTGTTTCGTGTTAGTTTTTGTTGACGCCTCTCATATTATTAGATGCAAACCTTGAACAAACAACTGCTGATTAACTATTGACCTTGTTCCGAACATTGAATTTAATCACCAAAAATTCGATCGCTTTAGTTCATGCATTACTAGTGAAGTGACCAACCACGCCATTCAAATAGACTTCCATAATGGAGGAGAGCATTCCTTTAGCTATTACATAATTAGGGGAAAATAATATACATGTTATCACTTACCAGAGAGGCTCGATGAATATAGTGTAGGTATTTCCAATTAATCTATGATCTGAGAAAAAAATGCGATATTGTGTGCCTTCTTATGAATCTCTTGTGTTTCATCTGTGCTTCTACATCGCTGTGAACATTTCCGTCACAGAGGGGTGTAAGCTCGGTGGCTGGCGTCTAATGGCCGACTACTAATAGTATATCATAAAACGTTTACACCGGAAGCGTTATCACTAAACTTGGCTCCAGCGTTGTAATCATTAAGTCCTTCGTACAACTGCTACCGTGTGTACATGTCGCGTGTCGTAGTAACAAGGACGCGAACGGGGTTCGGGGCGCGGCGTCGCACGCGGTTCTTTATTTTTGATCCACAGATTACACTTCCTAAATATAACGTCTCCCCACGCCGTCGCCCCTCTCGTCTCCTCTCTGCAGTTCCGCGGTGCACGCGACGCTTTCGTTTATATGCGATGATAACAACGTAGACTACGTCGGAACCAGGGGGCCGATTCTACTAACAAAATTGTTCTGAAATTGCAATTGAACCTCAGCTTAATCAGGGCTTTAAAGCGTTTTCTTATTTTACTAATGAACAACGATCCCAATGCGGTAACAATGTAGTTGACGCCAATGATCGACCGAAACGTTCTTAAAAGTCATTCTGCTAATCCAATCGAACATGAACGATACTTTAAGAAACGATAACTCGTATTCTACTAAGATTTTGACACACGCTTGAATCGAAACGAGACTGAACATTCTCGGTTCATGTGTCAAAATTAGCGGTTCAAAATAAGTTGGTACAAACTTTTTCCGGATTGATACGAGATTACTTTCGTTTATTCTCATGGAAATTATGGTTTAAGCATATGAATCTGGTTGAATTTGCCCGTAAGGTTACTAATGCATACGTGAATAAAGTTGTAAGTGATAAAACTTTCAATGTAGGTACTCTTTATTTGATTTGATTACCTACTGGCAAAGAACCTTGAAACTGTACTTGAGTCGAGTTGAACCCTCGCATACATTCTTGGGCTACGACCCAGGGCTGTTCCCATCATAAGGAATGGTCAGTAAACATTATAAAAGTTGTATTGTTTTCATCTTAATGTGATGTTTTTGTGAGCTACGTGTGTCAACGTAAATATTTACTTAATTTTTTTGCTATTGTAGTCATACGTACCTACTTATCGATTCCTATTATGTTTGCTGTTAAATAGAACTAATATTATAGGTAAATCAATAAATACTTATAACATCACACACCATACTTACTGATCTTAAAATGATTCATCTTTGTTTCCATAGCATGCAACAGCAACTAGCTGCATTTCCGTTGTTTGTCTATTACTAATATTTGACAGAGGTAAAATATTTCGTTTTTTTTTTATTGTAGCCCAATTATAGGTTCGCGGACGAAGTCGTGGGCAGAAGCTAGTTTAGTTTATATTACAATAAATCTGTCTGAGGTCTCCGACATTAAAAATCCGTTTCTATTTACGCGATTTGAATCGCCCCGACTGTTTTCTTTAATTTTAGAAACAAAATCTGCCGATTAAAATTAATTAAAATTTAAGGAAATAAAAATGTACTTTTCCTGTGGTAAATAGAACGGAAAATAAGTTATAATGAGCTTATTATTCGTATAAACTTAATTTCTTATTTAACCATTTTTTTGTTATGGTAAGATTAAAAACTTACTAATTGAACTGTAGGCAACACTCCTTGATTACCATTCATTCCCGTTGTGATTGGGTTACGTTTCGGTTTCAGTAAGGTTCCAGTGTTGTCGTATAAATAGTAGAATAGGTTTAGGGGGGACAGACGATAGCTGAACGAAACCGAACCATTGATGAGACGGTAGAAAGCGTAGTTTTGCAAATTTGCAGAATCGGCCCCCAGGAGGCACACTTCACCCATACAGTCTCCCACATACAGTGTGTGTGTGTGGACATACATCTACATTTATTATTGCAATTTCTGAATGGTGTAAGCAAACTTCGTAGTTAAGTTTTTATTTAACCATATTAATTTCTAAATTGTCTGAACGAGTCAAAAAGTTTTGTATTTTGAATCGGAACTTTTTGTATGTAACTCACTATTATTCAAATGTTTTTTTTTTGTGTCAACACATTATGGACGGAATCCCATCAGGGAAATTCTCATCGGGGAATACAGGCGTGATGTTATGATATGTTATGTTATGAATATCAGTGGCTCTCTATATGATTATGACGAAGAGGCGCGTTTAAAACGTGCGACAGAAGTGTAATTCGTGTAGCTGGGGCGCTGCTGTGCTGATATTGAAATAAACTGATTAGCTCTGTTCCTGGAAGCCGCGCGGTGAACGCAGCACATAAGTACCTGCATGTGACGTCATTACATGTGACACGGCATGACAGCCGCGCCTGCTTATTTACTTTTATTGGGTGAGTGCGCGGTGTATTAGGTTTGCTAAAAATGTTAGATAGGTACCTATTAGCTGGTGGTAGTATTTCCCAGTAATTGGGTTGTGGAGATCAGATAGGCAGTCGCTCAGAGAAATAGAGAGAGTACATCGACATTTACATGAACTGGAAACCGACTCCAACATAGTTGGGAAAAGTGCGGATTTCAGTTTAGATGTGCTGAACTGTGCGTTCATTGTCAGTTCAATGGTGAAAGTTTATTCGCCCTGAGTAGTTTGATTGAGTCTGTGTCGGGATTTATTGGATAACATTGCTTTGTAATTGATTGAGTCTGTGACGGGATCTATTGGATAACATTGCTTTATAATTGATTGAGTCTGTGACGGGATCTATTGGATAACATTGCTTTATAATTGATTGAGTCTGTGACGGGATCTATTGGATAACATTGCTTTATAATTGATTGAGTCTGTGTCGGGATCTATTGGATAACATTGCTTTATAATTGATAGAGTCTGTGTCGGGATCTATTGGATAACATTGCTTTATAATTAATTGAGTCTGTGTCGGGATCTATTGGATAACTTATTTGACTTTATAAGTCAAACTATTTTAATTTATTGAGTTGTATTGCAATATGTGGTTAGCTAGTGACCTCGACAATTGATCATATTATTTATTGTTATTAATAATTAACTGTTTGGTTTATTTTTTTTACCTTGATGGTCCTAGTTTATCATTTATAACTTCCAGTTACAACTATATGTAAGCGGGCACGCCCTTTATGCCTGGAGGCTTTTATTTAGATATTTACTTCTGTTTACGTTTAGTTTTTATTTCTGCCTGAGTATATACGTAGTTTTCGATGATTTTGTTTGGTATATTGGCGTGTGCCAGCTTATGGCTAATAATTTCAATTATGTTTTGTGTTGCGTAATGTAAATTATTTTCAATACTATTATATAGAATCTTTCTATTTCTTAATTTTGACGTTCGAAAAGTGCTGATTCTCAGCCTAGTATGAATAAATGACTTTTGAATTTTAATTTTAACATTGCTTTATAATTGATTGAGTCTGTGTCGGGATCTATTGGATAACATTGCTTTATGATCAGCGTATGATGTTGCCACTGCTGGGACGCAGGCCTCTTCTCTGTGAGAGGGACACATCGACACGGTCATTGCTTTATTAATGTTTGATAACACAGGCACTTCAATCCTGTTGAACAATGGATGGAAGACTTTCCTTACTTACCCTATACGAAAATTTTTCGTTGAGTAGGTATCATATAGTTTATATTTTGTGTTGTTCAGTTGTTTCAAAGTAGCAGGTAACACACACGACTCCCGCGAGTGTCATCCTCATCACTTCGTCAGATCAGGCTCACCTTGTTTGGGCACGCCACAATTGTGGCAATAAGTATCTTTGAGGAGTGGCTTGAGAGGCGCCACGGCGTCCTCACCTTCCGCCTGACGCAGATCCTCACCGAACACGGCTGTTTCGGGAGGTTCCTGTTCCGCACAAGGCGGGAGGAAACGCCCGGGTGTCACCACTGTGTGGATCGCCCGGAGGACATGGCGGAGCATACGGTGGAGGTCTGCCCGGCTTGGGCGGAGTGTAGCGGCATCTACATTGCTACATGCGAACTACGCATCAAAGACGTGACATCACACAACATCCTGACGTCACACAAATCCTGAATCGCGCAATTAGAGTTTACCGCGCGATAAACATAGATACAAGCTTCCCGACTTCAACCTCTGGACAGTTGCCCGCCAGACACGACACCCGTCTGGTCGGAGGATCCTCCCTTTTCTATGGTGGATGAGTGAACTTTACACCCTGTTCCTCATACCCCTAAATTGGTGACCCAGAACATGCACGTCAACGCAGCCTTCGTGCAACTACTTCAGCGTGACGTCATCATCATCATCATTCCCGCAAGCTTTCGTGAGGCGAGTCACATAGCCAGTCAGCACCCACGGCTTCAACGGGTATCCTGACCACCAGCATGCAGCGAACGCGCATTCCTGGTCATCACCCTCAGCCACAACCCGGCGCTGTACCACATCCAACCCACTGGATCAAGACGCAGCGCCACCCCGACTCACTGGGGAATCACCGCAGACAGTTCCGACTCACCGCGAACTATGCGGCACCCGGTTCCGACTCACTGGAACCACAGCTAGCACTGTGAAGCATCGCAAGATTCAAGACTCGGCCCACTATCGACCTCCGGTCTCCGGAGGGGAGTGATGTAGCGGCATCTACATCGCTACATGCGAACTACGCATCAAAGACCTGATGTCACACAACATCCTGACGTCACACAAATCCTGCATCGCGCAATTAGAGTTTACCGCGCGATAAACATATATACAAGCTTCCCGACTTCAACCTCTGGGCAGTTGCCCGCCAGACACGGCACCCGTCTGGTCGGAGGATCCTCCCTTTTCTGTGGTGGATGAGTGAACTTTACACCCTGTTCCTCATACCCCTAAAGGAGCACCGCCGTGCCCTCACGGAGGTGATTGGCGGCGGCGATCTCTCGCGTCCGGCCCTGGTTCAGGCCATGGTTCGGATCGAGAGTGCATGAGAGGCCGTCACCTCCTCCTGCGAAGCAGTTATGTTCGCGAAGGAGGAGGCGGAGCTCGCGAGGGAGATGCAAGCTGCACGCCCTCGCGGCCCTAGTCACCGCAGGAGACGCCCCGGGCGTCGGGTGTCGAGAGCCGACTTCCGGCCGCCGAGGGCGCGGGCTTGCGGACGGTGAGCAATGGCAGCTCGCTGTCCAATAAGGACCAGGCCCGTGTCGACGGCGCGTTGTGTTCCACGCGCGCCTCAATGAGATGTCAGCACCAACTGACGGGGTCGAAAGACCAATGCCTGCTGGGGTTTCGGGTTTGTCCGAACGGGATATCGCGGCCCCGGCACACAGGCAACGGAAGGAACATGGGTGGGTTTTAGTCAGTAAAACTCTGACACATCCTCTCGCTCTGCCCAGAGCGGGAGAAGTCATTTGATGATTTCCCACGCTCTCAAAAAAAAAAAAAGGCTCACCTTGTTCGTTCACACCAGCGGAATGTAGGTATAAGTAGCATTCGTGAGCATTTTGCTTGTTATCTATCGCCAAATCCCGAGCTTGCAGGCAGATCTCATGTCCTGTATTACGTTACGCACTCACGCCGGTGAGTTAATGGATTAGTCCTAAATTGAGTAAGCGAACATGACGCACTACAGCGCACAGCGCCGCTGTCAGCCACTCTCGGTATGATACTGCCACTAGACAGAGTCAAAGTTGTCTCCAGCGCATTAAATCTACGTTTAATTTAGCGGCAGCCGTCCCATGGACAGCGCGTGACTTGATGTATTATTAATTTGCGCGTCACGAGAAAGCGGTGACACATCCCAACACTCATTGGAAACTTCTTTTTTGAGCGTGTCCTTACAGCGGTGAGGTTAGCCGCCGGGTGTTGGACAGTTTGGACCGCTCTGCGCTGCATTTGATTAAAGCTTGATGTCGTCATGTTCCGTTGAGTGAAGTCGAAAATGTTTGCACCCCTTTTATTTTGATTATTCAAACAGAAAAGGGAGTTACTTTGTCGAAATAAGCAGTAAAGTTGATGAATCAAGAGAATATAGAATGGAAGAGCGAGCGAAGCGCGCTCGAAAAGTGTAACAAGTCGCCTCGGATAGGTTCGGTTTTCTTTAGTCCATTCAGAAATAGTACCTAAATCTTATTCTTTCGACTTATGCAGAAAAGCTGAACCTCATTTTACAGCACCTAAGTAAATATTATGAACCGTTTGGGTTTTGGAAATTAGCCTTAACCTTTTCTTATACCAAGAACATAAAATTAAATGAATGTATACTTTATTATTGGTGCCGCCGGGGTCCCCCGTTGGTCTTTGGTCACTCTACGCCCCCGAGGGGGGCGCGCTCCAACGGTTGGGAATCCCTGCTTTAAAACATTATTGAATTTGATGCAACCGTTGATTGTTTGTCTTCAGTGAGAGGGCAACTTTAAGATTAAGATTAAGACAACAATTATATATTTAACTTTTTTTTGTTTCACAAGTTAAACCTATTTATTAATTAAGATAATGCTGATAGTACACCAACCTACAGCTCCGAACAGGTAGCAATCTAAAGCTTTTGTTAATTATCACGGGCCGATTAGAAAAGTCGCGTGTGAAACCTTAAGATTTAATATAAATACTTTATGTGCCGCTACCTTTGGTAAAGTTATCGCTGTTAACAATTTCCATCTCGCTGGACAAAATGAAAAGTGTAAAACTTCGCAACACAAGCAGAATGGAAGCTCTAACTAAAGTAAACTAAGAAATTTTATGTAAGTGTGTTTTATTACGGAGTATGTCTAGACTTGTCTTGTCAGTTGTCGAGCGATATGTTCGTAAGTCAACACGGAAGGGTGTGGTCGATAGCGACTAATTGAAACTGGCCCAATTTCATGTGAAACACAGCAGTCGATTTGCGCGGGCGCACCCTGCACTCCAGTCGATAATGATTTATATTATCATGATAAATAAAGTCGCCACTTTTCGTCTATTGAGTATCACAATCGATCAGGCAATAAACTGAGATGTTTGTGCAAGAATATGTTGGTTAAGTAAGGTAAGTCAATCAAATTATCTGTAGAAAAGTAGGTTAGGTTATTTAATTAACCACAAACTTATAGTCATGCAGTAGCCCCCACACCCGACACTCTCTATGTTAAAGAAACGTGGTGTTACAATGTTTTTGTGCAGATTTAAACAATAATGAATCAATTGCCACGAATCCACAAAAGTGCTCGTGAATCAGTGCCTTGTGCGAGTATGTGCTTAGAAGGTTTCAGTGCAAGGTTCCGCCAGCGCACCTACCACGTGTCGGTGCTATGCACGTCAAGGAAAATACATTGGCGTGCACATATCAACACAAGGCTTAACGACTCAGTATAACACGTCGATGTATCTCGTGCGCGTGAGTATCAGTGATAACACCGGCTTTACAACGACTGCATGGTTTTATGATTATGCGGCGGCGGCACTTTGATGCCTCCGACCGTAATTATCTCATAAAATTTTCACTTATCGTATCAACTTTATAGTTTCATACCTAACTGTTTCTAAATAAAATTATTAGTTCATATCCTGTCTCCTGCTATACTCGTAGTAGTGGTTCTACAGTCGTCATGTTGATACAATAAAGTAAACCTTCGCGGCGTTAGCCCTATTGTTACCGTTACCAAACTACTTTACTGCTTTACTTGAGTTAAGTAGTTACTTACTTACACATGAGCTCCATACAAGTTCGTACCTGTACAAACTGGAACCAAAGATTTTATTCGTCTGTTCTTCGCGACGACCGGTCTTTACCAGTGACTAAGTTGGATCCTTTGCTGTTTTTGGTATTTCTGAATGATCTTTTAGATTTAGTAAATTGCAATTGTTTAGCCTACGCTGATGATTTAAAAACAAACTGTAGGATATCGGACCTAAGTGATTGTGCAAAGCTTCAGAGCTATCTTGATGTCCTTCAACAATGGTGTTTGAACAACAGAATGACGCTCAGTGTTAAAAAATGCCAGACTATTAGATTCACGAATAAAGTGAATTACATTCAATTTGATTATCGTATTGATGGGTCGGTACTGAGCAGAGTGTCGGTCATCCGTGACCTAGGGTACTCTTGGATACATCTCTATCTTTCCGCGATCATATACGTATATATATATACGTACATATATAGCATAGTGACTAAGGCTGTATGTCGAAACCTTTTCGTAATTATAGTTGCATTGTTTTCCTTGACAACTCACTATTAAGGACACTCCTTGGAATATTGTTGCACTATTTGATCTCCCCATCACTCAACTAATCTAATAATATTGAATTCGAAAAGCCATCCCTGATTACGGCACTTAGGTTAAGGCAGTTTAATATGATTAGCTTGAATGAAAGACGTAACCATTCGGAGTTACTGATACTTCATAAAATTATAAACAGTTCCATTGATGCACAATGAATAAACCATTTTAACTTTAGGCCTAGCCAAAGTACTAACGTCATCATCGTATTTTTGAATGACCTACATCCACCTTGATTACTACATTTAATAGCCCCCTTAAACGTATGGTAAGGCAATTTATAATGAAAGGTCTATCTTGACGGATTAACCTATTGATATTTTCTCCATGAATTTCGCTTCATACAGGCGCTCCCTATTTAAACAGTGTGATGAGTGCCCGTCTATCTAGCTCAAATTGGTTTGTTTTGTAGTGTTGTAGATTTATGTCTACTAAACACAATTTAAATAACATATTTTATTGCATAAGGATAAATATAATACCGGTCAAAATAGCTTCAGAAATAACAATGAAATTTTTATCAAATACTGAAAGATAAAAATGTTTTTTGTGGTTCATCCTTAGAAGATACCACAAGACCACAAGATGCCATCACGAACTTTTTTGTTGAAGTTTTTAAGAACCATTGAACCATTCTGTAAATCATAAATTATATGTATCTGTCGGAGTTGGTTGTCAATTGCAACTGTGGGTAGTCAACAGAATTTGTTATGATTTGTTTTTCTTATTATTAATTTAAGTGATTTTTACTATCAATTATTGTCTAATAAATCGGAACATAATTTATTAAGTACTCGGTGTACGCAATAATAGATTTTTGGCAACTTATTCCGTATTATTGTAACCGAGGGTTTTGTTCAAAACAATTGATGACATGTTGCTCTTATTTTGAAATGATTTACTTGTTTTTTTTTTTTTTTTTTTTTTTCGCCGGCTGTCGCTGAAAACCAGCGCTGGGGCTCTGTCTCGCATAGGGTCGCAGCTTTATGCTGAGCGATGGCCGTTTTGCGTGGATGTGACGCATGTTTTCCCCGGAACTGTTTATTTTCGTGTTTTGTTCTTACCTTGCGTCATGTGTTACCGCAAATAAACGTATTTTCTTTCTTTTTCTTTTTGCTTTTATTTATTTATTATTTTCTATTTATTATTTTATTATTATTCTATTTTTATTTTTATTTTTTTTATTTTTTCTGCTCCCGACAAAACTGTCGGTTTACCTGGTACAGCGCTGCTGTATATTCATATAGCTGTATTGGCTTGCTGATAGCGAGTAGATACACTTTGTCACTGGGTGGCTTGGCCACTATACGAACTGAGACCTTAAAAGTCTGTTCGATTCTGTGTTGTTACTCCATTTGTATTGTTTTATTTTATAAAGTGTAACTGCTGTATACCTACTGTAATAAAAACTGTGTCACTGTTTATACAGTCTTGTTTATCCCAATAAAATGGGAACTCCAAACCCTGACGATATACCTCTCGGCACTCCTGATCCTACATATCTTTTACTGTTTTCACAAAACCTTAATGAATTATACCTTCCGCATGAAAATCCATTCAGTAGTTTTCGAGTTTATCGCGTTCAGACAGACAGACGCGGCGGGGGACTTTGTTTTATAATTTTATTATTTTAGGATTCCACCACGTAAGTAATGTTTTTCATGTTGAAAATTTTCAAATTTTTCTTCATGAATGTGTTTTAATGAAATTATTATTATTATTAATGGCAGGAGTAAGCCAGGGAGCCGAAACAAACTTGACTTTGACTCTTCGGATAGGGGCATGACGATCGTATAAGCTGAGTATCGTGCTGTTGAAAATGTGAACCATATCGTTAATACACGAGCTCTCTAAGACATCCGTCCAGACGATGCCACCAATTTTGTTTTTGTTTCAAATCATACGTGCGAAGGAACTGCGTTCCTGTCGGGGATCGGACTGCACACGTTTTTTTTTCTCACAGAGGGTGATAAAAAAAAAATGTATGCTGGGACACATAAGAAAAAATTCAAAAGCAACAATGGTTCTGATTTTTTTTCTCTATTCGTTCGAATTTTGAAGTTCGATTTGTTTTAGGTTAGTTTCGGCCAGTCTATCATCGTAAAATGGTAAGTTAGTGTCACATTTCCTCCGAAATGTATGGGAAAAGTTTTTTGCGATTTCTATCTTTTCTAGTACCTTAGTTTGACCTTAGTTGGTTCGATAGAGTTTTTTGATCTTTACGAGTATAAGAAACAGGATCAATTAGCATCAAAAAAAGTTTTTGTGAAATCTGCCCATTTTCTTGCTAACTGTCCATTTTATTCTAAATATGTGAATGCAGATCGAAATCTTTTAAAAAGTTAAGGACAGTCTCTTAAGATCGTTTTCCTGTAGCTACAACGTTTAAGGTAGCTGTCCTTACTGCCCCATCTCAAAAATCCACCCTTTCCAATGCACATCTTTCGTCATCAATCTTCATTCGGCTCATCTGCGTTATAATCAACTAGCTGCCCGCCCCGGCTTCGCACGGGTAGCACTAAGTACTTATCTACAGCGTACCTACCTACCTATCTACCTATCCTACCCTACCTATCTACACTACTTACCCTACCTACGGCAATTCATTTCTAGACATTGACTCCCCTCCCGTACGGCCCGTACCCCAGTGACGCCTACATTGCATAAGGTGCTGCCTAGCTAGCCGAGCAGGGTGAGCGGCTACCACGCAACTTTTTTCTAATAATAAGATTTTTAAGCTCGTGATATCTTTCGAATGGAATGTCCGAATTGAATAATTTAAAAAGTTATATTATAAAGGTATTGAAGCAGTCTTGAATATAATTTATTTTGATAAGGATTAATACCAAGATACAAATAAAGAGCCTTTTCTAGCGGCAGCATTTCAATTATTATTTTTAAATAAAAGAACTATTGTGGCATAACTATAATAGTTAGACATATGCTGTCGCGACACTTTTTGTAAATAATTATGTGTTCTGCAAAGTCGTAGTACATTATTGAAGTGAACCGTGAAACTTGAGATTCCAATCTATTCTCTCCCTCCGCCGCTGCCACCTCTCACCACGCGATATGTCGTCTATCCCCTCCACCGCAACGGTTTTTCGTGACAGAAAAAATCCTAATAACCCCCGTCTATAAAGGGTGTAAGGGTAAACACCGTTATCCTTGAAACCAGTGGTTTGGTTTCATTTATAGAACGTAAAATAAATGCTTTTTTTTTTAAAGAATATCTACAAAATTCAAAATTTAAAAGTCATTTATTCAAACTAGGCTGAAAATCAGCACTTTTCGAACGTCAAAATTACATAAGACAGTCCCCCAAAACGCCCACCCTTCACCACTTCCTAGTGCATTTTACCACAAGTGTATTTCATCCTATGCGCTAGGGCTGTCAAGCTTGCGTCTCAACACGGGAGAAGAGCGCGGGGAATACACCGCGCCACGTCGTGACCCGACTGGTCGCGAGCGCGACCCCTCCCTCACCCCTGTCAGTCAGCTGTCTCGCTAGCGAGCGCGCGTAACGCCGCGTCGTCGTAGCGCCGCTCATTCTCGCGCGTAAATAATTGTAATTGTGTCGGATAAAAATCTTTTTAAATATTTTTAATAAAAAAACGTTTTTTTTTTTTACTCATTCGGTTATTTTTATATTAAGTAATATGGTTTGAGTGACAACGGTGTTTACCCTTACATCCTGTATAGAAGTTTCACTTCAAAAGTAGAGTGTTCACCTTGGGAGCAACACTATTTTAAGCTCGAGTAAACACTCTCGCCTTAAAAATTGTTGTTTGCTCCCTAGGCAAACAATCTACTATTTCTATCCAAGCCCGCCCTCAACTACTTGACTGAAATCCTTACTTTCTCATAGTGATAGTATTATTCTTTTAGCCTTGCGTCACACGTCTCACGTAATAGGTACCTGTAAAACACACCTTCATGTAGTTATAAAGAAAAGGATAATAATCGTATTATTGAAATCCTTAGAACGGCCTTTTCTTTGGTGTCCCCCCTTAACCCCAACAAGTAGAGCTTTTTCATATTTTCCTAAATCTTTAATTGGTGGAGATGAACGGAAACAGCGATATTATGAAAGTTATTCAAATTCAAATTCAAAATATTTAATTTCACATAAAGGCCACAAGGGCACAAGGGCACTCATGAAACGTCAGAAGCTAGGTGCACGGTTCCAATTGGTCGTTTCCTATGGAGAAGAGCCGGCAAGAAACTCCACGGTCACTCTTTTAAAAGTAAATTGTTTTTACAATGTTTTCAAATTACAGTGTTAAAAGGTAAGAGAGGACAGTGTAGGCCTATCAACAAGTACCAGGTACTTAGCAAAATATAAATGGTCCACAGATCTACAGTATGTTAAGCCTACAACGTTCTCACATTCACAAAATTTTAAAGAATAGAAACTATATAAAAGATTAATAAAAATAAAGACTTATTTATTGCCACTACAGCTGTAACAAACGAAATTTAATGAAAAAATAAAATATATATATACTTAGAATATTGTAAGTACATAATGCCAAATAATAAAAAGATTATGTCAAGGAAGTATGTAAAAACATAAAAAAGGTAAAATAAAATAATTATCGTAATTTGGGATGTGATCGCAGTTAATAGACATTTACATAGTTATGCCGTTGATCAGGTACCAGGGAAGCCACATGTGCAGAAGGAATTATTGCCAAACTTCCTTGTCTTCAACGTAGTCTTTAATCTTAAAATATGCTTTTTTGATAAGGACACGTTTGATGTGGGTTTTGAACTTTCCATCGCTAAGTTCTCTAACTGACTTTGGCAATTTGTTGTAAAAGCGAATACTGTTTATAACAAATGACTTAAAAGTTTTAATTAATCTAAATTTGGGTATCACAATTTCATGTTTACTACGTGTATTTATATTATTGAAATCGCTTCTTATTTTGAAGAGTCCTGAGTTTTTGCGAACATACAAAATACTTTCTAATATATAAAGAGAAAGCTGAGTAAGTATATTAATTTCTTTGAATTTTTCTCTAAGGGACTCACGAGGACCCATTTTATAGATCGCGCGATATAATTGCATCTACATCAGCTGCCGATCCCCACAGCAGAATGCCATAAGACATAATATGTGGAAATAAGCAAAGTATACTAACCTAGCTGTGGCTACATCAGTCAGTTGCCTTATTTTTCTAACTGCATATGCAGCTGAACTTAATTTACCTGAAAGAGCTCTAATGTGGGCGCCCCATTGCAATCTCGAATCTAAGGTTATTCTTAGAAATACAGTTTCCCTAATAGCATCTAGTTTTAAATTTAGACCTACTTGAGGTACATTTGGTAAAGACAACTTAAGACATTTGGTTTTGTTCGCATTAAGTAAAAGATTATTAGCTGCGAACCATCTAGAAAGAACATATTAAAACACTCCTTTGTTGAATGAGGCCACGCAGTAAACATTCGTCTAATGCTAATATTATTTAAACTTGTTTTTCTATGTTTATTGGGGGGCAATCGCAGCGTTATCGCAGTCGGCGGCGCTCGGCGACATTGTCGCGATATGCCCGTGATGAGCACAGTTTAAGACCCGAGTGTTTGCCGAGCACTCGGTACATGTGTCTGTGTGTGCTCGCTACTAATCGGTATCTAATCGCCGATCATCCGTCAAGATATTGGAGTGCGTTGCCCCCGCGAGTTCCGTTTAATTGCTCGTCTTGATTTCCGAATCATAATAATATCTGGTACATACGCTCGGGTTCTTTTATCAGACGCAAGGCTTTTAAACCTTCGATCCGACTTAACAAATCTTTATTAATTGAAATGATAGCTAAAGTTCGTTTTTCTAATACCGTAGACTAATTTGACGGGTGCAAATGTCAAACTCCAAACTGAAAAAACAAACATCAATCATTTGAAATGCGAAATTAGTCTACGGGATTAAAAAACGAACTATAGGTTTGATTAAATGCATGGCACGGAAACGCTTCCACGGCCGCGAGAGACGATATTGTCAACATTTTGCATACACACCAAGCAAGTCCATGATCGTCACCGTTTATACTCATAGAATCTAACAGACCTGTACAGACCATAGCCAATTGCGCTCAGTTGAGCCAAATTCGGGCACGAACATTATTAGTAAAAGGCATTTCTAGAGGCGCTGCCTATGGCGATGGCTGGCCGTGGCAATTCCGTGCTCTGTGTGCATGACCGTTTGTTGAAGTGGTTTTATTTTCATTTGACACAAAAGCCAAAACCAAATAAAGAATGTATATATAAACTTAGGAGACACCTCGAAGCATAGTCTACAAGCGTCTGTCGCTCATATAATTAGAAAATAATGTATTCCTTTCCCGTCAGACTATTTCTGAACCGACGTAAATGTGTTCGTTCGGATGGCGCTTTATTTCCTTATTTCGCCTTGTTGAACAATTGCGCCTATTTTATTTACACATACATACATATTTTTGTTTGTGTTTATTTTGTGTAATCGTGACACAAAAGTAACACAAATGAAGAGTTAGGGCAGAGTCACAACGAAGTCGACGAATATAATCAAATTCACTTCTTGCACTTTCTTAAATTTTTGTGGATGATTTTATTTGAAAGGCTCTCGGTAACCGTCTATGCCGTTCAGCGGGCGTCAACGGCATCTTTCCTAAAACGGAAATGGAATTATTATATTACTGTGAGAAGCCCTTTTTTTTTTTTTTTTTTTTTTTTTTTTTTTTTTTTTTTTTTTTTTTTTTTTTTTTTTTTTTTTTTGAGTGTGGGAAATCATCAAATGACTACTCCCGCTCTGGGCAGAGCGAGAGGGTGTGTCAGACTTTTACTGACTAAAACCCACCCGTGTTCCTTCCGTTGCCTGTGTGCCGGGGCCGCGTTATCCCTTTCGGACAAACCCCAGCAGGCATTGGTCTTTCGACCCCGTCGGATGGTGCTGACATCTCTTTGAGGCGCGCGTGGAACACAACGCGCCGTCGACACGGGCCTGGTCCTTATCGGACGGCGAGCTGCCCATTGCTCACCGTCCGCAAGCCCGCGCCTACGGTGGCCGGAAGTCGGCTCTGGACTCCCGACGCCCGGGGCGTCTCCTGCGGCGACTAGGGCCGCGAGGGCGTGCAGCTTGCATCTCCCTCGCGCGCTCCGCCTACTCCTTCGCGAGCATAACTGCTTCGCAGAAGGAGGTGACGGCCTCCCATGCACTCTCGCTCCGAACCATGGCCTGAACCAGGGCCGGACGCGAGAGATCGCCGCCGCCGATCGCCTCCGTGAGGACACGGCGGTGCTCCGCCCAAGCCGGGCAGACCTCCACCGTATGCTCCACCGTGTCCTCCGGGCGATCCACACAGTGGTGACACCCGGGCGTTTCCTCCCGCCCTACGCGGAACAGGAACCTCCCGAAACAACCGTGTCCGGTGAGGACCTGCGTCAGGCGGAAGGTGAGGACGCCATGGCGCCTCTCAAGCCACTCCTCAAAGAGGGGACTTATCGCCGCAATTGTGGCGTGCCCAGAGCTGGGTTGCGACAATCGCACACTCCATGCCGCCATGAGATCCCGCCGGAGCTCTGTCCGCTGTGCCGTTTCTCGCGGCAGCGGAGTTACACCCCGGCGTTTCGCCTCCTCGCGCAACTCCCACATGTGCGCGAGGACTTTCGCCTCCAGATCCCATGGCGGTAGTCCGGCAAGGAGGCTCGCCGCCTCACGGGAGACCGTGCGGTATCCCCGGACCAGCCTGATGGCCATGACCCTTTGGGACGCGTTCAACCGCCGGGCCGGTCGCAGCCTCAATGAACGCGCCCACACCGGTGCCCCGTAAAGGGCCATGGACCGCACGACCCCCGCGTAAAGCCTCCGGCAGGAGGCGTTTGGACCCCCCCGGTTGGGCAGGAGCCGCTTCAAAGCAGCCCCAGCCCTATCCAGTTTGGGAGCCAAACGTCGGAAGTGCTCCACGAAGTTCCACCGGCTGTCGAGGACGAGTCCCAGGTACTTCATCGTCGACTCGACACCGATGTGAACCCCTCCCGCCGTAATCTGGGAACCCGACAGTGGCGCGTTCCGAGGACCATAGAAACACATGGCCTCGGACTTGTGCAAGGCCACCTCGAGTCCCAGTTGCCGGATCCTTTCGACGATTGTCGCAACCCAACGTGTCGCTAGTTCGGCCGCCGCCTCATGCGACCTCCCCTGCACCAGGACCAGCGTGTCGTCAGCGTAGCAAACCACGCTGACGCCGCTAGGGAGGTCGGCGCGCAGCACCCAGTCGTAGCCGATGTCCCACAGATGCGGTCCCAGGACCGATCCCTGTGGGACACCGCACGACATCTCTCGCCGGTTCCACTCTCCGTGGTGACCGGGGTAGATGACGGCCCTGTCCGTCAAATAGGCCTCGACCACTCGACAGAGGTAGGTCGGCATCCGGTGATACCGGAGTGCCTCCCTAATGCAACTCCAAGGCAGGGTATTGAAGGCATTGGCGATGTCAAGAGACACCGCCAAGACTACCCCACCCCGGGCAACAGCATCCCCCGTCGTGAGGGCTCGAACGCGCATGATGGCATCCACCGTAGAGCGCCCCTTGCGGAAACCATACTGGCTCTCCGTCAAATCCGGCCCCACTCGCACCAGCTGCCCGACAAGGCGGTCTGCAATTACTCTTTCAAAGAGCTTGCCCACCTCATCGAGCAGCACGATGGGCCGGTAAGCGGACGGAGAGTCCGCCGGGCGCCCCGGCTTCTTGATGAGGACCAGTTTCCCCGTGTTCCAACGAAGTGGGAACTGGCCCCTCTCCAAGCATGCGCTTAGGAGCCCCCGAAGTCGAGGCCCGAGAGCCTCTAAGGCCAGAACCCAGGCTTTTCCAGGTAAGCCGTCGGGTCCTGGGGCGGTATTTTTTGCACTCAGCCTACGTACCGCCACTCTCAGATCTACCTCGGTCACCTCCGGAGTATCGTCGTCGTCGTCCCTGGTGTGGTCCGCATCGGGCACCGCAGGAGGCGGAGCCATGGGCGGGGGAGTATGTTCCCCTCGCGAGGGGAACAGAGCGCTCACCACGTCCTCCACGAGCTGGGGCCGGAGACTCTGCGTCAGCGGGGGAGCCCATGGGCGGAGTTTATCTCTCACCCATTTGTATGGGCGTCCCCACGGATCTCTGTTCAGAGTCTCCAGCGACTCCTCGCGGGCCAGTCCTCTGGCCCACTGTGAGAAGCCCTAAGTGTAACGTGACGCAAAAATAATAACACAATGGTCACACAAATGAACAAAATGAACGTGTCCGTTACCTACAAAAAATTATATTCTTGTAATTTCACCATAGAGTTACTCGTGAAACATACATTTGACTATAATTTACCATCAACTACACTGACATGCTGCACTGTAAAGTATAAAACTTACCAAATTCACGTAATTTGGCACTTTAAAACAAATACGACGCGCACGAAGTGATCGTGCGCGTCGTATTTGTTTTAAAGTGCATATATATATATATATATATATGTGCATAAGTATTAACCATCAGTTACAAAACAAAATGGCTTGGCCGAAAGAAACTAGCGCCCTCTCGTTGTAGGTAACTATTTTGACGCATAGAGGTGCCATACTAAATTTGAAATTTACTTCAATTATTATAAAATATCAAAATAACAAGAAAGAATAACACAAAAAATGGAATATGAGACACGCGATTGTGGGCACATAAATAAATGATTTATAGTATAACTTACCCGTTCACCTGACAAAACATTGTTGAATCAGATTACTTATTGTGTGCATTATTTATTATTTGCTGCATTTTTTAAATACGCGCGACTGTGGACATTGCCCTTTTGTATGGGAAAAAAAATACGGCAGGAATTAAAGGAGACTATTCAAAAGTGGTATAAGGACCGATAGCGATATGGTTTTGACATTTGTGTCGGGATACCTCATCTTAACCCTTGTGCAAAAGGGTATCAAAATCTGACTCTTGCCGAGTGACTCTTGTTGAGAATGATACACTTTTATATTATACAGGCTGGATATTCAGACGCGTCGTAATGGCAGGTACCTTAACCGTTATAGCTACAGGAAAACATTCTTAGAAGACTCTTCCTTTACTTTTTTAAACATTTTGACCCGCATAAAAAATTTGTGTCTATGTCAATTGTCAAGAATCTTGCCAACCCGTACGATAATTATGGGGACGTATGATAATAAGGATGTTGACTGGGGAGAAAAAATAAACTATTTAGTCCATCAGTCAGATAATAAAAAATATTAGACACGTATGTTTTGCTTTATCAAATTAATAAAAAATGGTTTAGATAAAACGCATTAAACTCGGGGAGTGGGGGCTCGCTACGCCACAAGTCAGTATAAAATATATCGGCCAGTGACGTCATGCTAAATTTTAACGCATTGCCTACTCAAGGTATTGCCGTAATCTTTTGATTACGTGTAAAAAAGAAAAAATACGTGTCCAATATTTTTTTAATAATCTACCTGACGGACAAAAATATATTTTTTTCAAACATCCCTATTCCTGTCTTAATTCTAACAAAAAAAAAACAGGGAAAAATTCTACAGAGACTGTCTTTAACACTTTAACTCAATGGGACTAACCTAGTGTAGAGAACGAGAAATATCAGAAATGGCAAAAGCTTTTCCCAAAAACGGTTCGTAGTGATCAAACACATTATCCACGATTTTTATAACGTATGCATTTAAAACAAGAAAGTCATCTTATTGTAAATTAAATTTTTTTATGTACTTCTTTTTTTAGGTAATGAAGAATCAAGGGGTTTAAAATTGCGTCTATAAGGAGGTCATAGAGGTAAAAATACAGAGTTTTAAACTATCAATAATGGTGCCGATTCTCTTGTCACAAATGCCTCTAAACTAGACAAAAAGTCACAAAAATTTTGTTTATTCCTGTCAAACGACGATTTCCCATTCTGAAATAGACTAAAGTGACACAACTTAACTATATTTTAGTTAACACTAAGATAGTACTGAGTTTTTAATTTAGTGAAAATAGCAATTTTGCCATTCTGAATTTGACGTTTTTCACCTAAAATTTTTATTGTAAAAAACCAAAGCAGACTAAACCTGACAAATTTTAATCGCGATTAAAAAGGTGTGGTATAAAATACGTTGTCACGAACTAAAATTCACACCAACATCTCGACTTCACGTGCAAAAACAGTAAGTACTGTATTTATTTTTTATTTTGCTTATATCTCGAAAATGGTGCGTCCTATCGCATAAACCCCTCAAAAACTCAACTTGTAGGTTATATTTTTTCATATACTATACAAAAAATTAAAAATTCCATATAAAACACGCCGAGGCTACACACCGTGCCCGACTCCGGCTCAAAAAAAAAAATGGGTTACGGCAAACCACGGGTACCACGTGGATTCGCGATTGTCAAATTCGATTTTAGTGGTGTCAAAATTATTTTTAAATTTAGAGATTAGTTTTTGCAGAATAGCTTTAAAATTCTCATAGCCAAAAGTAAGGAATTTTAGTGATAGTTTAGTTCGGTGTCCAAGAGAATCGCGCACCTATATTTATTCAAACTACTTTTTGTATCTCTATGTACGATAATTTGTTTCGAAATGTAGGTATATGATGGGAACGTTTTTATTATTTGTGACTTTTCTAGCTCTGTAACCTAGTACGTATAGAAGAGTATTTTAATCCATACACGAAACTGCATCAATTTGCACAATACAAATAAAACGTAAGGATTGTCATTTTTTTAGGTGACTGTGAGATTTTACAAAATCTGTGAATGCAGTTAGCAATAACTCAAAATTTAAGGGCAGTTAAGGGACCCTTGAAAATCGTGTAAATTCTAAAAGTATATTTTTCTTGATTACCGGGTCAGATTTTGATGCCCAAGAGACTTTGCACAAGGGTATAGATGAAGTATCCCTACACAAATATCAAAACCGTATCGTTATTGGTTCATAGACACTTCCCATACAAAGAACAGTCTCCAGTCGTCAGTTTTTTAAAGAAATAGAACCAAATTCCATACAAAAAAAAAACTATGTTTGTTATTTTACTACTAATTAGTTTGAATGTTGATTTATATGTTTACATTTCGAACTGTATTTTTATTTTATTTGGCCAATAAGTTTCATGGACACATAATTACAACAAAATGTACATACATTTTGAAATCGACCCATATTTACTGTGCAGTCATAGTATTAAGTATGTTTTTAATTGATATCATTCAAACAAAAGCTCCCACTAAACTAATAAATATTTTCGACTAGGAACGATACTTTAGCGGTACATAACTACGTACAAAAAATTTACAGTTGCATAAAAGAACGAAGGTACGCTATTCGACTATTCCTAGACATGACGAAGGCGTATGACACGGTATCACACAAAATTTGATTACAAAATCTTTACGGTTCGAGTATTAGAGGATAAGCTTTTAATTGGTTTAAATCATATTTACAAGACTTGCCAAAAAAGATAAGTTAGTCGTGTATTTTGTTCGCTGCCGATGATTCTTTATTATTAAAAAACGGCCGCGGATGTTAACCATCTAGCTATTCAAAAAACTTTCACAGAAACTGAGCAATGGTTAAACGAACATAACTTAGAAATGAACTTAACAAAAATATGCCAATTCAGACCTTACCAAAGAACCCCACTTAACCTAAGACAACAAATTAAATTAGAAAAAAATAACGAATTTGCACTTTTAGGCATAACATTAGACTCAAACCTAAATTGGAAGAAACATGTAGAAAGTATAAGAGCAAAATTGTCCACTTTATTCATACACTAAGCTTATTAAAATGGAACACATAGGTACTATAAAACCGCCTTTTTTTATTGGGGTGGGAAATTATCAAATACCTTCTCTGGGCGGAGCGGTAGGGCGTGTCAGACTCTTACTGACTTAAACCCACCCGTGTTTCTTCAGTTGCTTGTACGTTGCCAGGGGCCACGGTATCCCTTTCGGACTTTCCCGCGACCTCGGCAGGCATCGGTCCTAGTGGACCCCATCAGTTGTGCTGACATCTCTCACCGGAACGGCGCACGTGGAACACAGCGCGCCGTCAACCTGGGTCTGGTTCTTATCGGACGGCGAGCTACGCATTGCTCACCGTCCGCAAGCCCGCGCCTACGGTTGCCGGGAATCGGCCTGCGATTCCTGACGCCCAGGGCGTCTCCTGCGGCGGCTAGGGGCATGAGGGCGCGAAATTTGCTTATCCTTCACGCGTTCCGCCTCCGCCTTCACGAGCATTACTGCTTCGCGGAAGGAGGTGACGGCTTCCCACTCATTTTTGCTCCGTACCATGGCCTGGACCAGGGCCGGATGCGAGAGATCACTGCCGCCCATCGCCTCCACAAGGACACAGCGGGGAGAGGACGGTCCTTCGCTAAACAGGATGTTGAAATATCCGGAGGAATAACGAACCAATAAGGATAGAGCCAGGCATAATTCAGGGCGATAGTTTGAGTCCGCTTTGGTTCTGCTTAGCCCTGAATCCTCTTAGCATACTGCTGGAGGGTTCTGACCAAGGCTATCTGCTGAGGAGAGGTGGTCAGGTTATATCTCACCTCCTCTACATGGATGACCTAAAACTCTTTGCACCCAACAATTTGCAACTGATGGAGCTACTGAAAGTAACTGGAATTTTCAGTAGAGCCATCAGGATGGAATTTGGTGTGGACAAATGTGCGGTCATGCATGTACAGCGAGGGGAGATTGTGGAATCCATGGGAACCCGATTCTCGGATTCTATAAACCATAGAGCCCTCTCCTCATTCGAAAGCTATGTCGGAAACCTTGGGCATCAGTGCTACTGACATGAAGCAATCGTTGAAGGAACGCTTCTTTGGTCGTCTCAAGAAAGTATTTAATAGTTTTCTACGGCCTTTAAGGCCTTCAACGGTTGGGTCATGCCGGTGGCGATGTACTCTTTCGGCGTACTCAAATGGACTTAGACCGAACTCGGCGCCCTGGATAGGAGGGTCCGTACACTGCTGACTGGATGTCGAATGCATCACCCGCGGTCGTCGGTAATGAGATCGTATATCCCGCGAAAGTGTGGAGGTCGAGGTTTTTTAAATGCCCTCCACAATCGCGAGTTAAGCAGTCTTAGGGAATATTTCTTAGAAGCCGACGTGAGAATGCCTCGAGATGTGTTCACGGTGGACAAAGGTCTCACCTCGCTTTCCTTGGCTAAAGATAATTCAAAATTCAAAATTCAAAAGTCATTTATTTAAACTAGGCTAAGAATCAGCACTTTTCGAACGTCAATTACATAAGACAGTCCCCCAAAACGCCCACCTTTCACCACTTCCTAGTGCATTAGCTGGAAAGAAGAAGTGGCGCAACAAACTCCCCAGCAGCACAGCTGTCTGTTCAGTTAGAAGAACAAAAAAAAAAGATTCTATATAATAGTATTCGAAATAATTTACATTACGCAACACAAAACATAATTTAAAATTAAATATTTAATTAAAATTATTAGCCATATGTTAGCTACCACACGCCAATATACCAGACAAAATCATCGCGAACAGATGCTCAGGCAGAAATAAAAATTTTAACGTAAACAGAACTTAATTTCAAAATAAAAGCCTCCAGGCATAAAGGGCGTGCTCGCTTACATATAGTTGTAACTGGAAGTTATAAATGATAAAGTAGGACCATCGAGGTAAAATAAATAAACAAACAGTTAATTTCTAATAACAATAAATAATATGATCAATTGTCGAGGTCACTAGCTAACCACATATTGCAATACAACTCATAAAAAAAACATTGTGATGAGTAGATTATGTCAACAATAAATTAAATTTATTAACTTGACTTATAAAGTCAAATAAAATAAACAATTATATGAACTCATATAACTTGTCATTAAGTAAGCTGGAGAAAGAACATAAACATTGTCTTGAGTTAATCACAGCGACCAACTATTCTTATCATTTAAGTAGTCGTTGATAGAATAGTATGCCTTTGAACAAAGCTTGGATTTTACTTTCGTTTTAAACGCATTAAAAGGCAAATCAAAAAATCCCAGATTAAATCATTTGAAACTAATTTAATAACGATTTCCGAGGGTAGCTTGTTATAAAAAGTTATACCAAGCCCAACAAATGAGTTATGAACCCTATGAAGCCGGTGAAAGGGAGCTCGTAGTTTGTCCTTATTTCTAGTGTTAACATTGTGAAAATCACTGTTTTTAGTGTATAAGTGTATATTTTGCCTAATATATAAGATATTGGCGAAGATGAATTGAGATGCCACCGTGAGGATACCAATATCTTTGAAAAAATCTCTCAAAGAAACTCTGGCACCTAGCTGGTAAAGATCCGTGAAGAAGGTCTGTTTAAGTAGTAAGTCCTCATAGATTCTGTGAGGTACTGATCTACTTGGCTTTGGCTTTGCTGATGCAGACGAAGACGCATATTGTTATATTCGTGTGAGTTGCGACCAATCATGTTGGTATTTTTTTGCGAGATGCATTTTTTTTATTTTTTTTGACCGAATGACTCTTTTATTGATAATTTTTCAGACCAACCGAGCAATAGGAACCCAGCAGTGGTACAAGAACACGTTGGACTACCCACCAGCAATATATGCCATATTTCCCTATCTAATATAAAATGTATTTTATTATACAGGGTTACTGGTAACTCGACGTATTCCTTACTGAACGTCATTGTAGGGTTAAAATGCAACAAATTAGACCAGCAAATGTTCTACCGAAATTCAGTAGTTTTTGAGTTAGTTAGATGTTTAGTTTTTATAAGAAAAATCCCAGATTAAATCATTTGAAACCAATTTAATAATGATTTCCGAGGGTAGCTTGTTATAAAAAGTTATACCAAGCCCAACAAATGAGTTATGAACCTTATGAAGCCGGTGAAAGGAAGCTCGTAGTTTGTCCTTATTTCTAGTGTTAACATTGTGAAAATTACTGTTTTTTGTGTATCACTTATACACAAAAAACAGTAATTTTCACAATGTATGTAGAATAGTATGCCTTTGAACAAAGCTTGGATTTTACTTTCGTTTTAAACGCATTAAAAGGCAAATCTAGCAAATAAGAGAGTAGCTTGTTATAAAAGGTTATGAACTTGCCCAACAAATGAGTGATGTACCATAAGAAGCCTGTGAACGGGAGCTCGTAGTGTGTGAAAATCACTGTTTTTAGTGTAAAAGTGTATATTTTGCCAAATATATAAAATATTGGCGAAGATGAATTGAGATGCCACCGTGAGGATACCAATATCTTTGAAAAAATCTCTCAGAAAAACTCTGACACCTAGCTGGTAAATAGCTCGAACATCTCGTTTTTGAAGGACAAATATATTTTGAATACCAGCAGCTTTTCCCCACAGCAGAAGATCGTAGGACATAACGCTATGAAAATAACTAAAATAGACTAAACGAGCTGTATCGACGTCAGTGTATTGTCTTACTTTCCTGACGGCGTAGGCGGCCGAACTGAGCCTTAGCCGTCCTTTTTTCTGACAGTTAAACTATCCCCGTATAATAATATAACAGTGGAACCGGGGTTTATTTTTGTCAATTTAATATTATTTATTAATTGGCTAATACTGGCACAGGGTGAACAATTATTAATTACATATTGTTGCGAACACTGATTAAATATACCACCAAAACCTTGACCAAATTTTTCAGAGAATACATAAGTTGTGTTAATAAAATTATGAATTCTATTGTCATCCAAACAGCTACGTACAGGCTGAGCCACAGCACAGATGGTGTAGGTGGAACCAGATGAGGTTGGGGCTCATGGGAGCAGGCACAGCTAAAAGAGAGGTTATTTGTCAGAGACTCATACCACTCCGCATTGTACTTGACCAGGTTTGCCAACTCATTAGCCTCCTGCAAGCGCTTACTCAGGTCTTTTTGAGAAACCTCATATTTACTAAAAATATCCTTTAGAGCATATTCCCTAACAAACAATTTATTCTGTAGGTGCTGAGTGTCAGTATCATACATAGTATTAGGTACATAATTGTAATTCACTATTACACTTCTTTAATTCTTGAATTAAATTTAGATTTTTTGCCTAAGTTTTGTATTTTAGTTGTTAACTTTTTGGCGTTTTAATGATTTTTTAATTTTTCTTAGCAATCTATTAATTTTAATAATTTTTTTTAACTTACTATGGTTAGTAAACAAATTGCACTAAGTGATAGTATCATTAGTTAAGTCTATTGTTACAATTGGCTCAGCACATGTGGGTCCAGACCCGCTACCAACCAACTCATCATTAAGACTGCAGGTGATCGCAGACTCTTCCCTGGCTTTGAGAGATTCCAAATGGGTTATTGTGTTGTGGGCCCTGCTTAATTCCAGTTCCAATTCAGATATCCGTCTCAAAGCCAGTTCGTGAGTGTCACTACATTGCTGGAAATTTGACACAAGTTGACGGAGGTGTAGATGCTGGTCCAGTATGTCCATATGCTGAGTATATAGTTCGGCCAACTGGTTCTTAAGCTCAGTGTTCTTTTTATTAATATATTGCACTTCCACCTCGCTGTCTTCCCTTTCCTGTAGCAGGTGATCGTACTGGTTTTTACTGGATTCTAACTCTTTCAATGAAGCCTTCAGTTTTTCCTCCAAGAATGCAGCTCTACGGGTCAACATATTGACAAGCCAACCCTAGGGGCACCCTGGAATGCGACAAGAGAATGCTAAGTGAGTAAAAGTAATAAGAGAGAGGGATAAGATGTGGATAGTAAGTACTAAGATGTAGGGACTATTGGAAGTCTAAAATTGTATATTATTTAGAATTGAAAAAAAAAAACAATTTAAGAAGGGAAACAAAGGAATAAAAGTTATGAAGAGTGTGTACTGTCAATCATGGGATGATGACTTAATTATTCACAGGTATGTCTTATTTGAGATATTAATATTGATTATTATTAAAAATAAAACGGAAAAACAACAAATTTTACTTACTTATAAATAAAATCTAAATTAAATACACAGTATAATAAATACTGGTTATCTCAAGGTATAAAGATCTCATGCACAAACAAAAGATTATTAAAAAATTTAAGTATTAACTCTGACAATCCAATCATCAAAAAATACTACAGAAATTACGAAAAAATTCGGTAATAACATCAAAAAAACAGCATTAAATTCAAACGTCTCAAAACAAAGTCAAAGCTATGTGGAATATTGTGAACGAACGTACTAACAAAAAAACACTTACAGGTAAATATAATACACAAAAACTTTTTACAAAAAAAAAACCGGAAGTCGGTGTCTTGGTTTTGAATTTTCGTTTTTTGCCACCGACTTCCGAAATTAAAGTTATTTTTCACTTTGTACACTACAAAGTGTTTTGGAAGTCGGTTGTTTTTTTTTTTGTAAAAAGTTTTTATTTTTCACTTTTTAGTTGTGGTACCTACCCCACACAAATTCGAATACCACTACCTGCTATGTAAATAACAGTCACAGGAAGTTATCATCATATCTTCCACTTATACTAAGTGAGAAAAATACGTATTATTGAAGCTTACTCAAAAACTATCCCGGCAAAGTTAATAAAATATATATGAGACCGATCCGGGAGCATACCCTTTCATACAAAAAAAGAATTTTGAAAATCGGTCCACAATTGACGGAGAAATCGACGGACATAAAACCTCCTCCTTTTTGGAAGTCAGTTCATTACAAATTAATAATACTTTAGTTTCAGATCCAAAACAAATAGTAAACAAATTCAATAACTTTTTTGCATCAATTGGCAAAGAGACCGGCCGTGAGGCCAAATGCCAGCTAGTACTCAACCCTTCTGAAAATACCCTATTTCTTAGACCTTTAGACTGTCGAGAAACGCATAGAATCATACAAAATCTAAAAAACAAAAACGGTCACGGAATAGATGAACTACCCCCATTTCTGATTAGACAGTGTGCAGATGAACTTGCAGTACCCTTTTGTGTTTTGATAAATCAGTCCTTTGATGAAGGTACTTTTCCTGATCAACTTAAAAAGGCTATTATAAAACCATTATTTAAGAAAATTTATTCTTTGATTGACCGTGGTATCTGGTTAAATATGACTGGCGCCATGCAAAATACACTTTTATACATTAATGCTGTGTGGGACCTTCTTACGCATAAGCTATTGTTATCCCGTCGACTTCGGTTATTAATGTCTGACATTTTTTTAAATAACTTTGGATTAGTCTTAACAAATACAGCAACCTCAAAAATGTATAAGGACGGGAGAGTCAATATTTTAAATTTAATAAATAATGGTTTACATGTATCTATGACCTGCAATCCAAATATTTTCCTGATACAGTTCTTCTGTGCTTTAAAGACTATTTCCCTATTGGTTGAATTCCCCCAAAAAATAACACCATATCTCAGAACTGAACCCACCAAGCCATGATATGCTGTGACTAAGGCATCCACACTCATTACTGCGGTAGGTTTATAGAGAGCATAAGCAGACTTACTAATTCGTTTGGTTAGCTCCTCTGTGTGTGTTTTCCATTCTAATTTTTTGTCAATTGTTAAACCTAAGAATTTTGATGTGATTACTTGTGTTATGCCTTGGCTGTCATAGTATATACTCATATTTGTGTTTGAACGTTGGCTAAACATCGTTAATTTCGTCTTTTCAATATTAATTTTTAGATTATTATTATCTAACCATTGTATTATGGAGGTTATTGTCTTAGTAATTTCTTCGTTATAGTTTTGAGTGTGTGTGTTATTAATGGTCACAGTGCTGTCATCGGCAAATAGTGACATTGGGTAACTTGTAACTTTTGGCATATTATTTATATAGATTATAAATAGAGGAGGCCCTAAAACACTGCCCTGGGGTACGCCATATGAAATTGTTCGAAGATCAGTCTTGTAAATTCGTTGACATTTTTTTTTTAAATATATTTCAGATACTTCAACGTACTGTTTCCTGTTCTTTAAATAAGATTCTATTAAATTCAAGACATTACCTCTAATGCCGTAGGCGTTCAATTTACTTAACAAAATGTACACATAGTCAAAAGCTTGAGTCATGTCACAATATATTGAGCACACAGGTCAACACTATTGTCAACATTCATATAAACATTATTCAAAAAGTCGTAGATAGCCATATTAATAGTTTTACTTCTCCGAAAGCCTTTTTGTTCCTCAGTCAAAATGTTTTGTTTATCCAGGTATTTATAAATATGTTCTTAAATGTATTTTTCAAATACCTTTGGTACTATTGGAACAAGCGCAATGGGCCTATAAGACTCCATGCATTCTTTGTTATTTTTTTTATATTATGGTTTTACCACAGCTGTTTTTAGGTTAGTTGGATATGTACCTTGTGTTATGCACAGATTGAGAATATAGCTCAAATGTCTACTAATGTAGTCTGAGACGTACTTAATTACTTTTGTAGAAATTCCATCATTACCTACACTACCGGTATTTTTCAAAAAATTAATTATGGCTTTGATGTCATTTTCATTACTTGGTGTCATAAACATCGAATTGCTTGATTTTGAGATATTTTATGTCACCTGTACGCCTCTATTATTGATTGGTATAATCTTGTCGACAAAAAAGTTGTTAAAGGCTTTCGCTATCTCGTACATCCGTACGAGATAGCGAAAGCCTTTACTGTGTTACTATTTTATTTCCAATTTTAATGTTTCCAATTGAGTTTTTATAAGGCATATTTATCTTAGTTCGATTAATGATTTCCCATGTTGCTTTCGACTTGTTAGATGATGATTTGATTTTATAACTGTTCTGAGCACTTGTGTTAATTTAATAATTCTTTTATATATTGCTGTATATTTTTTAAATTCTTATTTGTTTTCTTCATTCCGTTCCAGTCGGTAACGCCACAGAAGTGTTATTTTATTTTTACTGCACGTTTTAATTCCCCGCGATACCCACTGTGGTCTCTTGTGTATGCTTAATTTCATACGTTTTAATGGAAAACATAAATTATACAGTAGGGTAAATGTTTCCAGAAATAGATTATAAGCTGAATTCGGATCATCAAGTTTATATATTTCCGATAGAGAAACATTTAAAAAAAAATCCCTAAACTTATTCATATATTGTAGTCGCGGCGTTCAATGTACCAATGCTTTAAAACAAATATTCTTTTCACCGGACACTTCAGAATTTTACAGGTGTGGTCGGATAAGGCAAAATCAATTGTGTCATATTTACATTTTTTACCTAGATTATGCGCAAAATTGTCTATGCATATTTTACTAGATAGTCTGGTTGGCTGATTAATTACTAATTTAAAATTGAAATTGAGCAAAAGACATTCTAAATCTAGTGTTGTGTTATTACGCTTCAAAGTATCAATGTTAAAGTCACCACATATTACAATATTTCGTTTATTTTTCTTTGTTATAAACTGGCATAATTTATACAGACGCTCAAAAAAGTTGTTAAGTTATCTGCATTTGGGACTCTATAAATGCAGATTACAATGGTGTCAATATGGATTAGTTCAATAGCACAACATTCAAATGTGCTACTTATTGCTAAATGCGTAACTTCAGTAATTTCCTTCCAATGATGTCCTTTTTTATCAAGATACATGCTCCACCTCTTTTTATGTCTGTTCTACTGAAACATGTAGCTAGATCGTAGTTAGAGATTGACAGATACTGTTCATATCCAGCCATCATGAAATGCTCAGTTATGCAAATTACGTCAATGTTAATATTCTTCACCGTGAGTTCATCTAGGCATACGGAAAGTGCGTCAGATTTGTTTAGCAATCCTGCAATGTTTTGGTGTAGTATATTTATATAGTTATCATAGAAAAAACTGAGTGTCCATGTCCGTGTTGTTCGTCATTAGGTGTTGTATCGGTGTCTATTGTCAATAAGTCGTATTTTTTAACACCACTGATAAATTCGTCAATATCTTTGAAGATTGTCTGCATGCCAAAATTGTTTAGTAGTCCTGTTTGTTTGGTAAACATTGTATAATCATTTGCCAGATTCTTGTTCGAGTCCAAGAGATACGCACGTTGATGAGACATTATATTAAGATATAGTAAATGATTGAAGTGTTCTATTCTCCAATTATACATAATTTTCTGGTAATTATACTTATATAACGGAGTGCAAACTATTATGTTCGTGTGGTTTACTTTTTGTAAGGTTGTTCTAATGTTGAGTGTCAGTTGAATATAGTCGTTCGTAGTTTTAAAGTCTTCCTCTCCTATTAGTATTATACAGAAGTCATTAATTGTAAATGTTTTTAATTTCGTTTCTATATCGCACACTAGTTGTTCTGTTTTACAGTTTGTCCGTATATAATGGCATATGTTTTTTAAATGTTTGTGAAGAGTATTTTCGGCAATATTTCCGATGTCATTTTTGTTGTTAGTACTCAGAATACATATTTTACCCTCTTTTTTATGTTTTTGAATTTGTCCTGGAATTGTCTTATCACTATTTTAGTATTGTTTTTTAAGTCATTGGGTGTTATCGTAATTGCATTCTGGTATGATATAAATGAAGACTCGGTTTGTGTTTGTTTGCTGTTTTTCGGACATTTCTTAATTGGAGTTGACTTTTTGTGTTTTTTAATAGGGCTATGTGGTATTTCTTTAAGGCGGTTGTTTTTGCTTTGTAAATCAATATTCATTTGCTTAAGCTCATTATTCTCCAAAGACAGTGACTCGATTTCCTGATGTGCACTGTTTAATTCAAACACAAGCCTGTCAATTCGTTCTTTTAACTTAGTTAGTTGTTGTTGTGCATCATTATTATCATATCGACGGTTGAAAGGCTATTTGATCTAAGCGACATTTTTTGTAGTATTAAGTCAAAAACATATTTGGAATCAGTGATTTATTCTGCGTCTTTTGATCTAGGTTTCAAATTTTTATGAGCATTTTTTTGGCGCTTGAACCCTATACTTAAATTGCTCTCATTTGGAAGACCATTGTGCCAACTGACACCAAATTTAACCGCTTTAGGTAAAAGGTTACTTAAGCTATTTGACCTTCCACCAATTTTATTTCATGTGTCTGATGAATCGTTTTTCCTAATATTATTATGCCCGTAAGACATTTGGCTTTTCGTATAAATAATTGGTTTTGTCGCTTGACACAATTTGCATTCCATCAGAATAAAAAGCAATGTCGCTTGAACCATTTAACTTCTTAATTTTTTAATATGTATTGACGGTTGAGACATTTTGATTTACGACTATATGAGTATAAAATTTTACATAAACAACATTTACCCGAATCCAAATTGAAAAATCTAGTTAATTGACACATCGCAAACTAATAGATAACATTTACCGAAGTCGGTTAAAACAAAGAAAATTGTGTAGCGCGATGTGAATTATTGTGCACTTTACTGAGATATTCCCCCGCGCCGTCGCATCAGTCACCCGCCAGAAATGAGCAGAGGCAGTTGTGTGCGAATTTGTGAGGAATTCTGAGCGTCGTTGGCGCGTAAAAGACGACACTTTCTTGGTTGGTATATATTTTGTTTTATTGTTGGTATAATTTAACATTGAAATTTGATTAAGTTAGTTATCTCGCCTGTGAGACCTACGTCTAATACTTAGATCTTAGAAACTAAACTATGTTTATGAATTAATGGCAGTTTATTTGATTTGAAGTAAGCTTGTTATTTATGTAAACTTGTTCAAGTTTAAATTAGTATTATTAGTTTAAATTAGTATTCATATGGAAATATACTTACTAATTACGTATTTAATACTACGTATTTCTTATTTATTTTTATCGTATTAATGCTCGAATTCTGAAACATCACTCAATTCAAGTGAGACTGTGAAATGAAGAAACAGCGGTAGGTATGTTTCTTCGCTTAATATTAGTGATTTTGTTATGGGTTATATTACAGTCATGTATGTGTATGTACGCCACTATTACTGCCTATGGAATAAAGGTGCTATCTTGGTCAAGATCAGAGACGTTGTGTTGTGGTTGTTGTGTCTCTTGTTTTACGGTTGTGTGTGGTTAGTGTTGGTTTTGTTTTATTTATGTTGTTGTAGTTGTATTGTTCCTGTTTATATTGGTGTGGTTGTATTGATGTTTTTATGATAGGAAAGTTGTGTTTGTGATGTGTCTCTTGTTGTATGATTGATGTTATTGTTGTTGGGGTTATATTGCTATTGTTATTAAAGTAACTAAATCTTGTTATGATTGGGGAGTTGGTTTTGATGTTTTTCTCTTCAACCGTTTCTTCGGGTGCTTGGATTTTATTTTATTTTACAGTTTTTATTTGGTTTTAGCCACTATGAATTCACAACGACGGCTGTATTTCAAAAAAAAGATTATGAAAGAAATATCCCAACTTGAAAATACTAGTAAAGAAAAAGACACTACCAAACCAGCAAATAGTGAAAATACAAAAACTGGAAAACCAAATAGTCAAAAAATTGAAATTTCAGAAGATGCCCCAGTTACAGTGTTAGGTAGTTCATCCTATAATGAACAAAACAAACGTATTCTGTCGATGAAGACGTTTCCTTTCAATGAAGAAAACATCAAGGATAGAAAGGTAAATTATATTTTATTTCGTTACAACTTTTTACGCAAACATTCGTTTATTTGATGTATTGTTTATTTTAGGACGGAAACAAAATACAGTTAGAAGCTATTAATAATAAAGAAGTTGGTGAAGAAATAGACTGTGTGAGAACTTGCGAGGAAATACAAATTGACATAGAATTGGAACCGGTATGTTACTTTTATTATACTACAAATTTCATATTAGGTACTCAATTTAGTAGTACTTTTTGTCAAACAAATTTTGGTGTACTGTGACTTTTATTCTAACCATTTAATGTCGATTTTTTAGAATGTCAACAATGAAGAATTGTCACCCAAAAAAGAAAATCTAGAAATGTTAAAAACATACACCTCAGAAAAAATACCACATTGCAATAATAAGGACACACAAGGACAAGACATATTAAAACAATCCGCAATACTTGGAATTGAAACCACGGACATGCATAAGGATCAGTCAGAAGAACTATCACACCTTGAAGGTTATATAAACAAAAAAACATGCAATCAACAAAGAATTGCAGAAGAAGAATGCGAGACCAGTGAACTTAATCCAACATTTACAGAAATAATTGCAGACAAGGAATTGGATTTAATGAGGAAATCTCTAGAAGAAGATGATAATGCTGAAGGAGAAGATAATATTATTATAAATTTATCAGAGGATGAACAGGTTCAAACCCAAAGGCAAAAATCTAAAAGGAGTGAAATGAAGAAAAGCTATGTCGATTTCCTTTCTGACGAAGAAGATTTTGTATGGGATTCTACTTCTTGGAATAATAATGGGGATGATTCTACGTCTAGTGAACCTGATAAACCAGAAAAAAAGAAAAAGAAGAAGAACAGCTCCGAAAGTAGAAAAGTAGGTGATGCTGGACTTAGAAAGAATAAAGTAAACAAACGAAAAATAGCAAAAGATGCACGAGATAAAGGACATGAATATGTCAGGAAAAATGGATCTATTGTGAGCTCTAGATCTTTACGACTTAATCCATGTCTAGACAAAGCATGTGGCAACAATTGTCAAGAGGTAAGTGAAGAAAAAAGGAAAAACATTTTCGACCACTTTTGGGGATTAACTCCACAAAGAAAAAAGGATTGGTTGATAGCAATGACTAGTCGAAGTGACGTAAAACGGAAAAGATCTGTAGAATCGAGCTATCGAGACAACACTTATAACTACTTCATAAATGATGGTGAGGGTCGCCGTCAAGTGTGTAAGAAGTTCTTGATGGCAACTTTAGACGTTAGTCATAGATACATTAGTTACACATTGGCCAATGCGTCTTTTGGGTCATCGAAAGAGGAAGCTAGAGGAAAAATTATTCCTAAAAACATAACCCCTCAAGCAGTCAAAGAATCAGCGGTAAACTTCATCAAAAGCTTACCGGCATTACCGTCTCATTACTGTCGAAAAGATAGTACCAGATTATATCTTCCCACAGAGCTAAGGAACATTAAAAATCTTTATAGGATCTATAAAGACGCGCAAACTGGTAATGGAGTGGATATTGTTGGTGAAAAAATATTTCGTGACATTTTCAACAGGGATTTCAACATTGGCTTCCATGTCCCCAAAAAGGACAAATGTGTGAAATGTCTACGATTCGAAGGGAAAGATTTTAATGAAAATCCTGAAATGTTGAGTCATTTAAAAGAAAAAGAAGCCTCAAAGAACAGGTTAGCTTTTCACCGAGATTTGTGTAAAAATAACCCATCCATTCTTTGTGCTTCGTTCGATTTACAAAAAGTTCTTAACACACCGCACGGACAAAGCATGCTTTTGTTTTATTCTAGAAAATATACAGTCTACAATCTTTGTTTCTACGAAAGCGTTACAAGGCAAGGATTTTGCTATACGTGGGGGGAAACGGAAGGAAAAAGAGGAGGGAATGAGATTGCAACTATTCTACAAAAGTATATTGCTGATGTTGATTCATGTGGCTCTATAAAAAGTTTGATTTTATATTCAGATTCATGCCCAGGTCAAAATAAAAATAAAATTGTTCTAGCTGCTATACACAAGCCCTCCTCCAAGCAAACCATATTGAGACCATACAAATGAACTATCTGCTTCCGGGCCACACTGAAATGACTGTGGATAGTATTCATGCAACAATTGAAAACTCTGTTCGAAATACCATAATATGGGCGCCCCCGCAGTGGACAACAGTTTTTCAGTTGGCTCGTAAAGAGCTCAGTCCATATTACGTAGAAACTCTTACCCATAAAGACTTTAAGAATTTCGAGGAATTCTCTGAAAAATATTTTAAAGGTCAGGATCTGGTAAGATTAGCAAAGTACGAGTGGCGACATTCAAAAAATCGTCTGAATCTTATGACCATCAAAAACAGCATGATGGAGGATGCTCAGGAAGATAGAATAAGTATAATTTCAAGACCAAAGCAGCTTCAACAAAAATACAAAACAGCTTTGCCTATAACGACCGCGAAATATAACAATTTGAAAAAATTATGTGATACAGGGGTAATACCCAAATTGTTTCATCCAGAATACGCAAACTTTTCTCACCGTAACGGAAAAGATATACTGGTTGAGACAGATATTGAAGATGAAGTGGAGACCTCACCGTCAACATCTGATTCAACTAGTAAAGAATAGAGAATGTCGAGACATAATTAACTGTGTTACATTGACTGATTAATATTACTAAGGGGCCGGTAACGATTAATTCTCCATACAAATGTAAGTAATGCCAAATAATTTTGAGTTCAAACAAATTTCTACTATAGTATTATGGATGTTATTCTGATTCAGATAGTATTTTTCCATGCTCAAGCATAATTCTTTCTATTATCCGAATTTGAATTAGACCTTTTAAGATCATTTGGCTACATATTTACTGATGAAGGTTTAAAAAAAGTAACCACGCATAATGCAGTATGTATGGAGAATTCATCGTTCAACGACCCTTTAAGCTGTTTTTTTTTTTAATTAGACGTCTTTATAATAATAGTTGTTAGTACAGGTGTTGTACGTTATTATTAATTTAAAAATTATTATGAAAGAATAAAGAGTGTGAAAAACGAAAGGAGGGAGGGTGTGGAAAGGAGAGAGAGAATGAGGTGGAATATGGTGGAATGTGGTGGAATGTAGAATGTATGTGTGGTGTGTGTGTAAGGATGTGGTGGGAAACTAATCGAATATTAACTAAAATGGCTCGGCTAATTGTTGTAGACACAATTTATGTCTTGTTGATTATTGATGGTTGATTTATATATAATTTTACTGTTAGACTGTTATTTTATTAAATAGAAGTCATGTCATTAATAGAGTGCCATCTTGATAAAAACAGAAAACAAAAAACATGTTTATTACATTGGTTTAATAATTATTAAGAAATAAGTAATTTTTGTTACAAAAACTGTGAATTCTATTCTAAAATATTACAATTTTCAAAATATTTGTTGGTTTTATTTTTAAATTTACCCTAATATACCAATTTTTTTAAGTTAATGTTGTACAAGAACATTGGCTTAACAACCTAATTCTGTTCCTACGATAGCAAAAGTTCATTTTATTTGATTCGGTTTGAATATCGATCGTCGTATGTATCAAACTACTCTAGACTAATTCAACGTAACATGTTGCACCAACCCATTTGACCTATTCTAGTCATTGTGAGACTTGGAGAATTAATCGTTTTCTCTTGTTCTACTTTATATCCATTTGAATACTTGAACTAATTTACTGTCAGCTATAATATATATCTCAGGCAAATGAGCCACTTTGCTTTACTTGACATTCAATGCATTTTGTGCTAAATGACATTAATTTCGTGAAAAAAAGCTCGTATATTTACAAAATTGACTCAGAAACGGACGTTAATTACTTACGTAAAAACTGTATTAATTGTACCAAAATCCACTCAGTAGTTTTTTTATAATGTTTTTTTTTTCAAATTATTAAACTTTGAATCACTCTCCTGCAACTTTCAAAAAATGTCGCTAAGATCAAATAGCCTTTCAACCGTCGATATTTTGATAAATCGGGTAGACTGTTTACGGTATCTTCGAATGTGTCATTTTGTGATTGGTTGATTACGGTATTTGAAGCTGATTTAGTACGCGTACGACGCATAGTAATGTTTTCGAAGAAATTATTCATTTTTGGAATTTATTGGTATCGTGTCTGGCCAAGCAAATTCGTTGGAATAATGTTGAAGAGAATTAATCAATTTACAAAAAGACTACGTCGTCGGTGAGATTTGAACCAGCGTCCAAAGAGATAGGAGACTGTATACGTCTTCCTATAGAGCCATTTAGCATCTAGACTAACGTGTCAAAATTATGTATCCCTTTCTTGTGGTATGGATTTGATAAAAGTTCGTTATGATGACTTGTGAGATCGAATCATTCAAAAATTTGACAGATTGTTTCATTTATTTTTCACTTTTTGTTTTGAATTTTTTTTTTGTTAGAAATGTTTTGATTCACTTAATTATTTATGTATCCACTGTATTATTATTGATCTTTAATGAGTTTTTAGATCACTAAAACACTGAATTAGCGTAGTTTTGACAGGGTTCAATGTTCAATTCATTATAGCACTAAAACATTGTTATTTATGAGATTTTTTATGAGATAACACTTTCACTTATTATTTACAATGTTTTTTCAATATTTACACGAATACACTATGAAATAATTTTATTTAATATTTTTTATCAAGATTAGTGACGGAGCACAATGTTCACTCGCAACGCTCGCGATTCAATCTCGTCTCGAGGAACAGGGTGTAAAGTTCACTCATCCTCTTTAGAAAAGAGAGGATCATCCGACCAGACGGGTGTGTCGTGTCTGGCGGGCAACTGCCCGAAAGTTGATGTCGGATAGTCTTTTATGTATTTATTTATAGTTAATTAAAACGGTACAACACCAATATTGATAATTATATAATTTAATTAAACTAACATGGAACAGTGGACTCCCTTGCATACTGTCTCTCACAGAACACCAGACATATACGTATAATTTTATTCCATTCATCCGCAAACACATTCAGGGTTGGCAGTCAGAAGGGCGTTGAGCATCTTCAAAGTACGACACACTGGAGATTCAGCTCTGGCGACAGTTTTGGATGACGGTTGCGCAAATAGATTACGCCGGCGGCTGGGACGGTTTCCGATGTATATGTCGGGCACAAATAGTCGGCTTAAAGGCCCCGTCCTCGTAAGGTTTTACAGGCTACCGTGAGCTGATCAAGCCCTCTTCTAACCTCCAACGAATTAAAGTCCAACATCCCTAAAAGAAAGTTGGTAGGGTACATATAGGGAGAGAAATGGTATAACCTCTGGAAGAGGCATCTTAGGAAGGGTTTCTGTACCTTTTCAAGCATCAGTGTTTGGGACGCGGTATAGGGGTGCCACACACAGGCACTGGACTCGAGTTTGCTTCGAACCAGAGTGGTTTACAATAGCCTAATAACATTAGGATTGCGAAAGTCACAAGCATTTCGCAAAACAAATCCCAGACGCCTGAAAGAATCCTTTGCAAGGGTAGAAATGTGATCTCTAAAAGTTAGACACCGATCGAAAGTCACTCCCAAGTCCTTTATGTTGGTGACACGAGTAATTACTTCACCACCCAAATTATAGTCACAATGAATTGGTCAATGTATATGTCGTTCGCGCGGTAAACACTAATTGCGCGATGTAGGACTTGTGTGACGTCATGTCTTTGACGCGTAGCTCGTATGTGGCGGTATAACCGCTACATCACTCCCCTCCGGAGACCGGAGGTTGATAGTGGGCTGTGTCTTGTATCTTGCGATGCTTCACACTCCCAGCTGTGGTTCCAGTGAGTCAGAACCGGGTGCCGCATAGTTCGCGGTGGGTCGGAACTGCTTTGTGGTGATTGCGGCGATTGAGATGATTGCAGGAGTGATGATGATGATGACGTCACGCTGAAGTAGTTGCACGAAGGCTGCGTTGACGTTCATACTCGAGGTCACCAATTTAGAGGTATCTACGCCGTAACACTTCGTTGGTGACCCCGACGTGATCTGAACATGCAGCCTTCTGATGTTGCTTCTTTGTGTGACGTCATGTCTTTAACGCGTAGTTCGTATGTAGCGGTGTAACCGCTAAACCCTTTTAACTTTAACTTTTACATTTTACATGATGGTGCAACAGTAGGTAGATAAATTCTATGGGCATTGATAATATTACTGTTAAAATTGACTTTGAAGGAAACAATAACATAGGACTTTGTGCCAACCACCCTAAATGTCTGTTTAAATGAAATAAAATTATTTATTCTGTAAATAGGATATTGGAATCAGTTTTACACGTCATATAAAAAAAAAAAAAAAATTACTTGATGAGTTCGGCGTTTCCTAGAGTCCAGACCTAATCTTGGTCAGGCCATAAGAGGACCGTATAGATTACTGTCTAAAATGGTATTTTGAAAAAAGAACACAACAAATCTTCGCCATTTATGGCTAATGATTTTTTATTTAATGATAACGCGCAGTGTTTTTTAACGTCTTCATGGACCCCCAGTAACTGATTCCAGAACCCCTGTTTTAGTAGGTGATGGAAACCGAGGCTATTGACTCACTATAACTTGAATGTAAGTGTTGCGGCATTAAGGCTGTGTGCCACGACGCAACGTGTTGTAGCAAGTCGCGACAGTGCACCAAATGTCGCGCCCCCGCACCGCCCGCTTGCGCAACACAGCGCGAGTGCCACTAGGTACCTCCAACCGCTTGCCCAGTCACCACTGACCCAACCACACCATACTATAAAAGTACCTATGACTTATGTAGCTTAACAAAAGTTCGGCTGTGTAGAGCGTTGAATTGTACAATATTATAGTCATCATGCGTGTGATGTGATAACAGTCACTTTCCAGTCAAACACTGAAACAGACATGAAATCAATGTTATTGCTAGCTAAGTTGGCAAAAGAACATTTATTTTATGTGTGATGTTCACAAAACAATGAATCCGTGATGTGTTGCATCTGGGTAATTGAAAAAGTTGTCAATTGTAAGTTTTGCTGTAATGGTAATCAAGCCGACACGTACTGGAGCCTGACCGCGAGTTCTTCGGACTAATTATTATCACATCATTCAGTAAATTAATTGTAGCGATCAGTGAAATAATACCGACAAAAATGAACTGTGTCCTTAATCTGATTCTATAATGCGGTTGGGCTTATTTTTGTGAATTAGGTATTTGTAGTCATACTTATAAAGAAAAATTTTATTTCGCAAGTTTACATTCAAGTGGTTCTCTTACGATAGCTGGTCAGAAGATACTCGCACTAAATCTTTCCGTTTTCGAGATAAATTTGCATGTACTGTGCCGAAGTGCGGCTACTGGCCACTACTATAGTTTCTTATTCAGATCTTTTGACACACCTAAGTAATAATCGGTACCTATGAACATTTTCGTACCAATGCATGGTGGTCCAAGCGCCCTACGACCGCAGTCTTAAATACCTTACTTTATTAAATTTGTTAAATGGGATTTTTTCTGAAGGATAATTAATAAAAATACTTCACTGATGTACATTAATGCTTTATTTACATAATTTAATACATTATACACAATAAACTGTACAATATGTACTGTTTAATATAAATTTAAATAGTCAATATTTGAGATTTATTCTTCCTCATTCGGAAATACATCTGAATATAATATTAACGCTGTTCATGAAGGGGTTATCATTAAATATGTATTATTTTATGTATTATACATATTATGTACAACAAAAGGCAAGAAAACTAAAACTACAATTTATTTACAAACGTCATCATAACCACAACTAAGTTAAATAACTACAACAACCAACCTAATTTCAATTTAAACTAAATTGTTAATAAACCTAAAACCTGCCTAGACATAACGCTCTTTTTCTTACGGGGAAGTTTCCGAAGACCAGTAATGAATGGGTCTGAGCTGAGTAAAAGTCTGTTAAGTAATTCCGTATTTGTAAGTTCTCGCGACATTTTTCTCGTGTCTGACAAATCTGAAAAATCTTTCCTGGGACGTCCGCGTTCGCAACATGGCCCGGGCTGGTTCGCGTTTTCTTGAATGCACTTCTCATAACCCCTTACTAATTCGACACATTCAATTTCATTTAACCAATTTGAGTACTGAAAAAAAGCTGAGCAAAAAAAATGATTTATTTCTAGAGACAATTTTCCAAAATCTATCAAGACTTTTACATAAATTGAATATCTTACTATCTAAGTTCCTAATGTCTACATTTTCGACCTCATCCAGTGAAGCTAGAATAGTTTCCAACACGCGTTGATGTTTCTGAGGAACAGTTCCAGTTATGGCACACCAAATCTCAAAAAATGCATCCTTGAGAAAGAACATTTAATCAAAGTACCTACCTGAAAAAAAAAAAAAAACGTATGTTTCGTAGACCGTGCTACGCCAGAGCCTACGCAGTCGTAGAGGCTATATAGCAACTAAATACGCAAAAGCACGCAAAAAAACCTTTTATATTTTCAAAATAGAAAGTTCAATCTTTAATATCAGATATGTGAGAGTATTCGATTATGGTTGAAATTTTTTGTAGGTCTATGTGAAGTCAACTATAAGATACATATTTGGTAGAAATACTGTGTGGCGTAGCACGTAAAAATACGTCATAATAAGTAAAATAAAACTTCAAAATATAACTAATTAGTAATAACATACCTTGATCTTGGAAATCCATGTCACAAACACCACTGAAAAATAATGCAATTCTGTGAATTCACAGTTACACAAACAGTAGTGCTAATGAGTTACTGATAAGGTGAGCGAAAATGGGTGACATAATTATACTTTAGGGTAGCTTGTTTATCGGTAAATCATTATAGATAATTAAATTGGGGTAATTGATGTTTCAATTTTTGCATTTATGACCTAAGGCAGAACCACCGTGCAATGCACCGATAGGTGTGCACATTCCGACGCGGTTGCATCATCAGCGATGTTTGGCGTTATCAATTCGGTTGTAACCCGACACCATCTATAAGACGTCGTATAACATTGTACAGTCATTATTATCTGGCGAAGATACTAAATTATGAAGGCTCACTGCTCACACTGCATGTTAAGAAACCAACTCGTTCATAGTCACTATAGAGGAACTTGTCTTTAACATGTTTCGTATGTGATGATTATGAATGATCAAATTCTAACAAAAATAATGACAGGACGGTATGTTACAGAAAAGACAACTTGAACAAGAGATTTGATGCAAAATGCGCGATATGCCTGTACCCGTGCGCTGCCGATTCAGACACCACACACGTCAGATGCTCTCCAGCAACAGCAACATTATTTTATCAACATTACTATTATTATAACATTACGTCATGATGTAATTTAGGTGTCAACTATTGCAGTTATGTCCATATTGCATATTTTAATAACACGATGACTTCTTCAACTATTTCAATTACTAGCAGAGGCGGACTCACAGACAGTCGCTTAGCGTTGCGTTGAACAACGCGTGCACCGATGTTTAGGATGAGTGTCGAACTCAGAAATACTCAAATAGGTGGGGGCGAGCCCTACTCACCACGGTATCTAAGACAAAATACGGTGTTATCCGGGGGAGCGGATTATCCGATTCTGCCCTTTCGAGGGGACCATGATATAGTATATTATTATTCTATTATACTCGTTCTAAATAAAAGTTCGGCAGTGGAAGCCGCTGAGCCGCATGGTTATGAGTATGCATGAAGAGCACAGACCAGGCGGTCGGGCTCGAGGTAGCTGTCGGCTTCCTTCTATCGGTCACATCAGCAACATCAAAAAAACCTCTTCGCCACAATATTACAATGGTATAGTCATAATATCATGTGCGTTTATCTTATTTAACCCTCGGCATGCCTGGTGAATAAAAGTTACACGGTATGCCTGGTGGATCTGTAAGACCCGGATTTTTTGCTTGTTATGTCTCAAATATTTTTTGATAAATGAGTCATTATAATGAACCTACTAATGTTTTTACTACACGTGTATATTAGTAGGTAGCTAAAATAAAAATATATTTCAAATCAACAACATTTATTTATCTACTACTAGCAAAGAAATAGACTTCGTTACTCTTAACCGACGTTCGCGCGAAAATATCGCCACGATAGGTATACAAAAAATATGGCGGGGAGATTTTATCGCGCACTGGTTATTCAACTCTCGGTGTTGAGCCGAGCATTGAGAATCCAACTCAACAACAACAGAGTGCATTCCATTGCGTCGAAAAAACACACTATCGAATTTCTTATTTTTTTTTTTTTTAATCAGATTATTTTTGTATAATGATAGCCAGATTTATGAGGAATAGTATAGGCATTTAACATCGCGCTATAACCCTTATTAACATGGCAAAAAAAATTGATGGAAACTAAGCAAAAACGAATAACGCAGGCGGGCGATGCGACGCACGGCGCGTGTTACCGCGGGCACAGCTAGTTTACTAATAAGTAGGTTTCATTAAAGATAGTTTGTATACTTACATAATATATCTAATTACCTACGTAAAGTGTGTAGAAATCTAGAAAAGTTAAAAGAAATGATTTTATGCTCAGATCAGAGATTGCTTGGCACCGACTCCAAAAATTGTAAAATTTTGTTATAGATAGGTTAGGTTATATAGGTTAATTATTCAAGATTTGCATTATTAGATTAAGTATTATTTTTAAATTTTTAGTGCTTGTAGGATTTTATGTAGTCGTTTTTTTTTTTACTACTACTTTTGTTACTTTTTTATTTATTTATTTTTAGTGACTTTATTTTAATATTATAAAATATGGGTAGACCTCCTAAAGACGCTGCTCATATGAGAAAACGGCATCAAACTGAAACCGGGAAAGAAAAAGGAAAACGGTTAAAAGAAAATAGGGAAAGAAAATCCCTAAGCATTTCGAATGAGAGGGCTGACCAGCGTGAAAATACATTGTCAAAAATGAGAACCTATATGTTAGGTAGGTTAAATTATGAAAATCAAGAAGATAATAATCATCGTCTTAGTTTAATTCGCACACGTTTAGCCAACGAAAGTCAAGAAGATTACGATCATCGTCTATCTTTAATCCGCAATCGATTAGCTAACGAGAGTCAAGAAGATTACGATCATTGTCTATCTTCAATCCGCAATCGATTAGCTAACGAAAGTCAAGAAGATTACGATCATCGTCTATCTTTAATCCGCAATCGATTAGCTAACGAGAGTCAAGAAGGTTACGATCATCGCTTATCTTTAATCCGCAATCGATTAGCTAACGAGAGACAAGAAGACTACGATCATCGCCTTTCTTTAGTACATGCTCGTTTAACCAATGAAACTGACGAGCAACGATCACAACGACTCAGTGTCTTACGTACTCATTTTAGTCAGATATTGCTTAAAGAAACGCCAGAAGCCAGAGTCGAAAGATTAAATATCGTTCGAGAAGCGGCAAATAATACAAGAAATATGTTAAGTGTTGAACAAATTTCGGGAGGTGATTCATATTTTTGCAGACATACCCTGCGCTGTATGTAATAAAGCTTTGTTTCTACAACAGCGTTTGAATTTACAGACAACGATTTACAACTCGATTTTACCTCCAGAATTGGTATCGGTAGGTAATAAATAATAACCTGTTCTCGCTGCCGTAATAATATTTAGAAACGTAAAACGCCACCTCAAGCATTTTGGAATAAGTTAACTGTTGCTGCCATTCCACAGGATTTAGCTAATTAAACGGAAAAACGATTTTAGTACCATTCCTTAAAATAATGAAACTTCAAAACCGTTTCTGTCAGTATTGGTTCAAAGGACTAAAGTCAACATGTTGTGCTACAAAATTTAGTGACAGAAACGAATCGCTGCAAAACCGACTTCACGCAGTCTTGTCTGTCCTACCCCTAGAGTGTAATTTAAGCCCGCGTAGGCGCGGAGGGCTGCGGTGGTGAGCGTTAAAACCATCTGCGACGACAAGCTCGCGTGGGGCCGCCCAAACCCCGCAGCGCCGGAGCCGTGACAGAAACAATGCTTGCTGCATGTTGCATGGCTTCTTGCTTGCTGCTTGCCTGCTTGCATGTTGCATACCTGCTTGCATGTTGCATGCTTGCTTGCATGCTGCAAGTCTGCTTGCACGCTGCATGCTGCATGCTTGCTTGCATGCTGCTAATCCCTTGTATTATTGATGAATCACTTCGGTTAGGTTAGGTTAGAATTGTGACTATTAAAGCGCGAAGGAGAGCAAGCTAAGCGAGCGTGCCGCGGCAGCGGCCGCCTATGTATTTATTTGTTTGGCTATTCAGTTTTTATTTCGGAATTGTATTAATCGGTATTTTAATAATCGGTATTCGTATTTTTTATGTTTCAAATTATCATTAAGTCGGACTTTTTGTTATTCGATCTATTGAAACTCGGTATTTTGACAATAGTAACGTTAGGAATATTGAAGTTTGAGCACGCCACAATTGTGGCGATAAGTCCCCTCTTTGAGGAGTGGCTAGAGAGGCACCACGGAGTCCTCAACTTCCGCCTGACGCAGGTCCTCACTCGGACACTGCTATTTCGGGAGGTTCCTGTTCCGCATAAGGCGGGAGGAAACGCCCAGGTATTACCACTGTGTGGATCGCCCGGAGGACACGGTGGAGCATACGGTGGAGGTCTACCCTGCTTAGGCAGAGCACCAACGTGTCCTCACGGAGGCGATCGGCGGCGGCGATCTCTCGCGTCCGGCCCTGGTTCAGGTCATGATCCGGAGCGAGAGTACATGGGAGGCTGTCACTTCCTTCTGCGAAGCAGTAATAATCGCGAAAGAGGAGGCGGAGCGCGCGAGGGAGAGGCAAGATTCGCGCCTTCGCGGCCCTAGTCGCCGCAGGAGACGCCCCGGGAGTCGGGAGTCGCGAGCCGACTTCCGGCCGCCGTAGGCGCGGGCTTGCGGACGGTGAGCAATGGGTAGCTCGCCGTCCGATAAGGACCAGGCCCGGGTCGACGGCGCGTTGTGTTCCACGCGCGTGTTAGATAATTCATTTTAAGATTATTATAATATTAGAATATTGTTTATTGAATTATGGCATCTGTCATATTTACAAAGCTTGGGACCAATGTAGAAGTACTTAATTTGACTAGGTATTGTTTTTACAGAAAATAACACTCTTAACTTGTAAAAACCATTTAGATGTTATTACTATAAATGTTGACGGAATATTTAATGACACTTGTAGTTTATCTTTGATTTTATATTGCTATTTTAATCAAATAAGTTGTTTTAAACTATTGGCACAAAACTGTCAGTTAATGTTGATATTCTATTGAATTATATCTAAGAATAACAAATCGGCTGTTAATAAATTGCTTAATTATTTTATAATGTTTTAAAACGGTTTCACTACATAAGATTTGTTTATTATTACCTGTATTTGAGGTTATTAAGCCTTAGTATGACATCTGTGATTTCATTAAAATGGCGGTGGTGTTTGTTATAAAAACGATTGTAATGACGTTATCGAGTCAGTTGCTCGGTGGATGTTGAGTTGGTGGGTTCTAGTGCCGTTGTTGTATGGAATAGACCGACCAGGTGTCACGTAAGTTAAGTAATTCGATATTATACCGTAATTATGGCTTATTATGATTATGTTGTTGTGTATGATACCTTATTGTCAATATTGCTGATGTGTTAAATTGTATAATGGAATATTCCTAATCTTTTCCTTGTTATTTTATAATATTGCTTTTATTTTGAGTAATGGCCCAAGACATACAATTAACGGTTTTTCAGATAACGATAATTTATAGAAATATAAGAAATGTGTTGATAGAATACTGTCATACTGTTTCCATGGAATTTCTTGTCCTTCTTCTCCATGAAGACCTAGTTTTACGAACGGGCAACTAGCTTTCTGATTAAATAATGACAAGTCTAATGAAATAAATGTCTAGCCTTGTCTTTCTGTGCTTTATTTTTCTTTTTCTGTTTTCCCTACAAAAAATATTCAACAGAACTTACATACACAGTGATCATTCCGACTTTTAAAACAAGCTAAATTAGGTAATACTTATACATTGATACACTTATAGTGCTTACTGCCTCTTCTAACACGCGCCTCAAAGAGATGTCAGCACCAACTGACGGGGTTCGAAGGGCCAATGCCTGCCAGGGTTGCGAGTTTGTCCGAAAGGGATATCGCGGCCCCGGCACACAGGCAACGGAAGGAACACGGGTGGGTTTTACTCAGTAATAGTCTGACACACCCTCCCGCTCCGCGCAGAGCGGGAGAAGTTATTTGATAATTTCTCACCCTCAAAAAAAAAAAGGAATATTGAAGTTTGGGAATTATAAAAAAAGGAGTAATGATAAGTTGGAGTTGTTATATTCGGGATTTTGAACCATTCTGAATTATGAAAATCGGTATTTTGAAATTCGTATTTGTAACTGACGGAATAAAGTTTTTCGTATTTATGTAGTATACCCCCTTTGATTGCGTGCACCATGACACGCTTTTGCGTAAACTGCGTCATTACGGTGTTCAAAACGAAGCTCTCAACGTTATAAATTCTTATTTACATAATAGGTCCCAACGTGTAGACGTTAATGGTGTAAAATCTTCCGGGCTACCAGTTCAGTTAAGTGTATCTCCAGGCTCAATACTGGGTCCATTCTTGTTCTTACTGTATATCAATGACTTACCATTCTTTTTGAAAGGTATCTGTGAAGTTGTACTGTTTGCAGATGATCCTCTTATTTTTAAAGTAGACAGGAATAGACAAGATTTTGACGATGTAAACAGTGCACTCTCAATGGTTACGGATTGGTTTACGACAAATAACCTAGTTCTCAATGCTAAGAAAACGACATGTGTAAAGTTCGCCCTACCAAATGTTAGAAATCTAGGTCCCAACATTGTCTTAGATAAAGAGGTACTTGAATCTGTAATCTCGACAGTTTTTCTGGGCCTAACAGTAGATGCCAAACTTCAGTGGGGCCCACATATATCGAGCCAAGCGGGAAGGCTCAGTTCGGCCGCCTACAACGTCAGGAAAGTAAGACAATACACTGACGTCGATACAGCTCGGTAAGTCTATTCTAGTTATTTCCATAGCGTTATGTCCTACGGTCTTCTACTGTGGGGCAAAGCTACTGATATTCAAAATATGTTTGTCCTTCAAAAACGAGCTGTTCGATCTATTTACCAGCCAGGTGCCAGAGTTTCTCTGAGAGATTTTTTCAAAGATATTAGTATCCTCACGGTGGCATCTCAATTCATCTTCGCCAACGTCTTATATATTAGGCAAAATATACACTTTTACACTAAAAACAGTGATTTTCACACACTACGAGCTCCCGTTCACAGGCTTCTTATGGTACATAACTCATTTGTTGGGCAAGTTCATAACCTTTTATAACAAGCTACTCTCTTATTTGCTAGATTTGCCTTTTAATGCGTTTAAAACGAAAGTAAAATCCAAGCTTTGTTCAAAGGCATACTATTCTATCAACGACTACTTAAATGATAAGAATAGTTGGTCGCTGTGATTAACTCAAGACAATGTTTATGTTCTTTCTCCAGATTACCTACTGACAAGTTATATGAGTTTATATAATTGTTTTTTTTATTTGACTTTATAAGTCAAGCAATTTTAATTTTATTTTAATGTATTGTTGACATAATCTACTCATTACAATGTTTTTTTTAATGAGTTGTATTGTAATATGTGGTTAGCTAGTGACCTCGACAATTGATCATATTATTTATTGTTATTAGTTATTAACTGTTTGCTTTATTTATTTTTACCTCGATGGTCTTAATCATTTATAACTTCCAGTTACAACTATATGTCAGCGGGCACGCCCTTTATGCCTGGAGGCTTTTATTTAGATATTAAGTTCTGTTTACGTTTAGTTTTTATTTCTGCCTGAGTATCCTGCCCCGAGTGCCTTTTTTTTTTGAGGATGGGAAATCATCAAATGACTTCTCCCGCTCTGGGCGGAGCGAGAGGGCGTGTCAGACTTTTACTGACTAAAACCCACCCGTGTTCCTTCCGTTGCCCGTGTGCCGGGGCCGTGATATCCCTTTCGGACAAACCCGCAACCCCAGCAGGCATTGGTCCTCACGGACCCCGTCAGTTGGTGCTGACATCTCTTTGAGGCGCGCGTGAAACACAACGCGCCGTCGACCCGGGCCTGGTCCTTATCGGACGGCGAGCTACCCATTGCTCACCGTCCGCAAGCCCGCGCCTACGGCGGCCGGAAGTCAGCTCGTGACTCCCGACGCCCGGAGCGTCTCCTGCGGCGACTAGGGGCACGAGGGCGTCCAGCTTACATCTCCCTCGCGCACTCCGCCTCCTCCTTCGCGAGCATAACTGCTTCGCAGAAGGAGGTGTTCCCTGAGTGCCTGAGTTCTCGATGATTTTGTTTGGTATATTGGCGTGTGCTAGCTAACATATGGCTAATAATTTAAATTATGTTTTGAGCTGCGTATTGTAAATTATTTTGCATACTATTATATAGTTTTTTTTTTCTAACTTAACAGACAGTTGTGCTGCTGGGGAGTTTGTTGCGCCACTTCTTCTTCCCAGCTAACGCACTAGGAAGTGATGAAGGGTGGGCGTTTTGGGGGACTGTCTTATGTAATTTTGACGTTCGAAAAGTGCTGATTCTCAGCCTAGTTTGAATAAATGACTTGATTGGGTTTTTAGTCATATTGACAAGTGGTAATTTGATAGTAAATTTGTTTATGACAAAGCGCTACCTAATGTCACGAAGATGGCGCGATTTGCGAATATTATTGTCAATAACTGAATGTAATAATTTAATACGAGAACTAAATAAGTTTCAATAATAGAAAACCAACTATAAAGTAATAAGATTATTTTACACTGCAATTTACTAATGAATACCTGTTGTCTGATTAAATTAATTGAATCAAAGGAAGTGTTGTCAAAAGTAGTATTAAGGAAGGTGTTAAAAGTAATGAAGGTTTTAATTTAACTTTAATTCTGAATAACCTTTGTATTTATGAATATTAGCATCGTTTAATTATAAAATAATTAAGTGATAATCATTTTAGCATTATTTATAAGTTTTATTGAACTAAGTAATAAGATTTTGTATTGGAATGCGCGGTACGGCCGCTGACTTTTAGAAAAAAGGGATCCCACAACAATGGCGGATGTTCATAGGGTGGGCCACTTTTGTATGGAGGTTTTTTTATTTTTGTTATTTCATTGGGGCTAGTTATAATTCGGTGCTATGGCACCGAACTTATTACACCTATTATAACTTTATGTACAAAAAACTGTTATGATTAGATGTCATCTTTAGCCTCCGGATACACGTTGAAATTTCATAAAATCGAGAAATAAATAATTTTGTCAAAACATTATTAGGAGTACTGAATGTTGTTTAAAGTGTTATTGGTAGTATTAAAACACAAGTTTATAGAACAGACCTACTTACATATTGATAAAAAATACGGGAATCAAAACAAAAATATATTTAATTATTTTACACAAAAATCCTTTTTACTCTCGAATTTATGCATATCTTTGCGAGACTCTATCTGAGCCTTTATAAAGCCTTCTTTGATATTTTGCTGCACAAGATACGTGATGCTTCGGTGACTTTTTTGACAGCCCTTCCGATAGCTTGTGTATGATATGGTAGGAGAAGCAGATGTAATTCACTTTTACCTTTTTGGGCAACAAACAATTTTCTTCAACAAAAAAAATTCCTCGTCACTTACACCTTTGAGAATTGGGGGTTTGGGGATATTTTGCTGCCAATCCACGAGATCGATGTAAGAGGTTGCATCCAGGTTTAGGTCAGGAACCTGAAATAGTCCGACAATGGTCTGCTTAGTGCTTCGAGCTTCCAAATTACGACGCGCAGATAGCTCATGAATATGATTTTGTGGATCAGTCAGCATTGCAAGTAGTAAATTCTCGGGGTAAGCAAAATAACAGATTCTTCTGATGACGGGATCGAATTTGGCTTTTACATCAACTGATAGAGATAGAGACTGACAAAACACTGATAGATGCAGAGATCAGTGACCACAAGTGTTTTGTTCCATCCTTGCAAGTAGGATGGATTTTTAAAGCAAATTAAGTTGGAGCGTAAACTTTTACTATATATGTGGTCAAAATCTGAAGTTTTTCACAAGGATCTTTCGTTGATACGTACAGACGAAGAACACGATTAGCTCGGGTCAACCATCTGGCATGCGACATCTTGCCTGGTGATTAGTGGGCTAAATCATCAGGGAATTTACCCGTGCTTAGTGCTGAAACAATGTTATCAAGATACGATTGGTCTCTATCGTCTAAAGTTCTTAGTCGTCACTATCAGACTTTTTGGAAGTGTCAGATCGTTTACCTGGCTAGTTTTTTGCTATTTTAGCTATGAACTAAAATGGCAAATTCTCTAATTTGGCCAACTCTTTAATTTTTTTAAATTCTAAATTTTTTGCCTTGAAAGCTTCGTTTTCAAAGTTTTTCTAACTTGCATTTTAGCAATGATATCGACATTTCGTAAAAAACGTTGACCCACTAAGAAGCTGCACTCATTGTTACGTGTTTTTTTATCTTTCGGACAACTACAGTTTATCAAGTCCTTACATTTGCACGCCGAAATGTCAAACCGAGCTTTGGTGCTGCGCAAAAACTCTTCAAAATTTTCATTTGGTTTTTAGGGGTTGAACTTGAGTAGATTTTTGCAGTTTCGGTGATAGGCTTTTAACATATCGTTCTTTATTTTATGTAAAACAATGGTGTGATGCATTTGTCCATATTTCTTCGATTTTGCATTTCATTATAACAGCACCAAAAATGACGCGCTAAGTGCAATCTGCACCACCCCGCCCCCTCACCTCACGCCGTAATTTATCAAAACAAATAATGTTTTTTGGTTTGTTCTAGCTAATAGGTCATGTTTGCTTCCGAAATGTGTAGAAAATATAAACTAAATTAATAATTATTGGCACTCAAAATTACCTCTAAAATATGCTTTTTTCTGATATTACAAAGTGAATCCGGAGGCTGTTAATAATAATAGAATCGATTTATATTTTACACATAATATTTTGCCCATATGTAGCACCTTTTTATTGCTAGCCAATAAAAAGAATGCAAAAAAATATATTTCGGCCCACCCTCATCCTCTGCTTAGCGTCATATTATATACATACAGCACTTGTCGTGTGAAAATTGTCAATTTTGAAATTGAATAGAGCCCAGACCAGTGTTGGACGGAAAGTGAAGTGTCTGTACAATGTGCGTACCTGTCATTTTGATACTGCCTGCCCTTCACATCACTTGCTATGTGACTTGCTATGCTTGTGGCTTGCTTGCTATGGTCATGGAAGATCCCCTGTATATGAAAGTAACTCGTTATTTAGGAGAGCACGAGACATGCATGCTAGCGGCGTCGCGGTGCGGTGCGGAAGTTGTGCCTCATGCCCTCAACAAAGAATTATTATTATTCTTTACAACATTGAGGTAATTACGTCTCGTCTCGCGCGACGATAACCGACTTTTAATGATTTTTTACTCAATACTCAATACTCAATTCTTTATTGCATTCCACAATGTAGGCTTAGGTGGTAAACATTTATTTGGTAGGTAACAATCGTGGACCCTGTCGGGCACAGCAAAAGATATAATAAATAAATGTGGAGAGGACTTATCATTATTACAATACAACTTATTCTAAAAACATAGACATAACATTAACATTAAAATTGCAAAAGACTTTATTTTTCAAGTTTTAGAGACTTATCACTTAAATATTCATCGACACTATAGTAAGATTTTTTAAGTAATAGCTTTTTTAATTTATTTACGAATAAATGGAGTTTTTTTTCTTTTCTTATTGTTTCTGGTAGCACATTATATGTTTTTACTGACATTACCAGAGGACTTGTAGAATGTATTTTTAAGCGGGATGATGGTAGGTTGAGTCGTGTTTTGTGTCTGAGTGTGTACCTTGTTTGTATGTCTTCTCGTTTAGTGTAAAAGTCTTGGTGTTTGTGAGCAAATTTGCATATTTCAAGTATGTACATACAAGGCAGAGTTAAGATATTTTGTTCTATAAAATGGGGTTTGCAGCTATCTGTCTGTTGTATATTTACCAGGATACGGATAATTTTCTTTTGAACGGTGAATAATGTTGGGGCATCTGTACTGTATCCCCACATAATGATGCCGTAGCTCAGCCACGCATATGCATAGGCGTAGTACATAACCAGAGCAGTCTGTAAATTTGTGGTTTTTTTAACTTCCCGGAAAGCATATAAAAATTTCGATAGTTTTGATTTTATGTTTTGTATGTGTAACTTCCAATTTATATTTTTGTCTATGGTTATGCCTAATAGTTTGAATTCATTAACTGTTTCTATTATATGGTTATTGAAGGAAAAGAGTACATTTAGAGAAGTTTTTTGGTGGGGATGGAAAGTTATGAGTTTAGTCTTTTGGAAGTTTATTTCAAGGTTGTGCTCATTCATCCAGGTTATTATTTTCCCGAGAATTTCATTAAGGGTACTGTTTAAGTTCGTATTGTCATGACATTGGGTGAGAATGGAGATGTCGTCCGCAAATAAAACGCAAGGTCCGGTTTCTGCAATAAATTTTGGGAGATCATTGATGTAAATGAGAAACAGAAGACATCCAATAACACTACCCTGTGGTATTGATGCGCTTATCGCCTTTAGGTCAGATCGAAACTTTTGAAGTTCGTTTATAGTGCTATTGAAGTATTCTATCTCTACTAGCTGTGCTCTATTTTCCAGATAAGATTTGAACCATTCGTATGCTTTACCGCGGATCCCTAATCTATATAATTTATGTAATAAAATATCATATTGCACTTTATCATAAGCTTTGGTCATGTCAAGCATTATCCCTACTGCGTATTTTTTATTATTTATTATGCTTAGGGCTCCCTGTATAAATTTATAAACTGCTAACGCTGTTGATCGATTTTTTCGAAAGCCGTTTTGGCATTCGTCAAATATTTGATATTTTTCGCAGAAAGTGTACACGCGATTGCACATTGCTTTCTCGAATATCTTTGAAGCTGTAGGCAGTAAAGCTATTGGACGGTAATTACTTGGCTCTGTTTTGTCATTTTTCTTGTGTAGAGGCTTCACTAACGCTATTTTCAGCTGGTCTGGGAATACGCCATCTTCAAAAGACTGGTTTAGCAATTTATAGAAGGGTAGTGTAAGCTCATCAGCGCATTTTCTGAGTAGACAGGGTGGAAGTTCGTCTATGCCGTGGCTTTTTTTATTTTTTAGTGTTTTTAGCATACTATTGATTTCGTATGGGTCTACTGGAGTGAGGAACATTGTATTTTCGGTTTGTGAAGTCACTGGTATACTTTTCGACTCATCGTTAGTTCGTACTCGACTTCCCTCACCGATAGATGCAAAAAAGTTGTTAAATATATTGACTACTTTCTTTGGCTCTGAGGTTGTTTTATTATTATTTGTTTGTAGTTTTATGTTAAATTTGTCTTTTTTTATAATTTTATTGGTTCGCTCGTTTATAATATTCCACATTGTTTTGACTTTGTTATTAGATTTTTTTATTTTGTCTATATACTGTTGTTTTTTTGCTGTTGTTACTGACTTTTTTAATATTTTTTCATATTGTTTATAGTGTTGTGATAGTATTGGGTTATTTGTTTTGAGTGTCAATATTTTCAATAATCTCTTATTTTTGCAGGATTTTTTTATACCTTTGGTTAGCCATTTTTTCTTAAAATTTGATTTTAGTTTAATTTTACGCAATGGTATGCATTTGTTTTGGATATTTGTTAGGGTATCATTGAATGCTTTGTAGTTATCGTTCATATTTTGGTCTTCTAATATTATTTTGTTCCAGTCTATGTCTTGTAGTGCAGACTTAAACTTTAATATATTGGTGTCGTTAAATAATCTAAATAATATAATATAAATTTCATACTGAAGATCACGTCTAAGCGAGTAGGTAGTGTTAATGATTTGGAAAAAATATAAATACCTACTTATGTTAAATTAGAACATTTTCTTGATTACTAATATATTAATATTTTAGATTATGTTTATATTACATAGTGAAATTAATTTGTAAAGATATGTCTAATGCGAATAAAGAACTAAGAATCACGATGGTGAAATCTATCATGCGTATTTTTCTGAAACCTTCACCATTTTAAAGATAATTTTATTATTGATCTTTTAGTATACATGTTTTATTAAAATACCGTTTGTTTTATGTATAATAAATTAATAATGCGTCTAATTTGAGACAGCACTCCTTGATGGGCGAGTTCTATCACTAGCTAGCACTATAAGTGAGCTCAGTACAGAACACGCAAGCTAACCAGCTAACAGCTAACAAGAGCTGTGAGGTCACTAGCTAGCACTAGTGAGCTCAGTACAGAACACGCAAGCTAACCAGCTAACAGCTAACAAGAGCTGTGAGGTCACTAGCTAGCACTAGTGAGCTCAGTACAGAACACGCAAGCTAACCAGCTAACAGCTAACAAGAGCTGTGAGGTCACTAGCTAGCACTAGTGAGCTCAGTACAGAACACGCAAGCTAACCAGCTAACAGCTAACAAGAGCTGTGAGGTCACTAGCTAGCACTAGTGAGCTCAGTACAGAACACGCAAGCTAACCAGCTAACAGCTAACAAGAGCTGTGAGGTCACTAGCTAGCACTAGTGAGCTCAGTACAGAACACGCAAGCTAACCAGCTAACAGCTAACAAGAGCTGTGAGGTCACTAGCTAGCACTAGTGAGCTCAGTACAGAACACGCAAGCTAACCAGCTAACAGCTAACAAGAGCTGTGAGGTCACTAGCTAGCACTAGTGAGCTCAGTACAGAACACGCAAGCTAACCAGCTAACAGCTAACAAGAGCTGTGAGGTCACTAGCTAGCACTAGTGAGCTCAGTACAGAACACGCAAGCTAACCAGCTAACAGCTAACAAGAGCTGTGAGGTCACTAGCTAGCACTAGTGAGCTCAGTACAGAACACGCAAGCTAACCAGCTAACAGCTAACAAGAGCTGTGAGGTCACTAGCTAGCACTAGTGAGCTCAGTACAGAACACGCAAGCTAACCAGCTAACAGCTAACAAGAGCTGTGAGGTCACTAGCTAGCACTAGTGAGCTCAGTACAGAACACGCAAGCTAACCAGCTAACAGCTAACAAGAGCTGTGAGGTCACTAGCTAGCACTAGTGAGCTCAGTACAGAACACGCAAGCTAACCAGCTAACAGCTAACAAGAGCTGTGAGGTCACTAGCATATACAACCGCTAGTTCAAAACAAACCGGCCAAGCGCGAGTCGGACTCGTACACAAAGGGTTCCGTACCACCGTACAATATTTTAGCAAATAAATGAAAGTACGAAGAATATTTTTCATCTTACATTTTAAAAATCCCAAAGATATATTTCTTATTGATTCTGTGAATTACAAAGTTATTTTTTGCAGTTGCAGAAAATTGCCCTTATTTAAATAAAATGCCTTATGAATCAGCGTTTTTAATATTTGTTGATGATATACAGAAGTTTCAAATTCCTAACATGTTTATTTGTTGTGATAGGGCTACAAAAATGGTCTAAGACTGACAACTTTTAAGGGTTTTATTCCTTAATTTTTGAATGAATAAAATGCACTGATCCCAGCGGGATTAAACCAGACTCGATAAATCGAAGGAACCCCAAGATTTGCACCGGCCCCGGAAGCCTCATGTTTCATGGGGCTACAGAGGTCATTGCATATCAAGCAGTAGACCGGGGGGCGCGGTAATGGTAAGGAAGACGTGCCCTTAGGATGAGGAAGGATTTGCGAGCCGTACCGAATATGCATCCTAGAGTAGGCAATAGAATAGTGGAGAGACAGGTGTTATTTATCTATGGATGGGCATCTTTTTGCGACGTGTTGGTTCAGGTCCATCTTCACCGGTGAATCTTTTGACGGGGTTACGCTACTTTCTCGGCTCTCTTCTTTATCGCTGCTGTGCTGTGTTATACTTTGTTGTTTCTATGTCTTCGCTGCTATCCGTTTCAGGTTTCTTGTAAATCTCGCTGGCAGCCTTCTTAATCTTATATCAGTCTGCATGCCGGGTGTGCTATCCAAAAGTTGATTTCCTTGTCGAAGGACGTTATGTTCTGTTTAATATTGTCGTTTTATGTGTAAATAGGACGGCCAACTTTCTTGTACTGCATTGCTGTAACAGGTGTGGTTTGCCGCGCCACGTGAACATGTGCGAGATAGCACATCTTGTGATTCTTACGTGAGGCGTCCGGTTACTGTTTTTTTGTCTAAGATTTCGTGCATTTTCTTTTATCTTGGTTTATATTTGTGGTTAACTAAGTCCCTCATTATAACTCTCTTATATCTTCTTAGTCTTGACCTGTCTGCTTTGGCGATTGCCGATACTTTCAAACCGTCTATTATACAGGGTATGATCACGATTCTATACATGGTCTGGCTAATTTCCAGTACATCTTTTAGTTTATTATGAATGGTAATAGTGACTTTGCGTTTCTAGTGGCCTGTTCACACCATTTTCTTATTGTGCCTCTCCTGCTTAACGCAGATGTTATGTATCTGCCTAGGTATTTAATTTCATCGACTCTATGTAGATTTAATTCGTTAATTGACACGTATGTCGCTTTCTGTTTAGCTATGGGGTCTCTGAGTAGTACCTTTGTTTTAGTTTCGTTCATTTAGAGGGTTCATTTTAATATGGTAAACGATTCTTTCTAACCCTTCTAGATCATCTGTAATAAAGATGAGGTCGTCCGCAAATGATAGCATCAGGGGGAGTGAGGTTTCACGTTCTGGTCTAGTTACATTAATTATTGAGTTTCCTCTTCGAAGGTTTTAAATACCTCATCCATGACCAGTGTAAAAAGGTGATTTCCTTTCCTTTGATCATCCAACTATTTTGCTGACCACACCATTTGTTCTGTTCGTTCATTCATTCAAACCCAGATTATCTTGTTGGTTAGTGGCTTGTTAGTTCTTTGTATTAAAATATCTCGCAGTACTTGGAGGTCGACGTTGTCAAAAGCTTTTTCTATGTCCAGAGTGAGTACATAAATTCTGCACGCCATTCTTCGTCTAATTAACATTTTGCCTTAGGCATTTTGCAAAACCGCCAGGGTTTGTAAACGGACGGCGCCGTTTGTAAAATGACGAATGATACAATATCTGCCTGCGACTTATATATGACACGACAGGATATCTGCTCTGTACCGTGTCTGACTAGTCTTCGGTGTAATTCTTCGTTGATGGTAGATATAGGTAGTTGGTTTTCAATCACACACAATTCTTAACTCAAAGCATTTAGTAGCCCCAGGGCTACTCCGCTGTATACGACACCGTGACCGCATGCATATCAAACTCAAAAAATCGGAAGATAACCTTTTATTAAAAATCACCTACACTCGCTATCGCAACTTCTGTAATTCCCTGCTGAGAAAACTTAAACGCTCGTATGAAAAGGAACAGTTCCGTAATGCAAAAAATAATGTTAAGGCTACTTGGAATGTTATTAAGAAGGTCTCAGATCTTCAAACTCAATCTTCTCCCTCTTTTGACCTGTTGCATTTATCTGTTAGCCCTAAATCCTCGCTTAATCTCGCCAATAACTTCTTTGCTAATGTAGGCAGTAGCTTAGCGGCGAAATTTAAATCACCCTCAATGGTGACCAATTCTGTGTCGAAGTCAAATTCGTGTGGCTCAATGGCAGTCTTTGAGGTTACCGAAGACGAAGTTGACTCCATTATTGTGGGTGTTAGGACTGATTGCGTTGCCTCTTCCTCGCCAAATCCACTTCTGTAGGGTATCTAGGAGTACTCATTGATCAGCATCTCAACTGGCACCCCCATATACTCAAAGTCACGTCGTGCATACGTAAGCTAATATATGTTTTCAAGAAGCTACGAAACTCTGCCGATTACGAAACTCTGAAATTAGTATATTTTGCCCTATCCGTCCGTCCTAACGTACTGCTTACCCGTTTGGGGTGGTGCTACCCAAAATGTATTTATCCGACTTGAGACAGCCCAGAGAGCTATCCTTAAGGTAATGCTTTCCCTTCCGCGTAGACACCCCACTGTACAGCTCTATTCCGTTTGCGAGGTACTCACAGTCAGGCAACTTTATGTTCTGCTGTCGACCTTACGCAAGCACTCTGCCCGCCCTCCCAAGGAACCGACTGGCAGGCTTAAACATAATGTTTTCCCACACGAACGCCATAGAACTGCCTTTGCCAAACGCCAATTTTATGTTAGTAGCATTAAAATGTACAACTTCCTAAATAAAAAGATAAAAATTTATTCGTGCCCTAAATATCAATGCAAAACCCTACTTAGAGATTACCTCCAAACACTAAGTTATGACAACACTGAGGATCTTCTGCTGGGTAATTTACAATGAAAATGAAATATGTAAAACTAAATCTAAACGTAAACGGATATGTACTCGTTATATGCCTTTCTTTCTTACTACACACTCCCTACACCTACTCACTACATACACACACACACACACACATATCCCACACTCACTCACTACACACACTCAACCCTTACTTTTATTCACCACAGTTAAATGTTTTTCAGTTTGTGTTTTGTTTACTTAAATTATATCCTGTTTTCTCTTACACCATTTGCTTATTGTTGAAACGTCCTGTTTAAGTATAATATGGCTTTGTTGTTACGGAGAATCACCGACTCCTAAGACACAGGCACAAACACCTAGTTTAGGAGTCAGAGTATTACAATGATTGTGACCTAGTTATAAGCCTTATATGCTCTTAGTCTTTCTTTGATTTTGTAATGCGATGGCTTTTGGTGAAATAAAGAATTGTATTATTATTTATTATTATTATTATTCCAATTATAACGTTTACACTTTTGAGTTATCACTTTTTCACTTAATTTAAGTTAGTTGAGTCATTGAGTTTAAGTTAGTTGGTGAAGCTAGTCGCCCATTCCAAAACGAAGTACCTAGGTACCTACTGATGGAGAAGAACGGGCAAGAAACTCCATAGACACTCTTTTAATTAAAACATTATATTACAGAGGTTGAACAATATGGACAGTTAATTTGTCCGTGCCCATTGAGGTTCAATGTCCGCGACAATAGAACGTATAGAAATCTATGCAATACCTAGGACAAATAGAATGCCGGGACAAATAGAATGCCGGGACAAATAGAATGCCGGGATATCATACGTTCTATCGTCGTGGACAAGTTGTCCACGGACAAATTGTCCATCTTCTGCTCAGTATGTAAAATTGCCGAGCTGTAGGATTGTCGCCTGTTGCCTATTGCTTGTCGGTTTTAATAAATAGGTCCCTGATAGTATCTTCCCTTTCACAATATAACTGCAATTAAACAGCCTGTAAACCATTAAATATAAACTAAATGTCAGAATCTTTTGGGTATTCCAACAAAATTGAGGCTCGTTTTCTCGGGGCTCATAAATCTACCTGCGCAAGAAGCATTTCCGGTTCCTGCGGAGTGTGTTACAGGAATACTCAGACTCTCATATACCGTTTATAGAGATTGCAGATTTAAAGCTCATGATGTCAAATCACCGCCATTGTTATCACACAGTAACACAGACGGTGGGAGACAGACATACATTCTGTCTACTCACAATATTTAACATTATAAAATTCAATATTATTTAATAATATTAAATTATTAATATAATATTATTTTTATTTAATATTTTCAATATTTATTATTTAATATTATATTGCTTATCCACACAAGAAACTTGTATAGTCAACCGCACATCAATTTTTGTGTCCGCTATAATAATAGGCAGCATAGAATAAGAGTCAAAGTCAAAGTCAAATCATTTATTTCAAATAGGCTCTTGCAAGGCACTTTTGAACGCCAAAAATTACAAAAAAAAAAAATGATTCTAGTCGCCCCTTACAAAAGGTAGTTTTCGTATGCAGAAGAATGGGCAAGAAACTCCACCGTTACTCTTTTAAAATGTCTAAAAATCTAAAAATTAAAAATTCTATACCACAATACATAAAAAGAATTTTAAAAAGAAAGCAACAACAGGTAGATTAATTACATAAGTGATTGATACATGGTTCTCACATATTTACAAACATTGTAAAAGAAGACGATTTTCCAAAAAAGTTACAATTAATAAGTCAGTGTGTGAGGAAGTAATCACAGAATGTAAAATCAATGTCATATAATAAAATATACTTAATAATTTATACAACTTAAATTAGCAACCAGTTTGATTTTGTCTAGATTCTAGATTATCCTATGGAGCTATCGAAGATGGAGCTGGACCAGCATGTTTCCAAGCATTCTTATCTTGGATATAATCCTCTAATTTGTAATACGCTTGTTTACAAAGTGTACTTTTAATATGAGTTTTAAATTTTCTTTCATTTAATTGTAATATATCAAAGGGTATTTTGTTGTAACATTTAACACAGTACCCCATAAAAGATGTAAGTATGTATTTGATAATCAGAAAAATGGTTGATCTATTTTATCTTTATTTCTAGTATTAAAATTATGCCTATCACTTATTTTATTAAAAATATGTAGATTTTCTCTTACATACATAATATTTTCATAAATGAATTGGCAAGGTACCGTCATAATATTAATTTTTCCAAATAGTTCCCTGACAGATTCGGGACCATGTAGATCATAAATGGCTCTGATAGCTCTATTTTGTAAGATTGTAGGTACTTCGTTAACTTGCCGTCTCGGTATCTCTCCTAATTTTCTTACTTATATAATATTTTCATATAAATGAATTGGCAAGGTACCGTCATAATATTAAGAGCACCGGTATATTCTACCCCTTCAAATAGGTACGTAAGTCAGAAGATTACAAAATACTATTCACGTATTCAGATGAATTAGAACATGGTCTAATAAAACAAGATCTGGCATTCCGGGACTTAACACATGCACTATCCAGTTGCCACTCTATTGCAACAAAACACGATTATAGAAAGATTTTCAGCTACCATTCTGTTAAAAAATATGTACTAAGCTTTTAAATTGTCGTTTCGTGTGTCTAATCAAACGAAACAATTCAATTTAAACATAAACCAACGTAATTGTTAATTAAAACCTCTTGTTTTATCGGATTCGCACAGGTAATAAAGGTGGTTGGGAGTTATTATTACAAACTTCTGGTAACACAGATGTGATGACGTAGACTTGCGTTAACCACGTGACCCACTGTGTTTCAAAATGCTTTATCTGACGAAGTAGGTACCTATATAATTATACCACGAATTAGAAGTGTCGCGTTTACGAGCATTGATTTTTTGAGTTGTTGTCCATACTGCACCTGGTCAACACTGTCCTTTACGCTTCCTAAGTTAAGCAACAAACTAGACTTTAAAAACCACAAACTTGAACTAACATAAGCTTACTGAGTGAGTAGTGAGAGATACCTATGTAGTTTGAAACCCATCTAGGTAACTTTTGTAAATAGAGCCCGTTCCGCAAGTCAATCTACAGGATACAGCCGACCACGCAGCAGTATACAGATAGATAACGAAACACAACCTCGGTGATGCGAACAGTTTACCTTTCACAAAAGTGCACGAGGAACCAGTCAGCCAGCCTACTCACGATATGAGAGCAGGCAGAAAGCAAGTTTATAGGGCAAGCTGCGTGCGGAGAGAGCGCCTGTGTACCAGCCCTCCCCCCCCTTTCCGCCACCGCCAGGCCCGCGTTCCACCGCCCCCCGCACCCTACGCTCCGGCCGCCAACCGGTCTTTCCAACAGCTCGCCGATGCAGTCCGGCCAGTCAGCCGACGACGGCACCATATAACGCACGTACGACGTGCCGCCCGCTCCGCGCCCTCCCCGCGCACCTCTACGTACAGTCGCGCGATACTCGCGACTCACAAGGAGCTTTACTTGTGAAACTTGTAACAAGTCAGTGACAGAGTGTTGTTAAAAAGCTTAAGAGTGATCTGAGTGCAACTAGTGTGCAGTGTAGTGGTACAGCCGGTTCACCTCGTGTACGAGGCTGGCATCATCGGAGCGACAGTGTCTGTGTGGCTTAGTGCTTTCTAAACGACTCCCGACACACCAGCACGGTGTGCATACTGTTCGACATACATTGGGATTTGATACAAAACTCTTTTAAAGGTGAGCAGTGAGCGCGGGACTTGAACAGAGGTCGCATGGAACCTCCCCGGATTATTTATGCATTAACGTTAGGCTGTGGAAACATCTCGTAGCTAAGTACTAAATCGATGATGAATACTTTGTCTGTTTCTGACAGCTGACACTCAACACTCATGGCATGCAGCTGTGCGTTACATGAATCAATTAAAGAATCCTGAATGTTAAGTTATCTTGGAAGCGCAAGTAGAAAAGTTAATTGAAATTGCGTAAGATTTTTACGCAATTTCATTTAACTTTTTGATTCAACATTATATTTGCTATCAAATAAAATAAATTTTCTTCAAATAAGTTAGGGTTAGGTTAGGATAGGTTATGATTTTTTCGATGAGCGTTTCCTTCCTTCAATTTTAATAGCATCCATCGCTTAACGCGTATCATGGTGAATGATGATGAAATGAAATAAAAGGATTTCATTTTCTGTAAATAGGTTTGTTTTACACGTCAATAATATTCTTCCTCTCTCCTTCTTTTGCTGTGCCCGACAGGGTCCACAATGATCATATTATTTTGTCAAACCTACCACCTAAGTTCACATGTGGAAGCAATAAATATATTGAGTATTGAATATTTAAAAACTAGATAAGGTCGGCGTTTCCTAGCTGACTACTGCGAGAAGAAAGGTCGAAACCAACTCAAAGATCTCAATTTATGTCAAAGTCCAGATATAATCATGGTCAGATCATGTGAGGACCATATAGATTGGTGTGTTAAATGGTCTATTGAGGAAAGAACCACACAGATTGAGTGGAGCTGTGCCGTCAGTGCACGCATTTGTCAGTAATAGTGCAGCTCAAAAGCTCAACGATTCGATGAAAAATACCAAAGAATGGACATTTGGGTAGGCCGCATAAATTACTCAAACTACCAGACCATGATAAAACAAAACATAGAAAAGAAAAAAATATACCCTTAAATATAGTCTATACTCTAAAATATAATCTTCACATTCGCAATAGTAAAATTAAAATAATATAATACTTCACGAAGTAAATATTCATGTCATTGGTTATTTAGAATTGATCAATGTCAATGTGTTAATTAATCTTGGTCAGGTCATTCGTGGACCATGTAGATTGGTGTCTGAAAAGGTATTTTGAGGAAAGAACCAAACAGATTTGAGTGGACCTGTCCAGTCAGTAATCGTATAGCTCAATATACGAGTATGAATGGTAATAGTATATCCAATAGAATCCAAAAAAGTTCTATAATCAGTGTTAACACACGAGTAACTCTAAGGAGCAGGTTCAACAAGCGGAATTTAATAGCGCTCTGCAATAATTCTGTTCCTGGTCATGACAGAGAGCATATACAAGAACTAATGCCATTGATAGCTATGCATTCGTTCTTACATGTGGTCTCTGGTACCTATAGATGTACCTAACAAAAGTAAGCAAACTTTAAAGGCGATGCCGACGTTTACACTTATTTCAACATTATTAGGAGAAATAAATATTTTATCAGTCTAGGCCCTATACTCTAGGGTAATTTAGAAACAATCACAACCCCAACTTTTGACTCCCTACAACAGAAGACAAACAACAGAAGCGACATTAATTTAAGCGTGACGAATTCAATTTTCTTATATGCATTACTTTCTATTGAGTAACTATTAGAATTAGATTTTATTTCATTCAAATAGAACCGTAAGGCGCTGTGACGATGATGGAAAAATTGTCCGCGGACAAAAGGTCCATCGTCTGTTCAGCGCTTTACGAAACGGATCGGATAGAAATAATCTGAGTCGACTGAAGATAAGAACGCAGCACAATGTCAAGTGGGCACATGGCTCCAGGTTCAGCTACGAGTGGCTACTGGCTACCCACACATTACATGTACACATAGCGTGAGCCGCTCCGACCTTCAGGCAGGCCGAAGCTCGGCAATGAGAACGTGGGCACATGGCTCCAGGTTCAGCTACGAGTGGCTACTGGCTACCCACACATTACATGTACACATAGCGTGAGCCGCTCCGACCTTCAGGCAGGCCGAAGCTCGGCAATGAGAACGTGGGCACATGGCTCCAGGTTCAGCTACGAGTGGCTACTGGCTACCCACACATTACATGTACACATAGCGTGAGCCGCTCTGACCTTCAGGCAGGCCGAAGCTCGGCAATGAGAACGTAAAAATATATAGGGGGTAGGTATAATAAGCTAGGTAGTTTTATTATATGGTGGACAAAATAATTATTAAGACGCGATTTATTTCGAATCGATCCCCTAAACCTGATCAACTAGTTGACATGGACTTAAGAATGACAAATTACCACGAGGACTGCTCAGTTATGATAGATTATTAAAAAAATGCCCTTAGCAAAACTTCTTAAATTGTTGAAACAATTGGTGAATAAAAAATTGCGAAACGCTACCTAAGAAAAACGTAGGAGATCGAGAAGTTCGTAAAATACTCAATTAGGACCTTATTTCTACAGCTTTCAACAAAATCGTGAAAAGTTTGATTCAGGTGACTGATTTCTAATGATCTATTTGACAAGGAAGTCTTGAACTGCTATTCCCGTAGCATATACATTGTTTTATTGTGATCCTTAAAATACCCACATTGTTCCCTGAATGATCACTGCGCTTAACAACTTTGTTATGGTTTGAACATCATGCAGGTTCTGTCCATCTGATATTAACTCATTATTCCGCTCTGTGGTAACCACTATCCGGATTATCTTCTTACTTCTGCTAACAACAACAACTGCTATTAAAAATAAACTTCTCTGCGAGATCACTACTGATCTAGTGTTGACTTTACAGTGTCATGTCAGCCACAAACTTGCAAATAAAAATCCAACTTTAGAAAAACGTATTATTCAATAGGCTGATTTTTTTCGCTTACAAAATAGACATAATTTGCGACATGATTTATGTCACTGGATTATTCAAACAGTGACAGATACACAGACACATACAGCTGTGATGAATATACGTTGTAAATATTCTATACATGTTTGTCTAAACAAAAAATCATGTTCACCACTAAAGTGTCGGTTTGGTAGTTTACAACAGTATGTTCGCAGCTGTTCGCAAGCTCCGCAGTGTTTATTATTTCATTGAGTCTGGCAAGTAATTGAGAATAAACTACGTTTGTGTTAGATGTTGTATTTCATTAACTGGTGCAGACGGTGAACGTCACGGAAAAGACAGACCTAGGAAAAAAATATGAACTGAATGCAGTCAAACACATGCATTTCTGTATTTGAATGTCTAACAATCCTCTAACAATCCAAATCCAATCCTCTCTCTCCTCTATCCTCTCTCATCCTCTTATTCTCTATCCTCTTGATACAAATGGTTCTCTTCTTCAGGACCTTTCTAATAAAAACCAAATTCCTTTGTCATTTTTAAAGCCTACTGCTTAGCTTGATGGATTTTGTTCACAAATATGTGTCAATTTGTTCACAAATTATCAATATCGTTCTGTGTGTAACATAATCCCAAAATACGAATCTGCGCAGTAACTCAAATTCTGGTTGTTCTTGAGTTAATGAAAGTAATCATTTTATATGAAACATAACAATTAATGCAATAAAAAAGCGCATCCCAAACATGCTGATCAAAAACAGTTCATGCTAAAGATTAACTAAATCTATCACGACATTAAAGATAAAAGAATTTAAAAAGAAACAATGTTTAAGTCGGTTCTGGCTTTTTCTCTATGTGAGACTTGTGTTTGCAAACGCACTGGAGACAGTTCTAGTTTTGAGGTAACTTATTACTGAATTTAAAAAAGTACAGGCTACAGTTAATAATTCATGTTTTCACAGAGGAAAAGGCAGAGTCGGCATAATCTTGATACGTTGCAGTGTTTATAGATCTGACCAATGGCTGGCTTCACAACTTCCACTGTCTATCTCCAAAGACATGAGTGTATTCAGCTTATCTATAAGATAGCATTTGGTGTTTCTCGAAATAAATGACACATCGTGCATTTATATGTAATTGACTGATAAAATTAAAAAACATGTAAACTGACACTTTTAGTGACCTAAATACCTGCAAAACTCTGTCAATAACAGTGACTTGATTCACGAAACGAAACAGCCTGTGCGCGCCATCTTGTGCCGGGCTCGCGCACTAAGTCGCCAGCACCGTCGGCCCCTCCACGCTACATATTATGAGAAGTGTGAGGACAACGTACTCTAGCCTTGAACTATGAAAATATTGCTATCCCTTGCCGACTGACCTATTAGACCTTAACCATACTTAGCACCAGTCCACATTGTTGGTACAAAGAAAAATAAAGTTTTCGTTTGCTTTATAGAGACAATGTGGATCCAGATTCCAGAGTGTCTTAAAAACGAATTATTTAACGGCACTGATTTAAAGAGGCAGTTGTAAATAGCGGTTTTGGTTAGTAAAAAATTATAAAAGACACGTTTAATTACTAGTTCAGCAGTTAAAACTAAGCAGTAAAGTAAACAAAAATGAGTAATAAAAATAATGAAATGGATCAGTGAATATCCAATTGAGCAGGAAAATAATTAAATGGGCGGTAAAAATTATTGAACGAGCGGTTACGTATGGGCAGTAATAAATCGGAATTTGTCGGTAAGAAATCTCATTCTAAGCAATTCTATAAACAATGAGGTGGTAAAATAGTTTTCGAGATATAGCGGTGTGACGGATGGAACCCAAATGATTCACCAACAATAAAGTGGATCTCGGCTAGCTACAAGTGCTAGAACTTTCTGACTATGACTCTGACAATAAACCAACTTGACAATTCAAAAATGCATGTAAATGTTTTAATTGTAACAAATGCATTTAGTTTGAGTTTCATTATTTAAAATCACATAGATATAAGTAGGGTTAAGATGCCTTCATACGAACCTTGGGTACTAATCAAGAGTTTTGGAAGTACTGATTCTGATAATTTTTAGCCTGTGCCATTATTGAGTGAAGATGTGCTCAAACACAGTGTACAGCTAAGTTGAGAAAACAGTATAACGAACGATTACGAAAAGTTTGATTGATGTGTCCCCGAGAAGGAAGTGGACCTAGAGTCACACGACGGCGCCGGACTGCGGCGCGCTGTCGTGGCGTCACTGTCGCGGATGTAGCCTCGCGCCGGCTAGCGGCTGCCGACCGCGGACTGCCGGCGCACTGCCACTTGACCTCTCACCTAATTCCACGGAATGTCGTCTATCATTCATTACTGAACGCGCTCTTTCACATAACTGCGCGTATTTAACGATGCACGCTTCAGACAATTACGTGACCATTGTTAGATTTTCGCTTCATGCTTTATCTCATGCTAATATGGTCCCAGAAGAGTAAAGGCTTGTGCAGACCAGCGCGACTTGTCGCGCGACGCGACACCGGTTATTGTTATACTGTGAAGTTTTCTTAGAAATTGTATTGTTCGTGTCGCGTCGCGCGACAAGTCGCGCTGGTCTGCACAAGCCTTAAAGCAGTATGTTTAGGGCCCATTTTATATTAGGGAAAGTTATCATTACTAAGTTTCAAATGCTGCAGTTTTGATGGCACAATAGCAGCCCTAGCAATGTATTCAAACGTGTACTTACGTCTTATCTTATGACATATACTCGTATCTCTTTAATTAAGGACATCCACGTGATGTTACCATTGTTCATGATTTGACGACAGATGGCCGAATATGCGTGTTCTCGTTTTCGTAAAGTCAGACTGTCAGTATTCCAATACACTACCAGCCTCGCTCCCATCACGACGTATCCGAGCGGCTCCCAAATGGCGCAGCGGGTCAACATCTGATAATTATGTAGCCGTATTTTTCAGTTCAAACGACAAAATTTGAAAAAAATACTTTATAGAGAAATTACATGGATTCAGGATTGGCATAAAACGAACAAGTTGTTTTAAAACACATATGTTAAGCAGTGTTTAAAAACAGTTTTAAACAAAACAATGTTTTTAGTAAGTGTTTAAAATCACAGTATAAAACAAGCTTAAAATAATGTTTTAAACATTAACCGGTAAAAAAAAATTGTTTTAAATCGTAAATTAATGGAAATAAATGAAAAGATATACATTTTTAGGACTTGAAATAGCTCGAAAAGGTTACATACACTTCATCGCCGGTCGAAATGAAGTAATTCTCCGCAACTATTTTGGGGATTCTCCTTATTTGAATATAGTCCATCCTACCTATAAAGATAAAAAACATTTTTATTTTGTAAATATGGGTACAATACACGGTGTTATAAGGAATCGGTTCAGCCATATTTTACCAGTAGGCATGCAAAAGTAACAACAATTATAAACTACTCGTAAATCCACTAAACTAATCTACAAAATTTTAAGAAACGGCAAAAAAACAACACCAAACTAAATATAATTCTTATTTTGAAACAACAAACCAAGTTACAATTTTTTTTCACTTAGGTATTCTGTTACGCTATGTTAAGCTTTGACTGTCAAGAAGCTTCGAAGCTTTTTTTTAAATAATGATAGCGGCAATTCTTTCCAACTTTTTGGTATTTTATCTTATATCATAAATGATCGGAGCCATGCAGTAAACACTTTTGCGCATTAGTGCTGTCTTAGCGGACTATTGACATAGTAGGGTATTGTCGCGTCTATTACGTAAAACTACATCGGCCAGACGTTTAAAACGATTTGGGTTCAACTTAATAAACACAGCTACTTCTAGTACCTATGTATAAATATGGTAGTGTCAGTATTTTATACTGTTTAAAGTATGGCATGCAACTATCGGTAGTTTTTAGCTCAAAAAAGATTAATACATGCGATGTTTACATCGCACGTATTAATCTTTTTTGAGTTTTAAAAGCTGTTTCTTTTTCGGTTGAGTTACCCCAAAATATTATTCCATAACGTAGGTGGGATTCCGCTAAACCGTAGTAAGCAGTAAGGAGTGCATCCGTGTATACTATTGACGATAATGTATGTAGTGCATATGCGGATTTACTCATTTTCTTACATAAAAAACCTATGTATATCTATAATACTTCGTCAATTATCGAAAAGAGCTAATTCCCCGCCATAATTTTGGTGACTTACCCATATTTAAATTATAATTTTAGGTAAGGTAAGTACATTTAAGAATGAAAATCGGAATTCGGAATTCTGAACGTACAAAGTGTACTGGGTGGTTCAGTATCTGTGTGGAAAAAAAAACTAAGTGCATAAAATTGTCTTTACCAAATGTCAAAAGTAGTGATTGTGAGATAGTATTGAATCATGAGAAACTAGAATTCGTCGATAAAACTGTTTTCCTAGGGATCACGCTCGATTCAAGGTTACAATGGGGTTCTCATCTAACATCTCTTGCAGGACGGCTAAGTTCAGCAGCATAAGCTGTCAGAAAAGTCCGTCAATTTACTGATGTAGATACCGCGAGGCTAGTCTATTTTAGTTACTTTCATAGTATCATGTCTTACGGTATTTTGCTGTGGGGACGGGCTGCAGACATCGAGTCTATTTTTATTCTGCAGAAAAGAGCGATTAGAGCCATATATTATCTCCGTAGGCGTGACTCTCTAAGGGAACTGTTTAAGGATATTAACATCAAGACGGTACCTTGTCAATATATCTATGAAAACATCATGCACGTAAGAAAAAATGTACATCTTTTTAGTAAAAGAGGTGATAGGCATAATTATAGTACAAGAAATAGGGCCCTATTAGTTCAACCAGGTTTCAGACTGGCTAAAGTGGACTCATCTTTCATGGGATACTGTTTAAAATGTTACAATTAAATTCCTCCGCACATACTTCAACTGAATGAGACGAAATTCAAACCTTGTATAAAACGCACACTATACAGGCAGGCATATTATAAGTTGGGGGATTACATCGCTGATAAAAATGCTTGGCTCAATGCTGGTCCTGCTCCGCAACCACAACTATTTGATTAACATTTGAAAATATTGTTGGAGCTGCTGAAGAGTTTTAAGACCATCTTTGCATTGTTAAAATCAATTTCCTTTGTATAATATAATTTCAGAGCACAGGTGTGAGTACTATGTACTAAAGAGCTAACATTTACCGGGTAATACGTCTTTTATTGACTTGAATGTGCCCTGGCGGCTGTGAGTATGTCATGCTCACTCAGTTGTCTCGCTGATGGTGGCGCGTGTGTTGGATCACTTAGCTCCCTTCAAAATGGTTGAGCTGAATGGTGCTAATCCATGAGTCATGTTCGTGAACGGGCGCCGTCAGTTGGGACTGGTCAACTCTTAGCTGCCTTGGCTGATTTAAATTTTTGAATTGTTCTTTTTTTTTATTACGGACGCTTCTAAAGTGCACGTCTTTCTACATTGTTCTCACATGTTTAATTTCAACATGAATGATGCAACCAATACTTTGTAACAATTTATTTAAAAGAGTGTCCGTGGAGTTTCTTGCCCGTTCTTCTCCATAGGTACCTACTACGCTTTGGAATGGGCTTCATATTTCTGACTGACCGATTCCTTGACAATTCAAAAGTCCCTTTAAATGGTTTAATTGAAATAAATGAGTTTGAGTTTGTGTTACATAACTACGTAGATTGATTAAAAAAAAACAATGTTCACAGATTAGATAGTTTATTAGTTAGTACCTAAACTATAACTAGTATTACGTGGTTGTGAGTATTATGTTAATCTGATCGTTTTTAGGGTTCCGTAGTAAACAAGGAACCCTTATAGTTTCGCCATGTCCGTCTGTCTGTCTGTCTCTCTGTCCGTCTGTCTGTCTGTCTGTCCGCGGCTTAGCTCAGAGACAGTTAGTACTAGAAAGCTGTAATTTGGCATATGTATACATAGTAATCATGTAGTCGGCATGAATGGTAAAAAAAAATCAAGAAAAAATATATTTTTTAGGGTCCTCCCCTACACGTAAAGTGCGGATGTTTTTTTTTTTATTCATCTACCCCATGTTGTGGGGTATCGTTAGAAAGGTATTTAAAAAATAGTGTGAGTCGCGTTGCTGAGTTTTGATCCAAACAAATTTAACTAAACCGGCCAAATGGGTGTCGGACCACAATGAAGGATTCCGTATTTTTTGTTGGGATGAATTTACCCCAAGAACAAACTAAACATTGTAGTTGAAAAACATGTTCTCCCATACGGAATGTATGGGTGATCATAACAGCACAGCACATTGAATAACATGAAAATTGTTAAAGAAAAATACAGGCGGGTACATGCCCATGGACGACATTGTATAGCATCTCCTGTACCAACATTCTTCTGATATCCTAATTGTCTTTGATTAATTACTGTATTCGAATTTAGATGTCTACTTAAGCGGTCTTAAGATAAGATAAGATAAGATAAAATTTATTTGTTCAAAACATAAGTATACACACACACATTGCATGCAAGATGTTACATTAAATTATAGCACAGTCATGTTTTGCCTTAACGGCGTACAAATATAAACAGATAGGTTATTTTTATTAATAGGATATAAACCGCAAATACTTATTTATATTATCCATTATTCAAATCAATTAACATAACAAATTGAAACTGCATCAATCAAATTATAATAATAATACTACAGAATAGTGTCATAAGCTCGTCATCGAAATGTATATAATAAAACAAAATTAGCCAGTCAAGAGTCAAAGTAATTAAGAATAAAAAATATACATATTATTATTACACACTAGTCAGATTTATTTATTTAATATTATACAATGTCAATAACGAAACACAAAGAAGAACAAAAAATTAAAAAATAATAATATTAAAATAAAAAATAAAACTATATCAATACTTTGTTATTAAAAACTCGGAAATACTATAATAGGCTTTTTGAATTAGAAAGTTCTTAATTTTTTTCTTAAATAAGTTAACATTTAATTCTTTAATGTGTGGCGGAATGTGATTAAATATATTTGGCGCCATGCAGAACACACTTTTATGCATCAGTGCTGTATTGGACTGTCTTCCACATAATATACTATAATCCCGTCGACTTCGGGTATTCGTATCGGATAGCTTCTTAAAAAGCTTTGGGTTTGTTTTAACGAAGACCGCAACCTCATAAATGTATAATGACGGGAGTGTTAATATTTTATTTTTGATAAAATATGGCTTACACGTATCAGTACTTATTAGTCCAAACATCGCTCTGAGATACCTTTTCTGTAACTTAAAGATTTTTAAGTATCAGAATCAGAATCAGAATCTTTATTTGTTAAACATAGGTAGGTATTTACATAGTGGTGTTGGTGTTAACATATTTGAGCGCTATGTTTTGCCACGAAGGCATACAAATTTTTTAATTAAAATGTAATTTAAAAAAAAAAAACTAAAACACTAAAACACTTAAAAAAACTAAATAAAACAAAAAACAATAAAAAAAATAAAAATAAAAATTACAAATTATCGTTTAAAAAATCCTGTACAGTATAATAACATTTTTCTATTAATAGAGAGGTTAGAACTTTCTTAAATTTTGATAGGGGCATATGTTTTATACTATCAGGTATTTTATTATAAATTGTTGAAGCCATTCCAAAAAAGCTCTTTTTCATCAGAATGGTTCTGCATTTTATGTCGCACAATTGATTTTCATATTGAGAACGCATTGGAGTTTTTTCTACATCGGAAATTTTTGTAAAAAGGTGTAAATTCATTTTAACAAACAAAACAGTCTCGTAGATGTACATAGCTGGCATCGTGACTAATTTTAAAGATTTAAAATGGGGTGCACAAGATTCGGTAGTATTTAAGCCACACAAGGATCGAATACATCGTTTTTGCGCTTTAAAAACAGTCTCTCTTTCAGTAGATTGCCCCCAAAAAATAACACCAAATCTCAGAACTGATGCAACCAATCCGTGATACGCTATTAAAAGTATTTGTGTATTAACTTTTTTTGACAGCTGAAATAGTGCATATGCAGATTTATTTAATTTTACACAAATTTCTTCGATATGTGGTTTCCATGTTAGTTTACTATCAATTGTTATACCTAAAAATTTAGCCTCGTTTGTATCTTCTATTTTGTACTTATCATAAGCAATGTGAACTGGAGGTTTTTCACACCTTTGATGAAAGTACATTACTTTTGTTTTTTTTAAATTAATGACTAGATTATTGTTATTGAGCCAGTTAATAATTTTACTTAGACAATCATTTATATCACTCTCGTAACAGACAGGATCAGTACATTTTACAACAGCTGTACTGTCATCGGCAAACAGTACCATATTTTGAGATATGACTTTTGGGAGATCATTGATGTATATTAAAAAAAGTAGCGGCCCTAGTACACTACCTTGAGGTACCCCGTATTTTACAACTCTTGGTTCAGATGTGTAAATGGTTATTAAATTGCTTTTTGGACAGAGTTGTGATATTTCAGTGCACTGGGTTCTGTTATCCAGGTATGACTCCAAAAGTTTCAAAGTATTTCCTCGTATTCCATAGCCATACAGTTTTTTTTTGCAAAATTTTATGACTCACATACGCCTTCGTCATATCGGTGTACAGAGCACATACCGGAACTCTTTCATCAACAGACGTCATAATATGAGAAAGGAGGTCGAACAGTGCCATATTGATATTAATATTTTTCCGAAATCCTATTTGTTCGTTGCAAAATAACTTATATTTTTCAAAATAATTATAAATAGAGTTGTGAATAACTTTTTCGATTTTTTTTGAAAAAATAGGAATTTTTGCTATGGGTCTATAATTTTTAACAGCAGCTTTATCATCTCTTTTAAATAAGGGCTTAATAATTACTTTTTTAAGACTATTAGGAAAAACACCATTTATTATGCATAAATTAATAATGTGCGTTAGTGGTGGTGCTATAACTTCTTTGGTATATTTTACGACTTGTGTGCATATTCCATCATATCCTACAGTTTTTGTATTTTTAAGGTTATTAATTATTTTGATTAGGTCAATGGGTAAAACTGGTTGCATATATAATGATTGTGAAGTTAAGTTGTTAAAAATATTTTTACTAGCCGGAGTAGCGTTACTTTGTATATTATTTTCAATCATATCTACAAAAAAGTTATTAAATTCATTTGCAATCTCCTTGGGATGTGTGATTGTGAAATTATCTTTCTTTAGGGATGGTATTAGTTGTTGTGGTAGGCGATATTTAGACTTGTTAATTACTTGCCATACAGCTTTTGATTTATTTTGGGAAGTGTTTATGAAATGGTTATTTTGAGTTTTCTGTGTCAGTTGTATAATTTTTTTGCAAATATTAGTATAATTCTTCAAATCAAGTTTACTTTTACAATCAAGTTTAAATATATACGACCAAAGTAATTTTCTTTGCTTTTTACTACAGAGCTTTATACCACGAGATATCCATTTGGTTCTAGTATTCGTTTTTATCGTTACAGTTTTTGTTGGAAAGCATAATTTATATAGCATCAACAAATCTTCTACAAATAAGTCATACGACTCATTCACATCATTTGTGTTATACACTTGCGTGAAAGACAAACTGCTCAAATATTTTTTAAACTTTTTTAAATTTTCAGGTGTTATGTCTTGCTTTTGAGTTTTCCAATATTTCAGTTTACATGATTTATTAATGGGTACACTTAGTATTTGAGATGTATGATCTGACAGAATTAGGTCTATTATTTGAGCTTTACAGTCCTTTCTGTAGGTGTGTGCAAAGTTATCCAAACAGGAGTTGCTGCTTAATCTAGTAGGCTTGTAAAGGGCTAAATTAAGGTTAAATTGGGTTAGAAATTGTTCAAATTCTAATGTAATTTTATTTCTTTTTAAGATGTCAATGTTAAAGTCACCAGTTAAGATTATCTTTTTATTAGAAAGTGAACAAAATTTTCTTAATATATTTTCTAATTTATCATAAAAAACATTGTAATTGTGTTTGGGTATGCGATATATACAAATAATAATAATCTTGTGATGTATTAGTTCTATGGCACAGGATTCGAAAACACCCGACACCGACTGTTTTGCTACGTCAGGTATTTCGCTAAATTGAAGTCCCGCTCTAACAAGAATGCACGTAACCCCGCGCTTGGCTTTTCTAGAAAAAAAAGCTGCTGGTACATAATTAGGTATATGCAACAAATGTTCATAGTCTGTCTCGATAAAATGTTCTGTTATACAGATTACATCAATATTATTTCCTATGTTATGAAGCTCTTCTATTTTTACTGTTAGTGTATCTGATTTGTTCATCAGTCCCGCTATATTTTGGTGAAGTATGTTTAAATACTTATAGAAAAAACTGAGAATTATTTTGTGACTCTATACCTGTTGTTTCTTTTTGTGTACTTTGGGAACAATCAACTTCTGAGCTATTAAAAGTAGTGGCTGTCATAGTACTACAGTATAAGATCATGTTTATTAAATCCGATATAATAATTCGTAAACCTTTGTTATTAAGTGTACCGTAATTTGGGCTGTATGTATCACAAGTGTATGGTAAATTATAGTTAGAATCTAATACGTAAGCATAGTTACATGTTTCTACATCCATATATAGTAGATTATTGAAAGTCTCAACTCGGCTGTTGAATATAATATTAACATTATTCATATAATTATAAAGTGGTAGGCATATTATAAAATTAGTATGATTCAGGGGTAATATTTTTTTACGAATGAGTACAACAAGTTCTATGTAGTTTTGTGTTCTTTTGAAATCTTCTTCACCTATATAGATTATACAGAAATCTGAGTTAGTAAAATTTTGAACTTTTCCATCTATGTTGTCTAGTATTTGTTCTAAATTACAATTCGGCTTACGATAGTGACAAATTTCATGACTATTTAGTAAACTAGTGCTATTCATTATTTTACATATTCTACTGCTATTTTCATTACTGATGATGCATATTTTATGCTTAAAAGGTGCCTGTTGAAGATCAAGTTTAATAACTTTGCTTGATTCTTCAGTATTAGGAGAAGAAGTACGAGTGACATCTCTGCTTTGACTTTTGCTGTCATGGTGAATTAAAGTATTACCAATATTCACATCAGTTTGTGTTTGTTTGGTCTGTCTTGACTGAGTTTTTTTTGGTGTTGTTGGCTTATGTTTGACTGGAGAAATAGCAATTTTTTTATAGAAAGTGTTTTTCCTGGATAATTCTTCATTACTTTGTTTCAAACTGCTATTTTCCAAAGTCAATGTCTCAATTTCCATATGTGCACTATTTAGTTGAGACGTCAACTCGTCAATCTTCTCTTGCAATCTTTTTATTTGATTGTTATCTTCATCTTCTGACATTTCTGGCATACTATTCGTAGTACAATTCAAGGTTTGAGACGTGTTATTACTGTCATCGTGGTTAGATTCCGATCTTCTGCTGCGGTTCCGACGGAATTAGTTCTCTATTACACGAGTTGCCCCAAAAAATAACCCTGTATCTTAAGATTGAGCCTACGATGCCATGATATGCAGTGAGCAAAGCGTCGGTACCTAAGATCGAAGACAGTTTATAAAGAGCATAAGCAGATTTACTTATTCTTTTGCTTTTTTTTTTCTTTTAAAACATTTTCGATTTTTTTGCAAAAGTGGGCAACAAAGAAATAGACTTATAGTTTGTCGGATCAGTGTTTGTGCCCTTTTTATGAATTGGAGCGATCTTAGCAATGTTTAGTTGTTCCGGAAAAAGGATCAATGCAGTCCTTCTGCTTTGGTCAAAAAAAGAATTTGAACTAGCAGATGACTCAAAATATTTACATCCATTATCAATCAGCATAATCGAAGATACCAATTGCAATTTATGTACTGAGACAAAGCAATATGGCGACTGGCGAGGGTTAAACACGTGTTAAACAGGGGTTCGTTTTTGTTTAAATTTAAACAACGTCTAAAGCATGTCTAACCCTAAACAACGACTAAACATGGTTTTGTGGTATCACTTTTGCTAAACAACTGCTAAACACGTGTCTAAGCCGCGTCTATGTTTTTTGTGGTAACTGTTTACATTATGTAACTTACTACAGTGCAACCATATTTTCAATGGAGCATTATAGGTGCTCACGGTACAGGGACGCCAGCTCTTTTTATTATTAATACGCTTTTATTAGCTTGACCTATCTATCTATCTATCTATGTAACGGAATCTTTCAACGTAATTTTCACTAACTTCAAGACGTTCGATTAACTTGAAAATTTGCACACGTATTAAGATCCAATGACAATACAATAATTTAGTATCTTGTTCAATAACAGCTGCTTATCCAGACTTCAGTCAGTTACTTGATCTTCCCACCCCCAACTTTCCAAGCCTGAGCCTTAGTTTGTCTACTTTAGGAGGGCTCAACCTCGTCGTCCTGTCTAACAGAACCTCTGTCAGGTTCTCTATCGGCAAAGAGATCCGGGAACCAGAAGCACTGGGTCCACCGTGGTGCTATCACATAGTATGTCCCTACTGCCCTGTTTAAGTGTGCCAGGACCCCAGGTATCATGCTCGGAGGTGGGAATACCCATGCTTTTTGAAAAACCCATTTCTGGCTGAAAGCGTCGCAGAAAAGCGCGGAGCCATCTCTTGAGTCTAAAGTCACAGACCTTGGGACAACAGTGGTTTCTCTTGTTGTGAAAAGATCGACTTCGGAAACGCCCCACCGTCTGAATATTGCCTCCGTGGCTGGTGGTAGCAGATGCCACTTGGGTACTGATCTTCCCCTTGATAGGCAATCTGCGATGCCGTTCTGGTTTCCTGGTAAGTGGAATGCTGTCATCGTTATGTTGAATCGAAAGAACAATTTCAACCTGGTTGTTAGCCCCAGTAAATTTAACGAACGAGTTCCACCCTGCTTCCGGATGTATGCCACCGAGGCCTGTTGTCTGACTGTATTAGAATGTGGGGAACAGTGCACCCAGGCGCCTGATGACGGCAAAAACGGCATACATCTCCTTCATATTAGAATGCCAGGCTTTTTGGTTTGTAGCTCATTTAATAGGTATTGGCTGTTTAAGTTCGCTCCCCAGCCCGCATCCGCTGCGTCTGTAGTTAGGAAATGTGTTATTTATCTCTTGTGTAGCAGGGTTGGACTGCCCTATATCGCATCCAACCACCACCGCAAGTCCCCTCGCAGTCTGGGGTACAGTGTTCTCTTCTGACCTCTCTGAGTAAATCTTCTCAGAAAGAGCTGTGCTCTGCGACAGTAAAGCATGCCCCGAGGGACCGCATGGTTGGCGAAATTTTGCATGCCCGACAAAGTTTGAAGCTCTCTTAATGAGCAGCTGTCTCGGCTCAACATGTTTGTCAGAGACCTTTTTATAGCCAGAACTTTCCGGGTGGGCTAAGCTACTGTCCGGTTCTGAGTGTCCCAGACTAGCCCTAAGTATTCCAACTTGCGTGTGGGCTCGGTTACTGACTTCTGGCAATTTACATGCCAACCTAGAAATTCCAAGATGGCCAGCGTTTCCGCAACTTACCGTAAGGTTGGATTTGTCCTGACACGCCAGGAGATATTCGTCTAGGTAGACTAAGAGGCGTATACCCTGATCCCGGAGGATTTCGGCCACACAGTTTGCTGCTGCAAACGCACGGGGTGCCGAGGATAGACCAAATGGAAGTGCTGTTAACTGAAGGATTTCTTCATCGTAAACAACTCTTAAAAACCTTGTGAGTCTCCGTGACACTCAGATGGAAATAAGCCTGGTGAAGATCGATCTTCACTAACCTGTCGTTGGCCTGAAGAAAGTCTATTGTGATATTAGATGAAAATGCTTTGTTGTTATAATATATATTTAAAGCCGAAAATGTGGCGCAATCCCCCATCTGATTTCTTTATCAGGTACATTTTTGAAAAGAAACCTGGGTCTAGAGTCATTGGTCTTTCTAAAATACCCTTACTTTTCAACTCTTTAACCATTTGTGTCATTTCCGGGGAAACGGATATTTCAAACGAGGTTTCTTCTTCAAGGGCAAGCGGTAACTCGCTATTGAATTTATAATAAACTGATTTGCCCCTATTTGAGCCCACTTGTCTGTGGCATATTTCAGACAGCTCCCTCTGAAATCCCGTTGCGAGTCAATTATCTTTGGACTTAGAGTTTGCTCTCTCCACATTAGAACGACGCTGACGAAAAGGCCGAGTTTTTCGAACCATATTATGTTTGAACTTTTTATTTATCCACTTCACTGGCATAAAAGATTATGCCTAGGTACATAATTGATGAAGTTTTTCTGTAGAAATATGCTTGTACAGAAAGAAAGCGACCGACTTTAAAAACAGTACACACGGCTACACATCAAGCTATAAATTTCCAGTTTATGCTGATCTCGCATTGTATAGGATTTCCGTACAATGTGAGGTCATGTTATACTGGAAATGTATAGCTTGATGTGTAGCCGTGCGTACATACATACTTGCGAGAGTTGCGTAAGATGCAGCTTATCGCATCGCTCTATGTGTGTGTGGAGGAGACATGTTGATTTATGCTAAGTTCATCGGCCGCCCGTTAATAAACAAACGCGGACAGCGGCCGAACCTCCCCTCCCCCGGCATCCAACACTCCTCTTCTCCATCCTGGCGCCCTGCTCACGACATACACCACCACACTTCCTAGTAATCCGAAATTGTAGAATTTTGAATCTTAACACAGTTTTTAACGTTTCATGTTCATTCTGTATCCAGATAAAACATGTTTAGTGGTACCCATTATTTTTACGAGCAGCATCATTAATATTCAAACAGAATACTCGTAAAGAGAGCACAGTGAAAATGTCAACGTAAGGAAATTATCTCTCACCTAACGACTTTATTCAAACTCAGTAGGCAGTTCCGTGCTGTCCTCAAGAAGCCTGTTGATATTACAACCAAACTGAGAAATGCAAAGCTTGTGAAACGGTTTACTCTTGTTTTCACAAATTTCATGCATTCAATCTTATATTACTCCCAAACCAGACTGTAGTATCTTGAAAACACAACCAATAATTTGAGCGCCGCTTTTATTTTATTCTAAAGGTTTGTATGCGAGCCCAAAGTACGTAGAACGATGTCATGGTACTCCGCCGGTGGGGCCCGCACGCACACACGTGCGCGCCTGTTTGTAAACACGCTGCGCCTATGTGCGCACGCGCAGCTGCCGGCGCCCGCATGCCCCGCGCCCCGCCATACAACGCTCGTATTTATTCACCGAAGCCGTCGGCCTACGGGATGTTATCACGCATACCTGAGCTAGCTTCAATCCAAATTCGTCCCTCTCGCACACCTCAGCAACTCTTCGGGTAGGTTATACCTGCTGGATGGTGTTTTGTGAAATAAGTCCAATACACAATGTAAAGATGCTCATCATGAGCATACTTATCTACAAGGTCGTGGTCGTTTCTGTTAAAATATCTACAAGAACAGTATGCATTGAAACTGTCGAGGGTCAATATATTATTATTATATGGTTAGACGCGTTTATCTGACCTGAATTTTGATACATACCATGATATTGTAATAAAATAATAAAAGAGAAAAATATGTTTTAAAATGAAAAATAACCGACTTCCAAAAAAACACTACAAAGTGAAAAACTTGTTTCAAAAGTTGGTGTTTCTGTGGATCTGTATTTTATTATGTTGCCACCCACTTCCGAAATTCTTATTTTTCACTTTGAAGTGGTTTTTTTTTTTGAAGTCGGTTGTTTTTTGCCGTAGTTGGGTTTTAGTTTTTATTAGCTTTACGTTTTATTTCAAATATTTTCGGGTTTGGGCGCATTAATGCCCGGTTCCTCTATTTTACGAATCGTTATTGTACATCAGTAACCAATCGTGTTTGAGTCGCGAGTAACGAGCCGCTAAAGACGTTCCTAAAAGTTTTTTCGTCCTCTACCTGCGACAAACACATGTTGGTTACCCGCTGACCGAAGCCCTCCGATGACATCTGTCCGGCGTTCATTCGTTTCGTTATATCAGACCAGCTTTTTTGAATTAAAATTAAAATAAATAAAAGTTGTGCTTATTTTAAGAATTCACGATAATTTGATTTGAAAATAAATATTTTTTTATAATTTGATCTGATTTTGCTAAAGAAGTAATTTGGTATCATTAAAAAAATGATGTGAGCATTTATTGCCGAAGTGAACAAAACGCAACTGTGGCGATGAAAATGAATGACAACACAACACTGTGCCTGATAGGTAATTGTAACCAATCTTTCCCAAAGAATAAATACTATCCTAAATCGTTCCAATTGTTCCATAACTAGTAAATAAATTGAAAACACAAAAAAGAAAAAAAAAAGAAAAAAAAACAACTATCGTTTGGTAATTCGAGTAATACCAAGTTTTACATCGGAATCTGAGCTATTCCAGTCGAATAACATTTCTAGATCACTCAATTCACTATCTGAATGACACATTTTAATTAATTTTAACATTATTATCGAAAACACGTAAAACTTTAATACTCAACCGACCAATTTCGTGCGGTAAAGAAATCACATACGCCTAGTAACTTTGACAGCTGGTTTAAGTTTCAATAATTTTATAGAAACACTACAAGCTGTCATCTCCATACATTTTACCTTTCTATCCGTTATTAGTAACTCTCCCATCCGTAGGTAGCAGGCCAACGCTAACTTCCCTTACGAAACGTTTTTTAAAGGAACACTTTTCAGCTACGTCTCGTAGATAATTATACCATCCGTGAACAAAACGAATCGTTTCGCGAGTATAGGAACCGGCCGTAAGGGTAGGTAGTTACGTGATGCAACGAAGACTACTTTTACAAGTACGAATACGAATACCGATTGTACTATTCGCCTAATAAGAATTATTATTATTAATTTTTTTAGTGTGGGAAATTATCAAATAACTTCTCCCGCTCTGGGCAGAGCGGGAGGGCGGGTCAGACTTTTACTGACTAAAACCCACCGGTGTTCCTTCCGTTGCCTGTGTGCCGGGGCCGCGATATCCCTTTCGGACACACTCGCAACCCTGGCAGAAATAAGAATACCTGATTCTACTATAGCTGCACGCAATTATTAGTCAATGAAGGTGAAAGGACATTAAACACGCTAAGAAATATAAATATTTACATTTTTTTTTTTTTTTTTTTATAAAATCTTTTTACAAAAAAAAAAAACAACTGACTTCCAAAACAAAACAATACAAAGTGAAAAATTGAATTCAAAAGACCAAAGACACCGACTTCCGAAATTAAAGTAATTTTTACGGTTTGAATTCATTTATTTCCACAGATTACAAATCACTTATACAGAAATAAATACAAAAAATGACTTGATTTATAGTTGTCCAGGATTAGTAAAAGCTTTTAGTGTTAACATTACGAATATAAGGAGGTAATTGTTAAAAAATTTATATTGTCTACCGCCGTGCGGCGCGTTGACGCGGTCGACGTGCGGTGACTCGTTATCTTTGTTTTTGTTTGAAATCTACAGACTCGTTTACACTAGAGGCAAATGAATTAAATATAAAATTAGTTATTTTATTTTATGACCCTTCAAGATGTGACATTTTAGTAGTTTTTGGGGTTCCGTAGTAAACAAGGAACCCTTATAGTTTCGCCATGTCCGTTTGTCTCTCTGTCTATCTGTCCGTCTGTCTGTCCGCGGCTTAGCTCAGAGACGATTAGTACTAGTACTGTATACATATTAATCATGCCGACAAAGTAGTACTTAAAATAAAATCAAGAAAAATATTTTTTTAGTGTACCTCCCCTACACGTAAAGTGGGGATGTTTTTTTTCCTGCTCTACCCCATGTTGTGGGGTATCGTTTGAAAATCATTTTTGGATTCAGGGATCCGTTTGCGAAATATTAAGCTTTTAACTGATTTTTTTTGTTAGAGTCAAGTGCCCCTCCCCCCCTGCCGGGTATGTCTCATATCATATAAAGTTATTTGGTATATTTTCATTTCAATAACGTTCACAAGATGTAATAAACGTGACAAATACCAACTATAGATATAACTTCTTCAAATATAACATTTATATACTCTAAAACTTATTTCGTATAACGTTATTTGATATAACGTTTATTTAATCGAAAATCATTAGGTCTTTCGTTTAAAATATATCAAATCAAATCAAATCAAATCAATTTATTTGTGAAACATAGGTTTTATGATAGATGGATCTTAAGAACTAAATAGTGCGCTATGTCTTGTCAATTTTGACATACAAATATTTTTAGAGGAAACATGCGTAGTCAATTATCAACTATAAAAGAAAAAAAAAGAACAATTTACATAATTAATTAAATAGTTGGTTTACACTAAATTTCAATATTAATTAAACATTATCATTTAAAAAGTCTTCAATTTTATAATAACATTTGTCAATTAGCAATAATGTGAGAGCTTTTTTAAACTTTACTTGAGGCATATTTTTAATATTGTCTGGTATTTTATTATAGATCTTTGGCGCAATGCCAAAAAAACTCTTTTGCATTAAAGATGTCTTGCATTTTATATTACATAACAGTGACAAATATTGAGCACGTATTGGCTTTCTTTTATTATCAGACATTTTTTCGAATAAGTGGGGGTTGCTTTTTATAAATATTGCAGATTCTAAAATATACAATGCTGGTAGTGTTAGTATTTTCAGTGATTTAAAGGATGGTACACAGCTATCAGTAGTCTTTAATCCACACATAGATCTTATACAGCGTTTTTGCATCTTAAATATAAGTTCCCTGTCAGTTGACTGCCCCCAAAATATAATTCCGTACCGAAGCACTGAAGCGACTAGTCCATGATAAGCTGTCAGTAACGTTCTGATATTTACCTTTTTAGACAATTGATAGAGTGCGTACGCAGATTTACTCAGTCTGTTACATAGGTGTTCTATATGTGGTTTCCATGTCAATTTATCGTCTACCATTATACCCAAGAACTTAGCAGTATTAACTAATTCTATTTTTTTGTTTTTATGAGTCAAATTTATAGTGGGATTTGCCCGACGTTGATGGAATTGCATGATTTTTGTTTTATCTAAATTTATTACTAAATTGTTACAGTTAAGCCAATGTATTATTTTTGTCAGTGAGTCATTAATCTCGTTTTCATAATTATTGGGATTAGTGCATTCTATTATAGCTGTGCTGTCATCGGCAAAGAGAACCATTTTTTGTTGTGTCATCTTTGGGAGGTCGTTGATATCTATTAAGAAAAGTAACGGTCCAAGCACGCTGCCCTGAGGTACGCCATACCTTAGGAGTCTTGGTTTCGATATGTAAGTGGTTTCAATTTTAGTTTTAGGACATAATCTACTAATTTCAGTACATTGGTATCTATTGCTTAAGTATGATTTTAGGAGGTCGAGGACATTACCTCTTATACCATAAGCATGTAATTTATGTATAAGTAGTGTATGATCTACATAGTCAAAAGCTTTACTCATGTCAGTGAAGATAGCACAAACAGGATTTTTATTATCAACACATGACATGACAGTGGAAAGTAAATCATATAGAGCCATATTTATTCCACATTTCTTTCGAAAGCCTTTTTGTTCCACACAAAATAAATTATATTTCTCAAAATAAGTGTACAGCGAATTATAAATAACTTTTTCAAAAATTTTAGAAATTATAGGAATCTTAGCAATTGGTCTATAGTTTTTTGGATCAGTTTTGTCATTTTGTTTAAATACTGGCTTAATTATAACATTTTTTAGGCTATTTGGAAAAATACCGTCAGAAATACAAATATTGATAATATGTGCCAATGGAGGCGATATGATTTGTTTTACATATTTTATTACTTTGGTAGACACACCATCATAACCAACAGTATTCGTATTTTTTAAGTTATCGATAATTCTAATTATGTCAGATGCTGAAACGGGAGTCATAAATAATGATTGTGATGTCAAATTTTGAAACTTAGAATTAGGCGGATGTTTGTCAGTTTGTGGTTTATTTTCAATTATGTCAATAAAATAGTTATTTAATTCATTAGCAATTATATATTGATACCATCATTATGGTTAACACCCCGATTCACAGCAATCCGACTCGGGTAGGTTAGGTTAGAAGGCTAAGGCGGGAGCAACCGCCGAGCGCCTGATCCCCTCTTTTGTGGGTGAATCATTTGGGTTAGGTTAGGTTAGAACAGTGACCATTAACGCGCCAAAGCGAGCGGGTGGTAGGTGGAATTCTTAGCACGTGTTTATCAGTTACTAGGTATATCTACTCAGGTTACTAACTATGAAAGAAATTACAAAAACTATATCATTTTATTTTTATCATATTAGGCTAAATAGCGGAATTACGCCGGGGCGTAACGCGCTGCCGCGAGAAATCACGGCGCAGCGGACAGAGCTCCGGCGGGATTTCATGGCGGCATGGAGAGTACAATTGTCGCAACCCAGCGCTGGGCACGCCACAATTGTGGCGATAAGTCCCCTCTTTGAGGAGTGGCTAGAGAGGCGCCACGGCGTCCTCACCTTCCGTCTGACGCAGGTCCTCACCGGACACGGTTGTTTCGGGTGGTTCTTGTTCAGGATAAAGCGGGAGGAAACGCCCGGGTGTCACCTTTGTGTGGATCGCCCGGAGGACACGGTGGAGCATACGGTGCAGGTCTGCCCGGCTTGGGCGGAGCACCGCCATGTCCTTACGGAGGCGATCGGCGGCGGCGATCTCTCGCGTCCGGCCCTGGTTCAGGCCATGGTCCGGAGCGAGAGTGCATGGGAGGCCGTCACTTCGCCCCAGCAGCACAGCTGTCTGTTAAGTTAGAAAAAAAAAAACTATATAATAGTATGCAAAATAATTTACAATACGCAACTCAAAACATAATTTAAATTATTAGCCATATGTTAGCTAGCACACGCCAATATACCAAACAAAATCATCGAGAGCTCAGGCACTCAGGGCACACCTCCTTCTGCGAAGCAGTAATGCTCGCGAAGGAGGAGGCGGAGCGCGCGAGGAAGAGGCAAGATGCGCGCCCTCGCGCCCCTAGTCGCCGCAGGAGACGCCCGGGGCGTCGGGAGTCGCGAGCCGACTTCCGGCCACCGTAGGCGCGGGCTTGCGGACGGTAAGCAATGGGCAGCTCGCCGTCCGATAAGGACCCCGGGTCGACGGCGCGTTGTGTTCCACGCGCCCCTCAAAGGGATGTCAGCACCAACTGACGGGGTCCATAAGGACCAACGCCTGCTGGGGTTGCAGGTTTGTCCGAAAGGGATATCGCGGCCCCGGCACACAGGCAACGGAAGGAACACGGGTGGGTTTTATTTTAAAAGGCTAAATAGGTTTTATGTCTTTTGAGTGGTATATCAAACGATTTTATATTCAATATATGTTATGCTTATAAAAATTCGTTATTTTAAAATTATATCAATCGTTTATTATATTAACTGATCATTATATCAAATCAAATTATAGATTCAGTTGTTATATTTTATAAATATATAGTTATATTTGATATATATATATATATATATATATATACATATATATATATACGAGTATAAATATTACAGATTTTGTAATTATATCATATATTACTTACACCCCCCCTGCCAGCTAAATGGTCGTACTTGAATTTGTGAAAAAATTCACAGCAGTGGTATATTTTATACCGAAATTAAAAGGAAAACTATCAGAGCTAAGTAGGCTGTACAGGATAACGAGTAATAATCAACCAACTTAAATTTGCGGTTTGAAAAACATGATCTCCCATACATTCCGTATGGGAAAAAAACATAATAGTTGCAAGATTTTTGGGTGACAAACGAATCCTTTTTTTCTGTCTGTACATTTTCTGCTTTTGAAAATAGCCTTTCTGAGGCCACTGTGGAAGGGTTTAGAGAATTTATTTCGAGCCAATTTTTTAAATGTCTCCAAATATCACTTTTCTCACATTTTCGGGACGACATTATTTAACAATTTAAAACCACTAAGCTCAACTTTTATGACCAAGTCGATTAAACACAGTTAACACACAGTAAATTTTGTAACTGATCCTTTTTAGCTACATACGTACGTGCCTGCTTCTACCACATTAGCTAAAAACAAAATAAAATAAATAAATAATATGTATGTTTATTTATTTAAGCTTTATGTATTTATTTAAGTATATGTTAATTTATTACGTTATACGTGTAGGTATATTTGATATGTTTTAGTATAAGACTTCGCAAATTCATATTTTTCTCTTTTTGTTCTCACACACTATTGTCTACATTTCTTTCTCATTTCTCCTTTCGCAGGTCTGCTGGAAGAAATTTCTTAAGAAATAAGCAGTACCTTTGTACTCAAATTATAATTATGTCGTATCTGTATGTATTTTACTGTGTGTACATAAATAATAAAATAAATAAATAAAAGATCGCCGTAATTGCTGACCATCTGTGGATATAAACAAACAATAAGAAAGTTTTATGATTTTATAAATGAATCTTTGTGTTCTCGACTCGGTCGCAATCTTTAAGGGATTACTAGGAGAGTCCGTAACTTAACTTCGACAGTCATAATTATGTTCGATTAATGGAAAGTCGACTGAACGATTGTTCGAATGGAATTTATTGCGAAACAACCTTATAACTTTATTTTAAATCTACGGGAAGAACGTCGAAAATCTTTAAAAAAATTGATTTCCTCCTATATGTATGAAATAATATGTGACGAAAAATATTCTATATATCATAAATTTATTTTTAATAATTGTATTTCAATTATTAAACTAAGTAAATAATAATTAAAACTCATTCGAAAGAGCAGTCCATCGATTAATAAATATTCGATGAATCGTTCAGTCGAAGTAGCGTTCGGCGATAAAAGGTTGTTTCGCAATAAATTCCATTCGAACAATCGTTCAGTCAACTTTCCAATAATCGAACATATGACTATCGAAATTAAGTTACGGACCCGTTCTAGGAAGTCACTAATTACGAATGTCATGACGTATTCGGCGAATACGAATATGTATTCGTATTCGTCGTTCGTAGACGTGTAGTTAGGTAAGTACCTACTCATTTGTTTGATTTGGGAAAATTCAACAGATTAATCTTATATGGTAGGTAGTCCTTAGAAAATGGAAAGAAAAATATTTTATTTGGGTCGCGCACAGGAAATATCAATTTCGCGGGCTACAACTGCGGATCTATCTTAACATCTGTAATTAGATACCAAACACGGTATATTAATGTTTAGTATTATACCTATTTGTCAAAATACGAAGAACAGTTTAGGAGTTATGAGCGAACAGATGAACATACAGATGTACATAGCCTTTTAAAATCATAACCCTCCTTTGGCTTTGCCGTAGTCGGGTAAAAATTGCTTAGATAGGTTAGCTACCCAGCTAACCCAGCACACGATCTTCAAAAAGGGCACAATGTCATACTATTAGATGGCATGTGGAAGTAGGACGGCATGTCGTAATTATCGGGCTAATTAGTTCTGACGTGCCACTTGCGGAGCGTGTCTATCTATCTACCTCTTTTTAGGGTTCCGTACCCGAACGGAACCCTATTACTAAGCCTCCGTTGTCCGTCCATCTGTCAGCGGGCTGTATCTCATGAACCGTAATAACAAATAATAAAAATAAAATAAAGTTAGTAATAAAAGGGGTTCCCATAGACGAAACATGTTTTTTCGGAGTTTTTTTTTGCTCGATCGATACGGTACGGAAGCCTTCCTGTGCGAGTCCGACTCGCACTTGTCCAGTTTTACTTGTAATAATATCATTGCATTACGTAGGTACCTACTTCTGCAACGATTTTTTATAACACCATTTTACTTTCTGGTTTCTTAAATCATTGCAAATATGACCGAAGTGTAATGAGATGGCCTCGTAAGGACTAATCGTAACCAACATAACTTAGACCTGTTTTATTCTATTCAAACCGAACAGACTTCATCGGCATTTACGGCAGACGACGATCGAGGTTAGGCCGATGACCCGCGCGAGCCGCGCTGACATCATCTCAGCTTGCAAACATTTTGTTCTTAATCAAGATTTGAACTTGAGTTAAATAATACCAAAATTAAAAAATACGAAGCACCATCAAATTGAATCATATTTATAATAGGTACCTACAACTTACTAGTGCATGTTATATAAGTAACTGAGTGAGTTTTATAAACTGGCATCATTAAAATGTAAACAAAGGAAGCCGATCACCTGGGAAGCGCGCGTCGGCGCGGCGGCGCTTCTCCAGCGATAGCTCACGATCACGACGCTGCTTATCAGCCGAGTGCGGGCGCCGCGCCGCGCCCGTAACAAAGCGCACACGACGCGTGACTCACCGGTGACATCACGAATAGTCACGATTCATCACCGCCCGACTGTGACGCCCCACTAACACTAACACAATTACTGCAAAATCATCACACACTAATGTGCTGATGTTATATGCATACCTACTCTGCTCTATGCTTCTCATGCTTGACTAAAACAATATTCCGATCAACGGCTCAACTCTTGTTCGACACAGTAAACAACATTATTAAACCATTCAAATCTGTATTAATTTTTGTTGTTAATCAAAGAGTCAAAGAGTGAGTATAGCGCATAGATAAACATAAATGGGGATAGCGTAACATTATTGCCATTCACTATACAATGTCGCCCATAGGCATGTGCCCGCCCGTATTTTCCTGAATGTTCATGAAATATTATCGAAAATTAACTTTAAAAGGGTGAGTTAATCTTTAATATTTTTCATGCTATTAAATATTTTAGTAGCGTTTACCATATCTCCTATGTTATTGGCTCGATTTGGATTCGGTTTATTATTTCCAAAAGCTTATGAGTTATTTTATAGGATTAACTAACATTTTTTTGTAAAATTTAGTCAGACATTTTTTTCAAATAAGAATCTGTATTTATTTAAAAAACACAAGCGTGAAAAAAAAATGATATAACCCCTGTTTTAAAGTTAATGTTCAATAATATGTCATTAATATTCAGAAAAATACAGGCGGGTACATGCCCATGGGCGACATTGTATAATATCTCCTGTACCAACATTCTTCTGATATCCAAATTGTCTTAGATGAATTACTTTATTCGAATTTAGATGTCTACTTAAACGGCCTTTTAAAACATTTTCGTTTTTTTTTGCCAAAGTGGGCAACAAAGAAATAGACTTATAGTTTGTCGGATCAGTTTTTGTGCCCTTTTTATGAATTGGAGCGATCTTAGCAATGTTTAGTTGTTCCGGGAAAAAGGATCAATGCAGTCCTTCTGCTTTGGTCAAAAAGAGAATTTGAACTAACAGATGACAAATAAACAATACCAGTCAAACAAAATATTTACATCCCATAGATGGAGTTTAGTTGGGTGTGGTTTGGAAAGAGTTCATACGACGACGTATATAAATGATAAAAACAAAATTCATGACTTTCAGTTTGACTTCCACTTCGACTTCAACTTCAACTTCAACTCCGACTTCGACTTTTTGATTTTGACCATCGTCATAATCATCGCCATCGTCAACATCATCATCTGATTTGTAAAACTTTTCTCAAATAATAAAATCTCTGAGACGAGACGGGCTGACGACGGCCGCAAAAATTAAAAAAAGCAGAAAAGTAAAAAGTTTCCTTATTTTCGACAATGGTGCCGATTCTCTTGTACACCGAACTAAACTATCACTAAAATTCCTTACTTTTGGCTATGAGAATCTTAGAGCTATTCTGCAAATAAAATTCTCTAAACTAAAAAATAATTTTGACACAACTCAAATAGAATTTGACAATCGCGAAACCACGTGGTACCCGTGGTATTTTAGTTGAAAAATGTTAAATTCAGAATAGCAAAATTGCCATTTTCACTAAACTAAAAACTCAGTACTATCTTAGTGCTGTCAAACTAAATTATTGTTAAGTTGTGTCAGTCTAGTCTATTTCAGAATGGGAAATCGTCTTTTGACAGGAATAAACTAAATTTTTGTGATTTTTAGTCTAGTTTAGAGGCATTTGTGACAAGAGAATCGGCACCATTGTAAAGCAAAGTTTCTTCTTGTCATACTGAGCTGAGATCATCCACAAACAATCAACAAAATATTCTGCGAACATAGCTGTGCTCAAAAATACGTCGGTGTGTGCACCAGGGACTGATATTATTATTATTATTATTTCCTTTATTCAACTATATACATATAAATTATATTTTTAGATATTAGAATAAAAGAATATAAAAACATTTAAAAATATAAAAAATAGTAGCCCACTGGTATCGGGAACAGTGTCCAAGCTACCGGCAGTCAGGGCTCCAGAGAGAGGAACCTCCTGACAATGCGAGCCGTGTCCAAGAGTACCGCTCTCTGAATCAAGCCCTTGATCCAGCTGCCCAACGAGAGCCTCCTTAGGTGTTGATCGAGGCTCTTGGCAATTAAACCATTGGCTGATACGACTATCGGCACAATGATCGCTGAGTCCAATTCCCACATGTCGACAACCTCGCGAGCCAAGTCAAGATACTTGATTTGTTTATCTTTCTCGGGTTTCACGAGGTTCCCGTCATGCGGAACCGTTATGTCAATAATCATTGTGCGCCGTTCTACTCGATCCACCACCACTATATCAGGTTTATTGGCAACAATAGTCCTGTCAGTGATGATGGATCGAGCCCAGTACAAAGTGACATTTCCATTTTCGAGAACTGGGTCGGGCGCATACCTATAGTACGGCACTTCAGATTCCACAAGACTGTACTTCAGAGCAAGTTGCTGGCGGATAATCCTGGCTATAAGGTTGTGTCTATGCAAGTACTCTTCGTTAGATAATGTGTCGGATTGATTCTCCCGGACGGTGGCATGCCCGACAGATGTCAACCGTCCCGTCCTTCACAATGAATCTCCGGTAATTGTTCGTCATCATAACTTCGTCCATAATTGCACAGACAAAACCTTCGGTTTCCCCAAAGAGGTCACCAAAACGCAGCCAGGCTACGGACGCTAGTAAATCTACATCGGGTCCATGTAGGGCCCGAAAGTAGCGTCCGTGAAGCTCCTTACTCTGCCATACCTCCTTGCGATCGTTAGTGTCAAGCACTACAGGTTTACGCCAGTTCTCTTTCGCCAAGGAGAGCGGGGTGAGACCCTTGTCTACCGCGACCATATCTCGATGCATCCCCACGTCGGCTTCTAAGAAATATTCCCTGAGACTGCATATCTCGCGATTGTGGAGGGTCTTAGCGTTTAAAAAGCCTCGACCTCCACACTTTCGCGGGATATACAGTCTCATTACCGATGACCGTGGGTGATGCATCCGATATGCAGTCAGCAGCGTACGGACCCTCCTATCCAGGGCGTCGAGTTCGGTCTGAGTCCATTTGAGTATGCCGAAAGAGTACATCAAAACCGGCATGACCCAACCGTTGAAGGCTCGCACCTTGTTCCCGCCTGATAGAAAACTATTAAATACTTTCTTCAGGCGGCCAACGAAGCGCTCCTTCAACGATTGCTTCATGTCAGTAACATTGATGCCCAATGTTTCCGACATACCCAAATACTTATAGGTTTCGGATGCGGAGAGGGCTCTAAGGTTTATGGAATCCGCGAGCTGTGTTCCCACGGATTCCACAATCTCCCCTCGCTTTACATGCATGACCGCACATTTGTCCACACCAAATTCCATCCTGATGGCGCTACTGAAAGTTTCAGTTACCTTCAGTAGCTCCATCAGTCGCAATTTGTTGGGGGCAAAGAGTTTCAAGTCATCCATGTAGAGGAGGTGAGATATGACCTGACCACCTCTCCTTAACCGATAGCCCAGCCCTGAATCCTCTAGCAGTGTGCTTAGAGGATTCAGGGCTAAGCAGAACCAAAGTGGACTCAAACTGTCGCCCTGAAATATGCCTCGCTCGATCCTTTACGGCTCGCTATTCCTCTGGATATTTCGACATCCTGGATAGCGAAGGACTGTCCTCCATTGCCCCATACACGACAACAGGAAGGTGCGCAGAGTTGCATCTACTTTATACAACTCCAGCACCCTCATGAGCCATGTATGTGGCACCGAGTCATAGGCCTTTTTATAATCTATCCAACATGACGAAAGATCCTTTCGGGAACGACGAACCTGTTGGCTAGTGGCCATATCAATGAGGAGTAGCTCCTTAGTACCGCGGGATCCGTTCCTACATCCATTTTGAGAGGCAGACGTGATGGAGTTAGTGTCTATATGTTTGTTAATTTTAGCTCTCAAAATAGATGTAAGAACTTTATAGACCGTCGGTAAACATGTGATCGGCCTATAATATTTGGGTTCCGCGGTGCTACCAGATTTATGGAGCAGGTGGGTAACTCCTGTCGTTAAGAACTGGGGTAGCGAACCAGACTACAATGCAGTCTGGTACTGAGCCGCCAAGCGAGCGTGCGACCTTATAAACCATTTCATCCAGAAGTTGTGCAGCCCGTCCGGCCCTGGAGATTTCCAGTTAGGCAACGGACGAACTGCACGAGCTACATCTTGGGGGCAGATGGTAATAGCCCCCATTTCTGGTATTGGATCGCAGGCTCGCAGGCTCGCTCGACTTCCCGAGTCCAATTACCTTCGGTGTGACTGACAGGCACCGACCAGATGCTGCGCCAGAAAGAGCACATGGCAACATCATCCGGCAGACGCGTGTCAGTCTCACCTTGGTCCGGTCGCTCCCAAGCCCTATAAACCCACCTTTCATCACTCTGGAAGGTGCGATTCTGAGTCTATCGCTCTACTCGCCGCTTATACCTACGAATACGGTTATTATTATTATTTTTGCTCTTTGACATTTCTCGGGACCCTGGCGTCCCGGACCTTTGGAAGGCGTACGAGGGGCCGAAGCCAACTCGCAGAGGCCCGTTAGGCGTTTTAATGAAATGAGGCACCAGCCGACGAATATCCCTGTATGCACTATGCAAGTGTACCCAAGGACAACCCCCGGTTGGTGTAGGACTATTGCAGCATATGAAACAAAGATATTGGACTATGGGTTTGGGTGGCTTAAGTTGACTGGAGACCTGGAACTATGGAAGGACTATGGCCCCTGCCTGATCAATGTTTCATATGTACACGGATAAAATGGCAGGGGGTGACTTGCACACTCAATAATGGGCCCCCGGAAGCTGTCGCTAGCACATAGTGACGTAGCGACAAGGGGGCAACATGTCCTGAGGTGCTTGAGGAGTGGAGCGGTATTCCAAGGCTTTCAGAACAATCCCAGAGCCCGGAAGATGGTCAAGATCCCTACGAGCACTTACTGGAATACTTCCTTCCTCCGAGCACGTTTGCTCTAGCGAATCTCCACTCAAGCCGGCTAATTAAGGCAAGAATGAGGTGGGAGCTCTGTTCTTCATCAGTATTCACTCCAGCCGGCCAATAAAGGCAAGCCAGAGATGAGAAACAAGATTTCTCCCGGGAGATAGGGTCCGTGGGGTCGCTACTGCCCAACAGCTCGCCACATGCTGCCCTGCGGATTTCTGTATCTCTCTTGGTCTGGCTCCTCATCCTAGACCTGTTCCGACAAAGTAAACTCTACCGGCACAGACCCAGGGTTTATAGCGCGCAAGCCCCACCACGACGTCAACGTAGAGATACGGCGGTGGGGTTATTATTATTATTATTATTAAACCGGTTACGGTTAAATGTTAAGATACCTCAAAAATATACCGTTACCGGTTTAAATAAAGGTTGAACTATACCGTTACCTTTTTAAACCGTTATTTAAACCTTTACACGATTTCGGTACCGAAAAACAAGAAAACAAGACGGCGTGGGTGCACGGGTGGGTCGAACTTGTGTATTTTAGTACTTCTATCGAAATATACCGGTATGCATTTCCAACCTCAAAATTCCGGTAAGTACTGAAAAAAATAACAGTATCGAAATATTTAGGTAACCCTTATTAACGGTATGATGTCATACCGAAATTTAAAGGTACCTTAATTTTTGGGTAATTCAGTCCCTGGTGTGCACGACCGCGACGTGGACGCGAGAACGAAACCAATGCTTATCGGAGAAACCGATAGTAGGCACCTAATAGGATTATACCCACACGCGTGGATTGTTATCAGTTCAAGGATGGCAAGTAGGCCACCATACGTTATGAGTGTTATGTATGACTTATGAGCAAACGCTCTACTTAGAGCTGGAGGCACGCGCACGTTGGCTATAGCTGTGACCTGTGGCAGTAAGTTAGGATTGAGGACTTACACTACTCCCTTCTGTTTTACATAGCTCATAATTGTGATTTCAGTCTTCAGATGAAATTAGGAAAGTGAATAAAATAATGCAAGTAAATGTGCAGCAGAAATAATGGAAGCAAATGTGCAGCAGAAATAATAACTTGCCTGGACGGCAAGTTATTATTTCTGCTGCACATTTGCTTGACATGAAATTTGGTCGAGTTTTCTACCAAATTTCTTGTTTCTGGGAACAAAAACAATTTGTTCTCTATTATACCGTTGTCTCTGTATCGACTTGTTCATGGTAACGCAAGTTAGTTTGACTGCTGATGCAGAGTGCGGTGCTGTACACGGTTCATCATCAGCGCGGAACCATTAGTACCAACTAAGTAACCACATGAATGCAATAAATTTAGATTTTGAGTTTTTGATTATCAAAATACCGAACAGTAAAGGCTTGTGCGACGCGACTCAAACAATTCAATTTCTAAGAAAACTGTACGGTATAACAATAACCGGTGTCGCGTCGCGCGACTAGTCGCGCTGGTCTGCACAAGCCTTAAAACAGTTTCTTTATCTTTGCCAGGCGCCACGCGCCACGCATGCCGTTCGCTTAGTATTTTATCATCAAGATTAGATCTAATGCTTGGCTTCGTAACTAATACAAACATAAATCGGTAAAAGTTTTATAAAAATGGAGATATATTTATTAATTGTATCGATCCTAAGGAGTTCTACAGCACAACCTACTTCGGCTAACTATTTAATAGTCAAACGAACTTACCTGTAAGTGAAGTTCGACGGTAATTATACTCGTTGCTGTCTCACTTGAAGATGATGAGAGAATACAATGGTAGTAGGCGTTTAGTCGAGTCTCTAGTCACATAATTTTGAAGAAATAACTAAAAAATGAACGCGTCCTTTCCTAACGCGTGCTGCCATCTATCTACCTCTGCAAGCTATCTTCATTAAGTTCATAGCGATTTATTGGTTTTAGAACACAGGGCCCATGCTCATATACCTAGGTATTTAGCATAGAATGTTTGGGTTGGGTGGGACTCATCATCTTCGAGCGAGACAGCAACGAGTATAATTACCGTCGAACTTCACTTACAGGTAAGTTCGTTTGACTATTCAATTATACTCATTGCTGTCTCGCTCTCAATGATGAGAGAATACAATGGTAGATGTTCAAAGACTAGTTGTAAAAACAATAAATCTTAATAAAAGTAAAAAATAACGAGGATTTGTTATTTTTAACACAGGTATTAGATTAGCATTCAAGGTACGTACTTGTACCAGTAGTAATCCTGTAACATTAATCATTACATATGAACAAAAATATCAATTCAAGTTGCACTAAATCATTCTTTTTTTTTTCCTTGAGAAATAATAAATCAAAGTTAAGTAATTTACTTTAAAAACTTCAAAGAAAAAGAACTTCACTATCGATAATCTCCAAAATTATTATTTTAATTAAACTTTAATTAGCAAATTAATAATCTTCAGAAAAGTATATACTTATTTTTGATTATGTTCAACAACAATAAGAACTTTATAATTTTATTAGACAACAATATTAGTTGATAATTTATTAATAATAAACCTATTAAGGTCTTGTATCAAATCAAACTAAAGTTGAGTAGAGAATGTACTAATGTCAATAACGTTCCACACTCTCCAACAGCTAATTATAATTTAGCTCACAGATTTATTGGAAGTTTCTTTTTTATATAATAAGTAAGTTAGCACTGTCTCGCAGGCATTTAGGACTTCTAAAGAACTACAGCCTGCTGTAACTGTACAACCTTCAGTAAAATAGTTAGTAAAAAAAAAAAAAAACTATGTAAATAAGGTTGTTATTTTTCCCTAAAGTTTTCTAGTACTTAACCAATTTAACCTTAGTGTTTCAATTTAATCTGTGTGTATTTATTGAAACTTTTATGTGGATGTTATATCTGGCCATAAAAAGATATACTTAATCTCATTTAACTTATCAGATTTAATCATAATGCAGTGTACATTGACCACTGAATTTTTAATATTTAATTTATGAGATCGTTAGCTCCCTTTTCGCCTGTGGCTAATATGTATAAAGTCACAGTTTTCAGGTAGCAATTTTAAAAATAATTTTGGTGAAAATAGTTATTTTCAGTTCATATAATGTAAACAAGATATTTATATCCTAAGTATTATAATTTATATAGGTTCTGAAGGTCTTTATTTATAGAAAACCTCTGAATAACTTCATCAGCTGTTGTATGTGAGTACCTAAATGGATATTAAAAAGCCTGATTTGATTTAATGGACACTTCTATAGGAAATTCCTTCTTGAATTCTCTGAGTGAAAATATTGTCTAATCTTGGTAATGGTAGGTTTTGTAATACTTAATTATATTTTATAACTTACAGTATTTAGTCTATGCTACAAATGCAGGTGAGTACTGATTCATTGTAGGTACTTTTAGATGCTGACTTTATCATAATGTCTACTGCTACATCAGTGATTCCTTTCTGTTGCTTTGGTTATGTATAGCTGGTATGGTTTTCTTGATTTTGAGAACCATAGAGAATAGACGGGAAAAAACATAAAATAGATTATATTATTCAGACCTTCATTATGTACTTAAAGTAATCACTGCCACAGAACAGATCCTGGATCTGGGTTCCACATTGGCACTATGTACCTATTGTTTCTGATGTGAGTAAATAAAGAAATTTTAGTTACACCATTAAAGAAATATCAAATCTTTTGATAATGTGTTTTTTTTTAGACTCACAAAGCCATAAATTTACCTCATTAGGTACTTTTACCTGTATCATCATCATCTTGCCCGTATCCCAATGTATTTGGGGTTGGTGCTACAAGCCGTTTCTTCCATACTTCTCTATAGGTCGTATATATATTATTATTATATATGACACGACGGGGTATCTACTCTGTGCCGTGTCTGAGTAGTCTCCGGTGTAATTCTTCGTTGATGGTAGATATAGGCAGTTGGTTTTCAATCACACACAATTCTTAACTCAAACTCAAAGCATTTATTCCAGTTATAACGTTTACACTTTTGAGTCGTCACTTTGTCACTTAATTTAAGTTCAAAGTCAAATCATTTATTTCAAATAGGCCCTTGCAAGGCACTTTTGAACGTCAACAATTACAAAAAAAAAAAAAAAAATGATTCCAGTCGCCCCTTCCAAAAGGTAGTTTTCGTATGGAGAAGAATGGGCAAGAAACTCCACCGTTACTCTTTTAAAATGTTTTACAATATTTTGTATATGTAGGTACATTAGTTATATAATTATATGTGAAGACGATGCATCTAAAAATAAAAAAATAAATTACTATACCACAATATAGGTAAAAAGATTTTTTTAAAGAGAGCAACAACAGATAAATTAATTACTTATGTGATAGATACATGGTTCTCACATATTTACAAACATTGTAAAAGTAGACGATTTTCCAAAAAAAAAGTTACAATTAATAAGTCAGTGTGTGAGGAAGTAATCACAGAATGTAAAATCAATGTCATATAATAAAATATAATAATTTATACAACGTAAATTAGCAACCAGTTTGATTTTGTCTAGATTCTAGATTATCCTATGGAGCTGGACCAGCATATTTCCAAGCATTCTTATCTTGGATATAATCCTCTAATTTGTAATATGCTTGATTACAAAGTGTACTTTTAATATGAGTTTTAAATTTTCTTTCATTTAATTGTAAAATATCACAAGGTATTTTGTTGTAACATTTAACACAGTACCCCATAAAAGATGTATGTACTTTAGATAATCTGAAAAATGGTTGATCTATTTTATCTTTATTTCTAGTATTAAAATTATGTCTATCACTTATTTTATTAAAAATATGTAGATTTTTTCTTACATACATAATATTTTCATAAATGAATTTGCAAGGTACCGTCATAATATTAATCTTTCCAAATAGTTCCCTAAGAGATTCGCGACGATGTAAATCATAAACGGCTCTGACAGCTCTCTTTTGTAAGATAAAGATTGATTCAATGTCAGCAGCCCGACCCCACAGTAAAATGCCATACGACATAATACTGTGGAAGTAGCTAAAATAGACCAAACGCGCGGTTTCAACGTCTGTTAACTGTCTTATCTTTCTAACCGCATAAGCGGCCGAGCTTAGCCACCCCGCAAGAGATGTTATATGAGGTCCCCATTGTAATTTCTCGTCTAGCGTGATTCCTAGGAAAATCGTTTGATTAATAAATTCCAGTTTTTCTCCATTCAATATGATGTCACATTCGCTACTTCTAACATTAGGTAATTTAAATCGAATACATTTGTTTTTTTTTTTATTTAGTACCAAATTATTTACCGTAAACCAATCTTGGACCTGAAGAATAGAGCTATTCACGTCGTCAAGATTTTGTAACCGTCGGTTGATTTTAAAGATCAATGATGTGTCATCTGCAAATAACACCATCTTTGGTTGATTTTGTAGTAATTGGGGTAAATCATTAATGTAAACTAAAAAGAGGAATGGACCCAATATCGAACCTTGAGGAACGCCCAATGCCATTTCAGACCCTAATGAGTTTACGCCGTTTACTTGAACTTTAACCTTTCTATCTTTCAGGTATGATCTTAGTAAACCAAGAGCTGTATTTCTAATCCCATAGTGCTCCAGTTTCAGCAGAAGTGTCTCATGGTCTACGCAATCAAACGCCTTCGAGAGGTCGCAAAAGATTCCAATAGCATCTTGTGCTTCTTCCCAGGCATTAAAAATGTTCTTTATTAGGGTGACACCAGCGTCAGTGGTACAACGCCCTTTGGTGAAACCGTACTGTTGTTCATGAAAGATGGAATTTTTATTAAAGTGACGTAACATTTGATTGAGCATCAACTTTTCAAACACCTTACTGAGAACTGGTAGAATTGACACGGGCCTATAATTGTTGGGTTCTTTACTATCACCGGATTTGAACAATGGAACTACTTTACTGTATTTCATGAGATCCGGAAAGACTCCTTGGTCTACACTGGTGTTAAATACGAAAGCTAAATAGGGCGCAATGGTTTCGATAACAGTTCTACAGACCTTTGCAGACATTCCCCAGAGATCTTCTGTTGATTTAATTTTAAGATCTTTAAAAGCTTTTATAACAGCCTGTGGGTTTGTATGCTGAAACCTAAACTCCAAAGGGCATGCTTTCACATTATGTCTAAGTAAGGCAGCAGAAAGCGCGGGTGAGGAATTTATAGCTTCAGTAGTTTTAATGGGAATATTAGCAAAAAAGTTTTCGAATTCCTGAGCTATTTCCACATCTGAGTTGATAGGGCCATGTGCAGTCTCTAAATTAAATTCAATATTTCGCTGTTTTTTCCTACCTGTTTCATTATTTATTATTTGCCAGGTAATTTTTATTTTATCATCAGCTGATTTGATTTTATTGCTAATATAAAGCGCTTTGGCTATTTTGCACACACTTTTAAAAGTTTTTGAATACTTTGCAACATACTTATGAAAGTTTGTATTATTCATATGTTGCTTTAGGCCATAAAGTTCAAATAGCTTTTCCCTGCTTTTACGAATACCTGGAGTCGCCCAATCACTAAATAAGAACTTTGTGTAAATACTTTTAGTCTTTAGTGGAAAAGTGTCATTAAATTGCGTGTTTAATAGTGAAAAGAACTCGGCGTAGAACTCATTTGGGTCACTTATATTATTAAAACTCTGAACACATAATTTACTGGCCAATGAATTATTTAATTTCTCTAAACTTTTACATGTAATTGACCTAAACCTTATTTGAATTTTTTGTAAAGGTATGTAGGAGCAAAATGTTATTGTTTGTCCACTGTGATCTGATGGCAACTTGTTTACAATTTGTTTGTGTAAGTAATCACAGTTACAAAAAATATTATCTATACAGGTGGCAGAGGAAGCTGTCACTCGGGTTGGTTCAATAAAAACATTTGTCAAATCAAATGACTTAAAAAGGCTTAATAATCTGACAGTATTCGAGTTATTTTCTAATAAGTTAATATTAAAATCTCCACTAAGTTTCTTTAATACATCTTCCATTATAGAATCAAACATGGATAGATTCTGGTAACTTGGAGGTCTGTATACACATACTATAACATGCTTATCAAGCTCAACACAGGACAATTCAATGTTGTGTTCAACAGATAGTTTGATGATGTCTTTTCTTTCTTTCGATTTAATAGAATTTTTAATTAATATTAATGATCCACCATGTATCATACGTTTTCGGCTGAAATGGCTAACTACACAATAATTTTCATAATTAATTGACATCACTTGATGATCTTTTAACCAATGCTCTGTTAAAAAAACAACATCAAACTTGGTATTTTCCAAAAACAATTCTATTTCCAGTAATTTGGAAGAGCAACCTTGGATATTTTGATTAAATAATTTAATAGTATGTTGCACTCCCTTAGATTTATATTGAGTTATATTGCCAGAAGATACCTTTTTATTATTCTCTAATAATAATTGGTTAATTGAAGGGGTAACTTCTGTTGTCTTACATCCTAGTTTAAAGAATTATCCGGAGCAACATCCACAACTACAAGTGCAGAGTCTAAAATGCCTGTATGAGCTTCAGCAGGAAGAGAATAGCCTACCTGACTGGTAGTGGCCTCCAAGTGTGTTGGTATTGTAGGTGGATCCTCCTTCGTACAACAAGTTAATACATAATTACTCACTATGTTGTTAGTATAACTAGACAACATAGACTCGTCACTAATACTACACTTTGTTATATTAGCTATAACCTCGTTAATATTATATGCTATCAACATAGCAATCATATGTCTACATTCCCAAGACAGAGATAAAATTCTCTGAGTTAACTTAAAACCACAAACAAACTTATTAGTGTCAAAATACAATAATTTGTCACTATGACAACATGTCAGCCTGTGAATAGTATTATTCAACTTAAAAATATTGTTATTTTCATCATATGATAAAGTATCAGAAAAAGCACACAACATCAGTTTCCCTATTTAATTTTAATAAGGTGTCCACACCATCCACTATGTCCTTTTTGGTAATACCAGTACTATTACCTAATAATAAAACCATTGTTGATAATTATTTAGGTTTGTGTTTGCAATTCTTTTAATAATTTGTTTAAAACTTATGTTATGATAAGTTAGTTGAGTCTTTGAGTTTAAGTTAGTTGCTGAAGCTAGTCGCCCATTCCAAGACGATGTAGGTACTGCAGGAGAAGAACGGGCAAGAAACTCCTTAGCCACTCTTTTAAATCAAATTATTATGTTACAGAGGTTGAACACACGCCATTGTTCTGTCCGTGCCTTTTTTCTAAGTCAGCGGATATATCGCGTATTCCAATACAAAATCTTATTACTTATTTAGTTCAATAAAACTTATAAATAATGCTAAAATGCTTATCAGTTAATTATTTTATAATTAAACAATGCTAATATTCACAAATACAAAGGTCATTCAGAATTAAAGTTAAATTAAAACCTTCATTACTTTTAACACCTTCCTTAAATACTACTTTTGACAACACTTCCTTTGATTCAATGAATTTAATCAGACAACAGGTATTCATTAGTAAATTGCAGTGTAAAATAATCTTATTACTTTATAGTTGGTTTTCTATTATTGAAACTTATTTAGTTCTCGTATTAAATTATTACATTCAGTTATTGATCACAATATTCGCAAATCGGCGCCATCTTCGTGACATTAGGTAGCGCTTTGCCATAAACAAATTTACTATCAAATGACCACTTGTCAATATGACAAAAAACCCAAAAATCATTAATTAAATGTTCCCTTTTAATTCCAACTATAGTTTTGACTCTAACATCGAAATTAGTTTAATAATTTCACTATCAGTGATATCGGCTACCACAGGACTGAGTTCACAAGTTTGGCAATAGATGGCGTCTGATCTCAAAGGAACTGATACCTTGATTAATGCTTGTGACAGCATAGCACTTTATGGCTACGCATAGGATTATGTTATAATCTTTACAGGTTGATGCCTTCGCGGCGACATATATATTATGTAGGTAAATAAGGGTACCAGAATGTTTCAAATTTCATAACTCACACTCTTCTGTATGATAGATACTGCAGTATTAGATATTGACATTTTTTAATAAGATTTCACAATCTTATAAAAATCTGTCAGAACATATTTATCACAAGAAAGCAATTTATTAATGTGAAGCTGACCTTCATTCTTAATTCATTGCAGATATGCAGTCTGAGAGCTACATGATATTCCCCACCGTGTGAGGATCTGTAGATATCTCTAACATGAAAAATTATTTCAAAATGAATTTCCCAAATGTGGCTAAGTTTATAGACCACCATTGAAGTTCATCTGTGCAGGATCCAATATATGCCTGGTTATGATAATTGTCATCATTAGTAAAGAATTACTTGTAATAATTAATAACTAGACCAAAAAATGGATAAAAAATTCCAATAACCTGAGCATGAAATCTAAACTTAATTTGATTTTAACCAATTGCAATAATGCAAAAAATATGCTTATTAACTTCAAGCTGTTATTTATTTCTCTCATTACAATGTCAGAGCTATGTTGTGTTATTGGAAACAATTAGACCTAGAAAGTTTACAATACTGTTTTGGTATAAAATCTAACTTTTCCAGTATAGGTATCCAGTGTTGACTGTGCTTTCCAAACACTAGGTACCTATGTGAATGTTTTCGATTTCAAAGAAAACCATCTTAAATATACGTACATATACCTGATAACAAAGCCTCTTTCTGTTAAGTAAGCTATAATAGGTTTCATGTTTCCGGAGCCAAACAAAAGGTAAGCATTAAATTCATACCTAGTATTTTCTCTAGGACCGCATCTTTTACATCTGAGGTTACCAGAAAGTAAATTTCTGTAGTTTTCTACTGTTTGGTAGTTTTTCCAACTTGATATGTATTATTTTAACAATACTAACATCTTCCAATTCAAAGTAAGAAGTAATGTCCCATTGGGCTTTTAAACAAGAAATAATTGACCAACAAAACTTGTTATGTATAACTTCTATTTGATTCAGATTAGAACATTTGGTAATTGAAGTTTTCATCTCTTTTGCTAAGCTTTTTTGAAGTAATAAATCAATAATATATAATCCCACCTTTAGGCTTCTGTTAAGCAGATCTTTGCAGACTATCTCTGTGTTTTCAATCTGGTTGAATATTTTCTACCAACTTAACCCCGGCATTTCGCCTCCTCGCACCACTCCCAGATGTGCGCGAGGAACTTTGCCTCCAGATCCCATGGCGATAGTCCGGCAAGGAGGCTCGCAGCCTCACGGGAGACCGTGCGTTATCCTCGGACCAGCTAATGGCCCTTTGAGACGCGTTCAATCGGTGCTCCGTAAAGGCCCATGGACCGCACGAACCCCGCGTAGAGTCTCCGGCTGGAGGCGTTTGGACCCCCTAGATTGGGCAGAAGCCGCTTCAAAGCAGCCCCAGCCCTCTCCAGTTTGGGAGCCAAACGTCGAAAGTGCTCCACTAATTTCCACCGGCTGTCGAAGACGAGTCCCAAGTACTTCATCGTCGACTCGACACCGATGTGAACCCCTCCTGCCGTTATCTGGGAACCCGACAGTGGCGCGTTCCGAGGACTATAAAAACATATGGCCTCGGACTTGTGCAAGGCCACCTCGAGTCCCAGTTGCCGGATAAATATTTCTAAAACCTTTAGTGTTAATTTTGTGACATTATTTTATTGCTGTGTTTAATTATAATTGATATACTTCTAGTTTTTAATGTTTAATCATGACTATTGACATGACTGACGTCCTTAAATTATTTTAATTGATAAATGTTTATTCTTCTAAAGGTTAATTAAGATTTTAATATTCGACTCTGATTTCATTGTTGTGATTATTAAACGTTATTATACTCATCATCTACAGTATTTTCTTCTAAACCTAGACAAATTACACTTTAAACGTTCGATATAAAATTATTAGCACTGGATGGTTACACAAAAATATTTTTCAGAATTTTCGTCCAAAAACAATGTTCTGCAACGATACTGCTGTTACTGCGTCAATTTAAAATAACCACAATAACACCGTAATAACCAATTACGTATCGTCTTCAAGATGAAAAATTACGCTGGAAAAGTCCGTATTGTAATGTTACGTACCAACATTGTTTACAAATTTACGGCAATAATGTCGTAAGTATATACAGGGTGATTGGAAGATGGGTGCAAAGCTTTAAGGCGAAGATAGTACAGACAATTTAGAACCATTTAAGCCATGGTTGTCTTAGACGAAGTCTTACCAAATATTTTTAACCAAATGTTTAAGTTTTTTTTCGGAAATTCTCAAAATTTAATGTAAACTGCATAATTATGGTCAAATTGAATGATAAATGAATTCATTTTTTATTTATTTAATTAAAGAAATATGTAAGCAATCAAGCAAAACATGTTTTAGGCTTCTGTGTCATTAGACATTTTTTTTACAGACATTTAAAGCTCAGAAAAAATAAAAAAAATTTACAATACGTCTTTTAAACCTTATTAAAAAAAAAAACGGAGGGTGCTTTTTTTGTTCAAACCTTTTTGAAGACATGCTTGATAATCGCTCTTTCTTTTGAGGTATCATTTATGCGGATATCTTACAAATTATTGAAATTAGGACCTACAAACCAATTCGAGGGAGAAATTTTAAATTTTAGGCAGTCTAACAAAACACAAAATTTTTGCTTAAATGAATACTTTATGTGCTCGAAAGGATAACATTGTTCAATTCTAAGAATTTTTGGCACATGCAGGAACCAATTGAGGGGATTCTCTAAACAATGGCCACCGAGCGCGGTGCGACGGCATTTCCAGGTAGAACGCCCAATGAATAGCAAAAAGCGATAAGAGTTGGTTTTTACAGTTGTTTTTTTTATTTTTTTTTTGTAATATTTATTTTCTTAAATTGCAAGGCTTTTCACGCACATAATTTAATGTTAAAATAATAATGGAATTAACAAAAACTTAGCTTTCTTTTGATGTATCAATGACCGCACTACTCCGACTCGTTGAAAAGCTATAAAAAAAAAAAACAGAAAAACATTTCTCCTGTAAAATTTCAGTTTTGCGATTACCGACTTATTGCTTGGGGGCATCGATATATTTTTGTACGTCTTAGTTGTTTTTGTAACTTATCTTTTAACTTTGGTATTTTCTAAATACCAAAGTTAAAAGTTAACTTTGGTAGGTATTTTATCACTGTTAAGTAGCTACTTTAAAACAGATTTTTATGGATTGGTATGGCTTTGGCTATGGTAAACTTTGGTCGGTATTTTATGGCTATGCACGATTGCACGACGCAACGCACTGTACCGACGACGGCGTGGCGAGGTGGCTGGTTTTAATTCTTTCCTGTAGGTACTAGGTACGGTTACCTATTGTATCTAAGGTCATCTCAGGGGCGGATTTCGGGTTAGCGCCGTGTGCACCAAGACAACATTGACTCCAAGAGTACATGCGCCTAGCTTCCGCCAGATTATCACCGGCAATTGCGTAAAATTGCACCATATCCAACCACTCCACATTCGAATAGTTAGAACTCATTTTCACAAAAAACGCGCGATGCGTGCCTGTGACGTAATTACATCGGATGCATATGCGTCACATGCTCGAGAGATTTCGGTAGACTGGCTACTGGCCGGGCGGCTCGGGCGACCTGCGGCAGTCAGTAAAAGAAATGAGCGGAGAAGGTACATCGCGCAGTTGCATGTCATTGGCTAATGATGTATTTGCATTTCGACCCGCATTGGCAGGACATCCTTGTAGTTAACGTGGACTCCTCATAACTCTTTTGAATGCCATATCGCTACCGCGATGAGTACTTTGATGACTGTTAATGTTTGAACATGTGTGAGCAACATACGACTAATTTGATAACGCCTAGTTTAGTTCATTTTAATAAAATATTTGATGCTATAGAATGATAGTAGACCATGGTCTGAAAACGTTTGTTCTAGCAAAACTGTTATTCAAATGTCACCGTAAAGGAATACAATTTTTTTTTGCCACGGACTTCCAAATTTTATTAAATTTTTATTAGTTATTTTTCACTTTGTAGTGTTTTTTTTTGGTTAAAGTCGATTTCTTCAAGCTCCCATTATCAGATCCTGACCTGGTGACAATGGGACCATCTTGGAAGCATACCAAAAAAAAAAACGAAGACGTTTTTCTATTTAAGACGGAGTTATGTCCGAACACATAAAAAAATATATTAACATCCGAATTGTTAACGTTTCGTACGTTCTCCTTTTGGAAGTCGGTAAAAAATCTCTTCGGCCTAATGATTACCAAAGACGTATGTATCTACAAATGTAATTTCAACTCAGAATCGAAATATTCGAGCCTATGGAGTACAAATGTTTACGACGGTTTCATAGACATTATGGTGGGCTTGGAATTCGAAAGAAAGCAGTTTTACCTAGTGGAGTCCGACTGTGCGTTGCTTGTGTGGGCAACATTATGCTAAAGCACCTTATTCACTACGCCCATGCCTCGGCGCGGTGACGTACTTTTACATACTGTACTGCACTCACATAAATGAACCTCGTGGACGTTGACCATGGTCCACGCATTGTGAAGAGCCCTGCTTTACGTACCTACTTATTAAAAGATCAAGCGTAGCTTCTTCCGACTGCCAATGTGTACTGAGTAAGTGAGTGACCAAATCTGATATTAAACTAATGCAGCTTTGTGTTAAGGAATTTCTAAACAGGTGCTATTTTTACCACATAAACAAGGTACTTACCACCAATTTTCTTCAATAATAATTCATTATTTATTCTTTCATATTTAAATTAGGTATGGCCCTGTAATACTGTTTAGGTATCTACTATGAAATAATATACCTACTTACAGTAAGAAATTTCAGTAGAGTTTTACATACGTGTAAAGTATTTTGATAAGCAAAAATGGCTCGAGAATTTTGAGTTATTACACGACTGCCCAAAAAGGAGTTTCTTTGTTTCACCATAACTTTTAAATGCCTAAACAGATTTCGATGTATGGAGTCAAACTCAAAAAACTTAAAGCATTTAATTCAAATAAAACAATTACAGCCACTTTTGAATTATCAAGGGGTCGGTCAGTCAGAAAGTTGAATAGCTAGTTGCCCATTCCAAAGCGTAGTAGGTTCCTATGGAGAAGAACGGGCAAGAAACTCCACGGACACTCTTTTAAATCAAAATATTCTTACAAACTATTGGTTGCATCATTCATGTTAAAATTATACATGTGAGGTCAATGTAAAGACGTGCACTTTAAAAGCGCGGACGTAATGAAAAGACAAAAACAAATGAATTAATTAATTAAGCCATGGCAGCTAAGAGATGACCAGTCCCCACTGACGGCGCCCGTTCACAAACATGACGCATGGATCAGCACCATTCAGCTCAATCATTTTGAAGGGAACTTAATGATCCAACACACGCGCCACCACCAGCGAGATGTTTGAGTGAGCATGACATACTCTCAGCCTCCAGGGCGCATTCAAGTCAATGAAAGACATACCCAGTAAATGGTAGTTTTGTAGAAGGCAATGGCCAATTGGCGAATCTGCCTGTAACTCATATATTATGTACCAAATCTGTACCTTTTTGAGAGAAAAAAAATATATTATTAATTATACAATACTAAAAGATTGAATTTATACAATGCAAAGATAGTTTTTGCGATCTTCAGCAGCTCCAACAATATTTTCAATGCTAATCAACTAGTTTATGCGCCCTTGTGGAGCGGGACCAGCAAGCAAGCAAGCCAACGCCAAGCAAGCAAGCACCAAGCAATCAAGCAAAAATGCTAATGCAATGCTAATGTTTTTGCGCCAAGCATTTTTGTCAGCGATGTAATCCCCCAACTTATAATATACTTGGCAGCATAGTGTGCGTTTTATACAACATTTAAAGGAGAAACCCAAACTCCATAGAAACTTGGGCCTGGCGTTAAAGGGCTGGAATTTGGCAATAAATTAATAAGATATATAATAGAAATATAATAAATAATAAAAAGAACGACCCCAATTTTCACGTCTCCCAGCAATGGCCAAATTGGTAAAATCAGACAATGTTTACATTTTAGGTTATTATTATTATTTAAGTTATTTCAATAAAAAGTGGTATTTTTGAGGCTTTGTTTCCTACGTAAATCGGGAACGCACATGCGCTGTACTTGCTGCAGCGCCTGCAGCCTATCACTATAAGGTTTTAGGTACACACGGCTACACATCAAGCTATAATTTTCCAGTCTAAGCTGATCTCGTATTGTATAGGATTTCCGTACAATGCGAGGTCAGCTTAAGCTGGTAATATATAACCAAGTAGATAAAAAAACGCTTAGGGGGCGACTTCGGAAATTGATCTTACTGAAAGTCAAAGCTGACAACTATTTTTATTTAACAAATGCAAGCAGTAGTGATGTTAGTGGGTTATTATAACACTACTGGATTGCATTTGTTAATATTGTATCTACTAGGGTATTAGATGCAATCTCAGATTACAGTAATCTGAGATTGCAAAGATATATTAAAATAAAAAACACATAATTGTGATAAATGGTTTTATTAATCACCTTTTTCATTAGGATTAACTATCATAATATAAAACATTATCCAGAAATTAGGTGTCTGTTCACTCTCTTCTGGTCTATTTCCATGAAGAGATACAGCATTGGCATGATTTCAGCAAGCTTGGAAGGTAAAGTCTTTTTCATTTAAGTACCTGCAACAAACATTTATTATTTGACTCTTAGAATAATAACGCATAGAAGCCGCGTCTAGAACAAAACACGAGCGATATCGTGTGTCCACTTCATTCTCTTTGTGTGCGTGAGCCGAATGTGTCTACGTTCCTCAAACGCACACAAATATAGCTTTCAGTGATACCATTACCAGGCCGTTACCCACAAAAATACGGTAAAACAGACTACTATGTTGCTAGATCAAATCAAGACAAGTATTTTATGTTATCAGGAACTGGATAAGATGAAGATGATTTTTCATGTACTATGACATATTTTTACGGAAGGTAAAATTCAATTTATTTAAAAATAAAAGGAAATAAATGAACCATTAATAGCATGAAGAATAGCATATCGTACAATGCGCTATGAATGTTTGATGTGTGATGTGTTAAAATAATATTATAGGCATGTTTAATTGCAGACATGTAAAAAAATCGGGTTTGATATCAATTAATAGTAAGTGTAGTATATTAAATAAGAAAGTATGATTGTAAAATTACAAAAATGAAAAACATGTTAATCAATAATATTGTAATCTTTATTTTATAGGACACCAGGTAATTAATACAGCACTTGCAGCAAAATAATCACAAACAAACTTAGTTATTTGGTCCGGTTTTATTTAACTACAATAAATTACTAATTAACTTTTAGTAAACACACAAAACATTGTAGGCAGCAGTATAACGACAGCGACGGACGTCGGCGGATAATGACTATAATTTAGAGGCTGTAAATAAATATAGTTTAGTTTGACGTACACAGAATCGCCACCAGTAGGTATCCTATTTACAAAGACGAATATATAATACCTATTATCAAGTAAATTTCTCGAAACTGGCAAAATTTTATATCGTATTCATTAGCCTAGGTACACCAAAAACTATATTTTTTTTGCTAAACAAAAGTAAGAATATAATTGAAAGCAATGTGGGTATTTTTTCCTCACAAATAGCAACACTGTATTGTGATAAGTTAGGTTATTAGAATTTTTGTATAACGACTGATTTACGTAAAAAATATGTATAAAATGTAAGTACTTATTTGTGAAATGTAATTTGATCACATTTTTTTTGTTTTCCTGAAGTGCTATGATATCCCTTCACGCTACAAACTGTCATTTTCAATTATTTTAAATTATTTACTCGCGAGCTGTGTTCGACAGAACGTGACCTTGAGTACTGACGGCTCGCCGAGAAAAGTTAGCCAATATGGCTAAGTTTTAGTTGCCTCACTTTTTGCACTCGTACTAGGTTTCTATGCGTTATTATTCTAAGATTTGACTATTAGGTCTAGCACTAGCATTTAGCAATAGGTAAACATCTGAGTGGCACATTTGGGTAAACAAAGCCTTATTACATTCCCACTGCAGGGACACAGGCCTCTTGTCTGGGAGAGGAAAGACGACCCACTAACCTTGCAGGCTCAGTCCGGATTGGTGATGTCACATGTCTTCGAATATGAATTGTTGCACATTTTGGTCATTACATAGTACATAAATGTTACGATACAGAAATATCGCATACTAACCGTTTGTGGCGCGACCCATTCCTGTACAATTGAAGAATCATTGCATCTTCCTATCTTCGCATTCCTATTGTATTGCAGTGGTCTGGTGCGGGAGCGGGTCTGGTTATTGTATCCGTTGCTATTCCGCAATTAATGCACAGGCTCATGATGTCGTTATATCCAGTCGTCAAAAGAGCATTATACGGATCGAGTTTTCCAGCAAAGGTCAGCAGGATTGGCAGGGTAAGGTGTCTAATGTTCAAGCGAGGGCAGTCAGAAGGCAAACAATTTCGGAGTCTAGTATCCAAGTAGAGGTCAAATAATTAAATCCGGAGAAATACGGACTAACAATATTCAACCAAAAATACGACAAGCAAATGACAAGACAACATCAACAATGACATGACGTGACAATTGACAGATTGCACTAGTAAACGGCAAATGTCAATGTCAACATTGACATTTCCCGTTTACTAGTGCAATCCATGGTGCAATCGATAAGAACAATTATTTATTTCTTTTAATGATTTTTTAATGGTGGTTACGTTAAAAATCAATTAGATACCAGATTTTTTTATTTTACATTGATATTAGTACCTAAAAAAAAATTGTAATCTACTTATTTTCTACACTTGGCCATTGCTATTAAGGCTAAGATTAAATGGGTTAATTAAGCAAAATAGAATTTTTTTTTGGTACATATCGGATTCGTGTAACGGCTAGGCCCAGAAACGGGTTTCTCCTATAACGCAACTGACTTATAAGTTTCGTCCATTATAATTAATATTTATGTTGTTATTTTTATTTTTACGCACGATATTGACTAATTTAGTTTTTTCTAAATTGATAATTAAGATATTATCCGTCAGCCAGTTAATTATATTGCGAAGAGTGGAATTTATGTAATTTTCATAAGTATCAGTATTTTGCCCAGTAAAGATGGCTGTGCTGTCATCAGCAAAAAGGATGCTGTGAAACTTTAGGCAGATCATTTATGTAGACTAAAAATAGCGGTGAAGGAGAATCGTAACCAGCGTAGCAATTACTAATTTATGAAAATATTCAATGTCCAGTTTTGACTTTACTACGATTTTAGTATGTATTTATTATACATACATAGATTACTAAAGCTGACATGTTTGGTACAATATAATTGAACGAACAAGGTTTTGGAACTAGGCGCACTATTATCTTCTATTCAGTTCAAAGAGTGTTAAAGGATGCATACCACGGCCATACTGACGACTGCTTCACCCTCGAAGCTGTTACTGAAATAGAATACATATAGGAGAGGGGGTTATAATCCTCAGACCATCTGCTTTCTGCCTGATTTTTGTCAGATATCTATTCTGCCGGCCAACTTCGCATATATTCAAAAGTGACCGTGGCTCTGTGAGTGCTGCCATCGGGTCTCGCGCCTAGTACTTCAAACCGATCATTCTTTATGACCTTCACAACCTTAAACGGGATACTACGAAATCTGTCTTCTATCTTCTCGTATCCCAGATTCTCTTCACTTATGCGAATCAACACCATATCCCCGATTTTGTATGGCGATTTGACATTAATTCGCCGCATCTGCCGCTTTTGATCTTCATCCAAAAGCTCACGAGCTTTTGCTCTTGTGACTCTCAAGTCCAGCCTCTTACCCGCCTGCGTAAGATTCTTTACCAAAAGCGCCTCACACAGGGCTGACGACTTGTAACCAAACAGCTACTCGTTTGGAGTTCTACCAGTGACCCTTCTCTATTAGTGACTATTTGGACACCTGGATGTTCCAATATATCGTGGCCCACTAACAAGTCCACTGGAAGATCGTGATAGTTCTTGATCAAAAGGGTGATACCCACACCAACACCATCACTACTCAGTCTGCACGATGTCTGCCCAACAGCCGCCCCAATACTTCCTTTAATTGCGGTCATTAAACCTGTAGTTGGATTTGAGTGTACACCAAGCTATGTGCAATGTTCTGTCTTATTATAGTCGCTGAACTTCCAGTCTCAATAATGCCTCGAATGGGATTATCGTTTACGTAGCACGTAGTGGGCATACCTACGTATTATTTGTCTTGAAACAGTTTTCGATTGTGTTTCCAATGTTCGTCGTCCTCAATAGCTTCGAGTTCTTTACAGGCTGCTTGACAGGATGGGATGACCTGTCCATGTTACTGTCCAAAACACTAATTTAAGTGTTCCATTGAGTCTAATTTCTGTTGCTTTGTGTTTAAAAGTGTATTGGCTCCAACATAATGTCTAACTCCGGTGTTGGTTGCAGGTTCGCGGGGATGCGCGCGTCGCTACGGCTAATCGCGTGACCAGTGCTGCGCGCGCGCCGCGCACCTCCTCACGCGCACACACACCCTTTATGAGGTAAGACCTATCGGTTATTACAAACTATCCATGTCAACTGGTTATTCCTCGAACGCTATAATAACTAACATAAAGATATAATTTTGTTGATGTTGTTGTCAGTTTGTCAGCGCGGTGTGTAGCGCGATGCGTGGCGTGCGCGCGTGGCTGGCGCTGGCTGCGGTGTGGGGGCTGGTGTGGCGGGTGAGCGGCGGGCCCGGCCCCCCTCCCGCACCGCCCGCGCCTCCCGAGCTGCGCTTCACTGCCGCGCTCTACAACCTGAGCATCCTGGAAAACAGTCCCCCGCGCACGTACGCGCAGCAGCCGCCTGCTGCTAACCCGCTCGGGGTGCGCCTGCCCACGACTGACGCGCGCGTGCGCTTCCGCATCCGCCATGGTGACAAAGACAAGTTCTTCAAGGCGGAGGAGCGCACCGTCGGTGACTTCTGTTTCCTGTCTATCCGCACGCGCGCCGGTCACGCTGACGTACTTAACCGCGAGCGCCGCGACACGTACCGGCTTGACGTGCGCGCCACTGCGCTGCTCACGGGAGGCCGACAGCTCGAGGCTGACTCGGTACTGGCCGTGTCCGTCGCTGACGAGAACGACCTCAGCCCGTTGTTCTACCCCACCGACTATGAGGCCGTCGTGCCGGAGGACGCGCCGTTGCATTCCAGCGTCGCCTGCGTCACCGCTGAGGACGCTGACCTCGGTCTCAACGGCGAGATCTACTACAGCCTGGCGGAATCCACTGACCGCTTTGCCGTTCATCCAACGACCGGGGTCATCACCATCACCCGCCCGCTATCGGCGGCCGAGAGCACGCATCACAAGATCGAGGTCCTGGCTCGCGACCGCGCCTCTCTGCTTGCGCGAGGTGAGGACGCGCCTGCCGCGCGTGCCTCCGTCACCGTACGAGTGAAGCGGGTCAATCTGCATGCTCCGGAGCTACACGTACGACGCATGCCCGAGCTAGTGGAAAACTCCACTGCGGAGATTTATGCCATAGTGGAAGTAAGCGACGAAGACGCCGGGGAGCACGGGCGCATCGCCAGCCTTGAAATCGTGGATGGCGACCCCGATGGGCACTTCCGCGTGCGCGCGTCCGCGCAGGCGGGCGAGTACGACGTGCTGGTGCACGCGCTACTGGACCGTGAGCGCGCACCCGCCGGCTACAACCTCACGTTACGCGCTGCCGATGCCGGCCGCCCGCCGCGCGCGTCCTACCTCACGCTGCCCGTCACGCTCGTCGACGCCAACGATAACGCGCCCGTGTTCAGTAGGGAGGTGTACGAAGCAAGCGTTCCGGAGACCGTGCCGCCGAACACACCTGTCATCAGACTCAAAGTGAGCGATCGCGATGAAGGACGAAACGCACGTGTTTATATTGAAGTTGTCGGCGGCAACGAAGGGGAAGAGTTCTATGTTAATCCGGATACAGGCGTATTGTATACTGCTGTACCGCTAGATGCCGAGGACAAAGCGCTTTACACTCTGACTGTGTCGGCCATAGATCAGGGTAATGCCGGTACACGAAAACAATCTTCTGCAAAAGTTAAAATTACCATACTCGACTCGAACGACAACGACCCCATTTTCGAACGCGAAGTGACCGAGGTGACGGTCCAAGAGAACGGACCGAGCGGTGCCGTGGTAGCACGTGTGGTCGCTCGGGACGCTGATTCTGGAGATAACGCATACATCTCCTACAGTATTGCCAATTTACAGCCGGTCCCATTCGACGTGGATCACTTCTCAGGCGCTGTGCGCACAACACGCCTGCTAGACTACGAGAGCATGCGGCGCGAGTATACATTACGGATACGCGCTAGCGACTGGGGAGTTCCGTATCGTAGGCAGGCCGAAATGCGGCTCGTGGTGCGACTCGAAGACGTCAACGACAACCGGCCTCAGTTTGAGCGCGTCGACTGCGTGGGCTACCTGCCGCGACGGCTTGCCATCGGCTCGGAGATCGTCACACTCTCTGCGATCGACTTCGACGCTGGTGACGTAGTGTCATACCGAATCATTGGCGGTAACGAGGACAACTGTTTCGCGCTGGATGCGGGCACCGGCGTCATGAGTCTCTCCTGCGACCTGAACGACGTCCGCACTGACTCGAGACTTTTGAACGTGACGGCTACGGACGGCACGCACTTCGCCGATGCCACGTCGCTGACACTGCACATGGTAAGCAGCGGCGGCTCCGGCGCGGAGGCAGGCGCGCTAGAGTGCCGCGACACGGGCGTGGCGCGCCGCCTCACCGAATTACTGGCGGCCGCCGAGCGCAGCAATGCACCACAAGATCTCACTGATGAGTTTTCTCTGGCTCCTTCCCGGTATGGAGAGAATCTACATGCTCCCGAATTCCTTGATTTTCCCGTAGAGGTGAAAGTAAACGAGTCGGTCGCGCTCGGCACGTCTCTAGTGAAGCTAAGAGCGCGCGACCGCGACCTTGGCTACAACGGATTACTCGTATATGGCATCTCCGGAGGTGATGCCGACTCCGCATTTCGCATCGATCCGGACACGGGTGAACTTCAGGTGATCGGTTACTTAGATCGTGAACGAGAGAGTGAATATTATCTTAACATCACAGTGTATGATCTGGGCACGCCCCAACACTCTGTTTCTCGCCTCTTGCCCGTCACTGTTCTCGACGTCAACGATAATAGACCACGCTTTGAAAAGACCCTGGCGAGCTTTCGTGTAACCGAAAACGCGCTGAATGGTACAGCTATATTCCGCGCCAACGCAACGGACCGAGACGCGGGTGAATTCGCGCACATCACGTACAGCGTAAGCGGCGCGGGCGATGGCGACTTCTGCGTGGAGCGCAACAGCGGCGTGCTCACCGTGTGCGCGGCTCTAGACCGCGAGCGGCGCGCGCTCTACGAGCTCACGCTACGCGCCACCGATGGAGGCGGTCTGCACGCTGAGGCGTTGGTGCGCGTGGCCGTCGACGACGTCAACGATAACGCACCAAAGTTTGCGCTCGGCACATACGGCGCGCGCGTGCGCGAAGACGTGCCCGTGGGCACGCTGGTGGCCGTCGTGGAGGCCTTCGACCCGGACCTGGGCGCGGGCGGCGTAGTCTCCTACTCGCTGCCCGACCAGGCAGCTGACGACGTGGTCTTCACCGTCGATGCCACATCTGGCACTTTGCGCACAGCTAAGCTATTAGACTTCGAGGAGAGACAAGTAAGCTATTAACTACAAACATTTCAGTAAAAAGATGCAGAACTTTAACTTAAAATTTAATATTAATTATCTCAATGTCTCCGTATGCATTGAAATAATATTTATACTTCCCTATGAAATGATAATGCTTGTAGGTATACGGGGTCACAGTGCGTGCAACGGATGGCGGTCAGCCAGCGCTATGGTCGGAAGCAACGGTCATCGTGGAGGTACATATACACATTACAATTGCCAAAACTCCTGTTTTTTTTTTACTTAAGTATACCTAATTATGAAATATATATTGAATATTGTCAGGTAGTGGACGTCGACGAGAACATGCACGCGCCGGTGTTTGGCGACCACGCCGTGCTGACGGGCGGCGTGCGCGAGGACGCGGAGCGCGGCAGCGTGGTGCTGACGGCCGCGGCCGCTGACGCCGACCCGCCGGGCCGCGACTCGCGCCTCGGCTACTACATCATCGCCGGCTCCGGCATGGCACACTTCTCTGTCGATGACGCAGGTACACATCATTTCATGTAGGTACACTAATGTACAGTCAGACAACTAAACTCATAAGCAAATTGACATACTGAAACTCCGAAAATTGTAATCACACCAGATTATATATGTAACATGCTATAAAAGATAAATATTATTATTATATTATCTTTTATAGCATGTTACATATATAATCTGGTGTGATTACAATTTTCAGAGTTTCAGAAAGTCAATTTGCTTATGAGTTTAGTTGTCTCTGGGTCAGTTTGTAATGTATCTAAGTTACAATAGCCTTATATCAACTGCTCATCACCCTTTACAAAATATTGCTTTTCCCGCTTCAGGGACGTTAATCGTTGAGGAGTTCTTCTGGTACTTCACCATCAGCTCCACTTCTCCATATGCATTGTGACGAGCATAAATTGCTTGGCAACCATATTAAAGTATCGAATTGCAACCCGTGAAATACTTATTATTGAGTAGTTCCGGTGGCCATCTGTGGTATCCATCATCAGTTCCACTTCACCAAATGGTGCTTTCCGAGAGCAACTGCACGAGTTACTATCAAAAATACCCAAATCGCTATAGGTGTGCCTATAATATTTGAAGAGTTCACTGTATTTCTCCAAAATCCCATCATCAGATCCTGACTTGATGACCACCTCGAAAGTATACCCTTTGAAACAAAAAAAATATTTTGCTAATCCGTCTATACAGGCTGGATTTTTGAGATGGGACAGTAAGGACAGCTACCTTAAACGTTTTAGCTACAGGAAAACGGTCTTAAGAGACTGTCCTTAACTTTTTGAGACATTTTGATCTGCATTCAGAGAGTTCAAAAAAAATTACAGTCAGCAAGAAAATGGGCAGTTTTCACAAAAACGTGTTTTGATGCCAATCCATCCTGTTTCTTATAAGGATCAAAAAACACTACAGCACAAACTGAGGTTTGAGTACCAGACAAGTCAGAAATCGCAAAAAAAAATCCCATAGGAAATATGACTCCAACTTACTATTTTACTATGATAGACTGGCGGAAACTAAACTAAAACAAATTGAAGTCTTTTTTAATGTTTTAAAATAGGTCTGAACGTAACTTGGTCCTTACTGCCCCATCTCAAAAATCCAGCCTGTATATGACGGAGTTATGCCCGTACATAAATAAAAAAATGTGTGCTGGGACGCGGCGACGAAGAGGCGACGGCCACACCTACTGGAACAGGTGCTGGCTCAAATGCAACAGAGGCTGCAGAAACGACATTGGTCGTCGCCTCTTCGTGCTGCACAAAGACCCATGTTAAATATACCACTTTTAACCATGTTCGCACGGACGTAAAAATATCGCGGCGGGATTTTCAACTCTCGGGAGCCGAGCATTGAGAATCCAACAGAGTGCATCCCAGCGCGACAAAAAAACACACTGTTGTATTTTCACTCTCGGCGCTAAGCAGTGCGTTGAAAATCCAGTGCGTGAAAAAAATTGCCCGTGTGAACCTGCAATAACAATTTTTGAAAAAAAAATTGTCTTCTTATTCCGGCTTCATCAATGTTGACATAACAAATACTAAAATGTGACTGAAATTCAACTTGGTCTTTCATTCAGAGTCGGTTTTCTCTACCTCCGACTTCCAGTCTAAATTAGGATTACTCCTAATATACGAGTATGACAAATATAGTAAAGTAATGTAGTAAAGTATGACAAATTTAACTTTTCATAAATTTTTCACTAACGCAAGTTTATATATACATAAAACGAAATTAAAAGGAAAACTATCACAGCTAAGTAGGCTGTACAGGTTAACGAGTAATTATCGACCAACTTAAATTTGCAGTTTGAAAAACATGTTCTCCCATACCTACATACCGTATGGGCGAACATATTTTTCACTTGACTTGACACAACCTTTTTTGAGGGCTGGATCCGCACCTGCCACTGAAGTCCTTTTGACACGGCGCTAGTGTCTATGTTATTGCATAAAAAAAAGTAGTTCCAAAACTTTCTGTTCCGAACTCACTGCAGCTGTAGGAGTGCACATGTCAGCCATTCGGATCACATTGATGTTTTATTACTACAGGTGTTATCCGCACTCTGACGCCACTGGACCGCGAGTCGACCCCGCACTACTGGCTCACGCTATGCGCGCAGGACCACGGCCTGGTGCCGCGCCACTCATGCGTACAGGTACGAGGCAACGCGATCATAGCGAGCAGGGACTACCGGAGAAGCGTATTTCCATCACGATCGGTCACAATTCTAACCTAACCTAACCCATTTCATAGTCCGTTATCTGTTAGCTGTTCCATTTCACCGAGTTCAATTTATTTTTTAATTTTAATCTATATTATTAAAACTCATGTAAACCGTAAGTGATGTAGTACTCGTACAGTTTGGAACCAGAACGCGCGCGTACACGTTACAAATTATACAAGAGCAGTACGCAAAATTCGTGTATACATTGTAATCAAAGATTTAAAAATTGCATTACAATGTATGCATTGCAATGCGAACAGTTTCCTATGGCTGCGTTCTGGCTTTGTATAGATTGGAAATACGCCACACTGCGATTAAAAGCAGACGCTTTTCAACCGCTGATATTTCTTGTTAGAAAAACGAAATTTTTCTGCGGTTGAAAAGCGTCAAATGACTGACTTTAAACGTATCGTTTGATTATCTTTGATAGGAACTGACTTCGAAACCTTGGCGTTTTTACTTCTTCCAAACCCGCGTTCGTTTAATAACATCAGCTAATTTTAAAAGCGCTGACGATTCTCATTTGTGGGCTTATGCGCAGGTGTACATCGAGGTGGAGGATGTCAACGACATGGTGCCGTGGCCGGAGCGCGCGGCCTACGCGGCGGCCGTGGCCGAGCACTGCCCGGCCGGCACGCGCGTGGCCCGCGTGCGCGCGCTGGACGCCGACGCCTCGCCCACCAACGTCACCTACGCCATCGTCGCCGGCAACCCTGACGGATTATTCTCCATAGACGAACACACCGGTATGTTACAGATTCTTGTAATAGAAGTAAAATTGACTGCTTTAATCTTGTTATCCAAACTTATAGCACAGTAATCTCGATACTTTTATATCTCGCCACATCAACAGATCGCAGGTGCGAACCTGTGGCAGGGCGCTAGTGTTAATTTTCTTTTTTTCTTTTGTGTAGGTGAGATAGTGACGACGGGTCGTGCGCTGGACCGCGAGGCTGCGACCAGCCACGCGCTCGAGGTGCAGGCGTCAGACGGCGCGCTGGCCAGCACAGCGCGCGTGGCCGTGCGTCTGCGCGACATCAACGACCACGCGCCCGTGTTCGCGCAGCGCTTCTACGACATCCGCGTGCCCGCGCCCCTCGCGCCCGCCGCGCCGCCCGCTCCCCACGAGCCCAACGTGCACGCCCTGCCACAGGTACCCTCGCCCACTATTATTATAGTGGTCAAGTTTACACATCAAAGCTCATGCATGCTTCAACATTAATGAATAACGTGTGGAGTGGTATTATTTATTAACGTCATAGGATGGTACTTTTGTACCGAAGCCTGAGCCTCGAGAAGTGTCATGACTGGGCGAGTTCTAACAATACTGTGTGTGGAGTGGTAGTGTGCAGCAGCGTGGTGTTCTTTACAGGGTGACGCGGCTGGCGACGAGGCGCAGGCCGCCGCCGACGAGAGCAGTACGGAGTGGGAGGCCGACGACGACGAAGAGGGCTCGGGGGCGCGCGCGCCCTGGGACCTCTACGACGACTCCGCGCCGGTCGGCCTCTACGTCGCCACGGTGAGGCTTCACTCGCATGTCTCTGCATGATTTAAATGATCACAACCGCAATACGAGTGTCGGTCTCATGGTACCGTTTCCCTGACAGGTGGTAGCGTTCGACTCGGACGAGGGCGCCAACGGCACCGTGCGCTACTGGGCACGTGCCCGTGGGGCCGCGCGCGGCTTGCTGCGCGTGCACGCCGACACCGGCCGCTTGTACATGGCGCCGCGCCTTGCACTCTCACCCGGCGACTCCTACGACGTCACGGTAGATACTCCTGCTAACTGCTCAGGTCAACTATCTAACAGGAACTCATTGGTGAAGGTTGGCTAACGGTTGTGAGTGACGCAGGTGCGCGCGTGTGACGGCGGGCCGCGGCCGCGCTGCAGCGTGTCCCGCGCGAGCGTGCGGGGCGTGGCGCGTGGGGCCGGGGGCCCGCCCGCGCTGGCCCCGCCGGCGCCCCTGCAGGTGGCCGAGCTGGACGCGCCCGGGTTCCTGCTCGCCGTCCTGCAGGCCAATGACCCCGACGGCGATGCTCTCTACTACACAATATCGGGTACAAAATCAGTCGCAGATTTCATAGTTAACACTCAAAAAAATACCTAATTTATTTTTTTATCCTAACTGGTAGATGGCGACCCTCGGCAAGAGTTTTACATCGGAAGAGAAGACGGTAGCCTGGTACTGGCGCGTCGTCTGCTTTGGGAGCGACAGTCACAATATTCCCTGAATATCTCTGTCACCGACGGTCTGCATGTGGTGTACACTCCGGTAGGAAATCGCGGAATAGTTTGTCTCTTACTGTGTTCATGGAACTGTCATTTAACCTGACCGTTTTTACAGGTGAATATAACCGTTATCAACGACGCAAACGAAGGGGGAGTGTCGTTTACACGAGAGGAATACGTCGTAGAGACTTCCGAAGCAACACGAGTGGGCGAGGCGCTGGTGGCGCTGCGGGCGAGCGCGGCGGGCGCGGGCGGCGGCCGCCTGCTGTACGGCGTGCACGCCGCGCGCGCGCCCGCGTCCGCCCGGCTGTTCCGGCTGCACGAGCTCAGCGGGGTGCTGGAGCTCGCGCACCCGCTCGACAGGTGAGCGATCAACAAAACCACCGATGTGGAACCCAGACACGCGAAATTTAAACTTTCTACTATGTTTCCATGATTTAATCACAGAGAGAGCGCTGCGGTTCACGAGCTCACCGTGTGGGCGCGCGATCAAGCCCCGAAAGCGTCGCTCGCGTACGCGCGGGTGACGGTGCGGGTGCACGACGCGGACGAGCACGCGCCCGCGTGGGGCCGGCGCCTGGCCGAAGTGCGCCTGGCGCGCGGGGCCCCGGCCGGCGCGCTGGTGGCCGCGCTGCGCGCCGCGGACCCCGACGCGGGCGACGCGGCGCGCATCGTGTACTCGCTGGTGGGCGGCGACGCGGGCGGCGTGTTCGAGGTGGACGCGGCGCTGGGCGACGTGCGCCTGGCGCGCGCGCTGCCGCCCGCGGGCCCGCGCGACTACACGCTGCACGTGCGCGCCGCCAACCCGCCGCCGGCCGCGCGCGCCGCGTCGCTGCCGCTGCACGTGCTGGTGGTGGAGCCGGACGACGCGCCGCCGCGCTTCGCCGCCGCCGAGCTGGTGTGCGAGGTGTTCGAGAACGAGCCGGCCGGCACTGCGCTGGCCGCGCTGGACGTGCGCAGCGCGAGCGCGCCGTGGTTCTCGCTGGAGGGCGGCGAGGGCCTGTTCCGCCTCAACCCGGCCGCCGGACTGCTCGCCACTGCCGCGCCACTCGACTACGAGACTCAGAACTTCTACAATTTAACGGTCACCGCAATCAACATGGTAAATTTAATTAAAAAATGTTAATCTGCATAAACATTATTTACACAATTTTTGTTATGAAAACGGTTAATGTCACTTTCACTAGGAAGAAGGATACCTGCCCACCAGTACAGTTAAATGGAATACAATTGCCTCAAGCTGAATATGTCAAATACCTTGCTTTATATCTCGACAGACATCTTACTACGAAAAAACACATTTAATTACAAAACGGAGTCAACTTGGACTGACACTAAGAAAGTTTTACTGGATAATAATTGGTCGAAAGTCACTATTACACCTGCAAAATAAAACCCTCTTATACAAGCTATAATCAAGCCTATATGGACCTATGGCATTCAGCTATGTGGAACAGCATTACACTCTAACATAGAGATCATACAGCGATTTCAGAACAAGTTCTAAGAATAATCACAGACGCCCCATGGTTTGTACCAAAGGAAGCTCTACACCATGATCTCAAAATACCAACAGAGGAAATAAAAAGCTATATCAAGTCGCAAAGACTTGACAGTGACTTTATATCGTTCCTATTTTGTTTTCTAGTCTCTGTGCAAGTTACATAGAGATCGATAGATACAGTATTACAAGTACAATTACATTAAAACTGAAGGCCAAGCGAGAAAGTGACAGGCAACCCGAAATGGTACGCTACACAGGCGGGGTACGTTTTGACATCGTACCAATATGGTACGGTACACAGGCGAAGGGTAAGAAAGAATAACTTGCAAAAAAAAAACCTTAAAAAATATATAATTCTCGTGTTTAGATATCTAATTTAGACAACTAATTTAAGTAATCTAATTCATTTGCCTCTACAGTAAACGAGTATTTAGATTTCAAACATAAAAACAAGTCACCGCAGGTCGACCGCGTCAACGCGCCGCACGGCGGTAGACATCACAAAACTTTTAACAATTACCTCCTTATATTCGTAATGTTAACACTAAAAGCTCTTGCTAATCCTGGACAGCAAAAAAAATACCTGTATCTAACTCAAGTAATTTTTTGTATTTATTTCTGTAGAAGTGATTTGAAATCTTAGAAATAAATGAATTAAAACCGTAAACCGTAGATATAGATACCATCACATCTGCGGAGTTTCGCTAGCTAATTTAATTTGACCCCGTAATTGCTGAGATCTTTCCATATCTTTCAGTGATCTGCTGAAGAGGTCCACCTAAAGTCTTGAGTGGATCTCATTATAAATCCATACATATAATATGCTGTATTTACAATTTGTTGCCTTGTGGATCGATGACCTGGTCGGTCATCATTATTAATGTGATTATTTTTTAACTTAACAACATTAAATGCCAGCGTAAACAAGATTGCTTAGGCAATACGAACAAAATAATTTTCATTAGGCTAAGGTTATATTATCATATTTTTTAATCGCAATTTTTTCAACGTTGTTAACGGACATCTCTTGCAATGTGTAAGGGACAAATCGTCTTCTAAACGATTTTATAGTTTTCTATAAATTAATTAATTTTAAAACAATCTGTCTAGAAAGCTATAATAGGAAAAACAATAAAAAACGATGTGTCGTTTAAAAATATTACATTCAGATTTTTGGCTCTCTTGTAAAATCAGGGTTTGTCCCTTACGACATTTGAAAGTTCCACCTTGAAAGTAGTTGTTCAGAACTGTGGACTGAATCGATTTTTAATAAACCTATGTAATTTTTATCCCAAAAATTATTAAAACTAGGTAGGTACCTAAATTATAGTCACACTTCCGCTGTACTGTCATAACAAACGAAAGACGAACTATCTACTGTGCTAGACCAATAAACGTGTGCGACTGTGTGCGTGCGTAGATTTGTAATATGACCAAAATATACCCCAAAATGAGTAAGTCGTGGTGTGCGTTAATTCCGGGACATGTGTGTATACTTATTTTTGTTTTCTTTATTATTTGAATTATCTGGCCTTTTTATATGCACGTGTTTTTGTGTCTAATAAACCTATTTTTCTTTATTTCTTAATTATGATCATATAAATTAAATTGTGGTGAAAACCTGGATGAAACAATAATTATACTTATTTAGATATAATTGGACGACGTGCCAGGATATCTTTATGATTTTCGGTGTTTGCACTATTGAACCTAATAATATTTATTTGAATGAATCAGGGTGGAGGAACGGCGCAGGCGCGCGTTTCGGTGCACGTGCTGGACCGCAACGAGTTCGCGCCGGCGCTGCGGCGGCGCCAGTTCCGCGGCCGCGCGTCGGAGGCGGCGCCGCCGGGCGCGCTGGTGGCCGACGCCGCGCCCGGCAGCGAGTCCGGCGCGCCGCTCGTGCTGCTCACCGACGACGCCGACTCGGCCGCCAACCGCCAGCGCGCCTACGAGATCCTGCAGCCCGCCGCCGCCGCGTTGTTCCGCGTCGACCCCACCACCGGCGCGCTGCACCTGCTGGCGGCGCTGGACTACGAGCGCGCCGCCCGCCACGAGTTCAGCGTCAGGGTGAGTCGGCTGCGACGCGAGCGGACGGCTTCAGTCGATCGCGGGGCTCTACGACCCTTGTCATTGCAGGTCATCGACATGGGGACGCCGCGGCTACCATCCGGGAGTGTCGCAAAAGTGACCGTAGAGGTGACCGACGTCAACGACTGTCCGCCCACGTTCGCACGTTCCGCTTACGAAGCCACGGTGCTGCTGCCGACGTCGCGCGGCGTCACGGTGGCCACGCTGACGGCCAGCGACCCCGACCTGCCGCCCGGCGCCGCCGTCAAGTACGACGTCATCGAGGGCGACCCGGGCGGCGCCTTCGCGCTGTCGCCGGGCGGCGTGCTGGCGGTGGCGCGCGCGGACGGGCTCGCGGATGCCTACCACCTGCGTGTGCGCGCGTCAGACGGGTTGTACTCAAGCACGGCGCGCGTCGAGGTCCGCGTCCGCGAGGCCGACAACTCGGGCCTTGCTTTTCAGAAGTCCGACTACTACGGCTCGGTTGTTGAAAACTCCACGAAACCCACGACGATCGCCGTACTCAATGTGCTCGGTGCGGCGCTCAATGAACATATTGAATTCAGGATATTGAACCCTGTGGAAGGGTTTGAGGTGAGAACATTATTTATTTATTTAGTACATGGAGAACTTACAGCTAATAAAAACAGACAGAAAAAAGAGGAGACCATAGTCACCAGAAAGCCAATTACAAATCCTCATGTATAGACATAGAATAATAGTTTATGGTGTGAGCACATAAACGAAAACAAAAAACACATCACCTTAATTATTAGAATAAGAAGCAATATAAAAACTTGGTTTAAAATTTATGTCTGAAGTAATAGGGAAAATAATTAAAAAAAAACAACAAGAACAAAAAAATAACCTACCGTTACTTGAAAAATTTGAGGCTTAAGCTTAGGTGGTAGGCATTATAATTATAAACCTCTTGGGATGCAGCGACTCATTGCATCAAACATTTACAAACGACCTATTTGACCTATTTCATATTATAGGTGCATAATAATATAAATCTTGAAAGCACCTAGGTAAGGTTTCGATCCCTTGTTATTGTTTGGAGTGATAACACTCGGTCACATGGTGCAGGTGGGCGCGACGTCGGGCGCGGTGCGCAGCACGGGGCGCGCGCTGGACCGCGAGCTGCGCGACGCCTACACCCTGCTGCTGGAGGCGCGCAGCGCGGCCGCGCCCGAGCCGCGGGTGGCGCGCGCGCGCCTGCACGTGTCCGTCACCGACGTCAACGACAACTGCCCCGTGTTCGTGGAGCGGCCCTACGCCGCCGCCGTGCTGGCCGGCGCCGAGCCCGGCGCACACGTGCTGCGCGTGCGCGCCGTGGACGCCGACGCCAACGACAACGGTGAGGTGCGCTACGAGATGAAGCGCGGCCACGGCGAGCTGTTCCGCGTGGACCGGCGCAGCGGCCAGATCACGCTCAAGCAGACCGTGGACGCGCACAACCAGCTGTACTCGCTCGTGATCGCGGCGTTCGACGGCGGCGTGCCGGCGTGCGGCGCGGAGGCGGCCGTGACGGTGCGCGTGTGGGGCGGCGGCGCGGCGCCGACGTGGGCGCGCGCGCACCACGTGCTGAGCGCGCGCGAGGACGCGGCGCCGGGCGAGGCTCTGGCGCCGCCGCTGCAGGCCGAGTCGCCGCTCAACCGCCAGCTCATCTACACGCTGCTCGACGACGCCGCCGGCCTGTTCGAGATACACTTCGACACGGGTGAGAGACGCAGCTCGCTTACTTATGTGCTCTTGTCGCCCTGCACGTTGTTTGGGAGGGAACGATGAGGTCGCGAGTGGTAGCGCACGAATACTAACTGTTTATGAATTTGTACATGTATAATATTTGCACGAAGGGAAATTGTTAAGTATAGGTATTCTTTAAAAATAAAATGGACGTGATATTTTATGGTACACCAATCCCAAGACTACGACCCTGACAGTCTTAAGTTAAATTTGAGCATGCTGAACACAAAACACTATAGCGTTGAGGAATGAATAATAATATTATTCCTGAGGAGCTTAAAATGGAGCATCGATTTTTAAATGTTTTATTAGGTATCACTCACACGCCGCCACTCTTTATTAGCACGTTTCCTGCATCATGAACAGTAGGTATAGGGCCATACTGGACTCTACCAGAATGAGGCGCCTAATATCACAGTTCTCACCGTGGTGCGATGGGGGTTTCTATAAGATATTCCATGATCATAAAAGAGACAAAATAATATATGAATGTGAATATGGCGTACTTACATGGATTGTTGATTGTTTTCTTACTCACCAACTTACCCAGCAGTAATTCATGCATGAGACTATTAGGGATGTTTTCGCATGAGGTTTTGATTAAAGTAAAGTCTTTCACTTTGTCTTCTCAACAAATTGAATCACCAAAACAAATACAGCCAGTCACTTAAGAACTTCCTGATGAATACTAATAAATGTGCAGAACTTACATTAAGAGGGATACATTTACCCATAATAACCAACAATCATAGCTCTACATCCAGTACCGTTAGCTTGGGCGCTTGTATTTGGGTAGCATCAACACACCCGTGGACATCTTGTGTTCAGTTCCCGTTGCTTCTGTTTTTGTTAAGACGTGATCAACTCAGATCATCATCCAAATTCAAGTAGTAAACATTTAATTACATTGAGCTGGCGTTCTCAATGAAGATAAGTAGAAGAGATGACTATTTTATATGTTATATTTAAAATATCGCAAGGTCCCAGCCAAAGAAACGCACAATGAAATTCCAATGCACATGGATCACACAATGTGTGTATATTCAGACGATTTAAATTAATTCTCACAGCGTCCTTAACTAAAATCACTGTTTTCATCACTAATATTACTCGTTTTATTTATTTCTATTTCGGACGCTATTATTCTTGTTATGACACATAGAGCCACGGGCCATAAAATTTCTAACTAAAATCTACAATCTGACGTTTCATTTCACACTATTTTACATAACCTCTAATCGTTGACTCGCTCTGATAAATACATAACGATTCAAAATTCAAGTCATTTATTCAAACTAGGCTGAGAATCAGCACTTTTCGAACGTCAATTACATAAGACAGTCCCCCAAAACGCCCACCCTTCACCACTTCTTAGTGCATTAGCTGGGAAGAAGAAGTGGCACAACAAACTCCCCAGCAGCACAGCTGTCTGTTCAGTTAGATGAACAAAAAAAAAATAAGATTCTATAATAGTATTCAATAGTTATTTATGCTATAAGTGCGGAAGGTAGGTGATTTCCGACGAGTGGCATTTTTATCCACGAGCGAGCGTAGCAAGCGAGTGTATAAGTCGACACGAGTCGAAAATCATCTTACGCACGTGTATCATACAACGTTTTACTATGCATTGGGCGAGGAAATAAAAATAAAAAACGAGCGAGCCTTACGGCAGTCGCCTGCGATGTGTAACATCTAACATACGACGACGTATATAAATGATACAAACAAAATTCATGATTTTGAATTTTGGCTTTGATTTTTACTTTGACTTCGACTTCGACCTCGCCTTCGACTTCTACTTCGACTTCGACTTTGACTTCGACTTCGACTTTGACTTTGTTTGACTTTGACTTTGACTTCGACTTCTACTTTGACTTCTACTTTGACTTTCACTTTTTGATTTTGACCATCGTCATAATCATCGTTATCGTCATCATCATCATCTGATTTGTAAATACTAATTTGTGAAAAACTTTTCTCAAATAATAAAATCTCTGAGACGAGACGGGCTGACGACGGCCTCAAAAAAAAAAAAAACAGAAAAGTAAAACGCACTAGTGAAAAAAAGTGACAATTTCCACACAAATTGACTGCTTGGAAAACGCTCTTTTCGAGCAAATGCATTGTAAAATAATTTACATTACGCAACACAAAACATAATTTAAATTATTAGCCATATGTTAGCTAGCACACGCCAATATACCAGACAAAATCATCGAGAACAGCTATGCTCAGGCAGAAATAAAAAAATTAACGTAAACAGAACTTAATATCTAAATAAAACCCTCCAGGCATAAAGGGCGTGCCCGCTTACATATAGTTGTAACTGGAAGTTATAAATGATAAACTAGGACCATCGAGGTAAAATAAATAAACAACCAGTTAATTACTAATGACAATAAATAATATGATCAATTGTCGAGGTCACTAGCTAACCACATATTGCAATACAACTCATAAAAAAAACATTGTGATGAGTAGATTATGTCAACAATAAATTAAATTTATTAACTTGACTTATAAAGTCAAATTAAATAAACAATTATATAAACTCATATAACTTGTCAGTACGTGTACGAGCTACGCTGTACATGCAACTAACTTAACCTACTTACAGTGAAACGTTGCAGTTTGTTTCATCTCAAACTCAAACTCAAAGCATTTATTTCAATTAAACCATTTACAGGCATTTTTGAACTGTCAATAAATCGGTCAGTCAGAAATATGAAGCTAGTTGCCGATTCCAAAGCGTAGTAGGGACCTATGGAGAAGAACGGGCAAGAAACTCCACGGACACTCTTAAATAAATTGTTACAAAAATATTGGTTACATCATTCATGTTGAAATTAAACATGTGAGAACAATGTAGAAAGACGTGCACGTTAGAAGCGTCCGTAATAAAAAGATAAAACAAAGAACAATAAAATAAAAAAAACAGCCAAGGCAGCTAAGAGTTGACCTTTTTTTTTTTTTTTTTTTTTTTTTGTTCCGGGGTGGAAAATCCTCATGGATGTCCCCCGCCCTGGGGCGGGCGGAGGGGTCTGTCAGACTCTTACTGACTAAAAACCACCCCGGTGTTCCAACTCACACCTACGCCGGGGGTCGCGGGAACTTGAAATCTTCCGCAACCCCCGGCTGGTGCCGGCCCGCCACCGCGGGCCTCCTCGGGTCAGGGGGGGGAGTGAGGTGTTTGACTCCCCCCGCGACGTCTAAGAGGGGCGCGCGTGGAACACTACGCGCCGCCACCTCGGGTCCTGATGTGTGGGGGGCGACGGACGTCCCCGAGTCCGTCGCCCCTGGACCCATTTAGGGGGGCTGGAAGAGGGCGTTGTCCGCCCTCCGCCGACGCCCGGTGCGCCTGCTGCGGGCCGGGTGAGTGGACGAGATCTCCCTCTCCCTTTCCGCAGCCTCCTTCTGCGAGACGACTGTCTCGCAGTAGGAAACCACCGCGTCCCAGGACTCGCCGCTGCCGACCATCGCATTCACTAGGGCCGGCAGCGACAAGTCACTGCCTACTTCTGAGATGAGGGCACGGCGTGGCTCCTCCCAAGCGGCACACTCTGCCAGCGTATGCCGCGCCGTGTCCTCCCGGCAGTCGACGCAGTGGTGACACCGGGCGTCCGGCTCCCTGTTTATGCGACACAGGTACTTCCCGAAGCAACCATGCCCCGAGAGCACCTGCGTCACCCGAAACGACAGGGAGCCGTGCCTCCTCCCGAGCCAGCGCTCGAGCACCGGCCGGACCGCCTCGATGATGTCGAGGCCGGCGGTAGGGCGTGAGAGCCTGTCCCGCCATTCCGCCACCAGGACCTCGCGAAGCTGAGACCGATGCAGCTCGATGTGTCGCTGCATCGGTCGCTCGCCCCGCGCCCTCGCTTCCTCGCGCCAGCGATATGATGACGCGAGTACTTTCGCCTCCAGGTCCCAGGGCGGGGATCCGGCCAGTGCACAAGCCGCCTCGTAGGAGATCGTGCGATAACCCCTGATGACTCTGACGGCCATAGCCCTCTGCGGCTTGCGCAGAACCGCAATGCTACCGGCCGTCAGGTCAGCCGCCCAGATCGGGGCCCCGTACAGGGCCATCGATCGCACGATCCCCACGTAGAGCCGCCTACAAGCGGCGCTCGGGCCCCCCAGATTGGGAAGCAGCGTTAACAGCGCCCCAGCAGCGCCCAGCAACTTGGGCGCCAGCCGTCGGAAGTGGGGCCCGAAGTCCCACCGGCTGTCGAGCACCAATCCTAGGTACTTCATGGTAGACTCGACAGCGATCCGAGCCCCCCCGACCACGATGTGTGAGCCGGGTGACGGCGCCCGCCGGGGGCCATGAAACACCATGGCCTCCGACTTGCTGAGGGCCACCTCCAGGCCTAGGCGACGTATGCGGCCCACCACCTGTGAGACCGCAGCCGTCGCCAACAACGCTGCCTCCCTGTGCGAGCTCCCCCGGGCAGTGACCAGCGTGTCATCCGCATAACACGTCAGGTCCACCCCGGCACCGAGCTCGCCCCTCAGCACCCAGTCGTACCCGATGTTCCACAGGAGCGGTCCTAAAACCGAGCCCTGTGGAACACCGCACGACATGCGGCGCTGGTTTCCGCCATCACGTCCCATGTAGGTGACACACCTCTCCGACAGATAAGCCCCAACGATGTGGCGGAGGTAGGGAGGCACCCCATGATACCGCAGTGCCTCCCGAATACAACTCCAGGGCAGGGTGTTGAAGGCGTTGGAGATGTCCAAGGACACCGCCAACATCACCCCGCCCCGGGACACCGCTTCCTCCGCCAGGACCCTAACCCGCGACACAGCGTGGATCGTGGAGCGCCCATGCCGAAACCCAAACTGACTGTCGTCCAGGTCCGGCCCCTCTCTGCACAAGTGGCCGACGAGGCGGGCTGCGATTATACGCTCAAACAGCTTGCCCACCTCGTCAAGCAGCACTATGGGCCGGTACGCGGACGGCGAGTCCGCAGGGCGCCCCGCCTTCCTGAGCAGGACCAGACGACCAGATTTCCACAAAGTGGGAAACTGGCCCCGCTCAAGGCACGCTGTGTAGAGTCCTCTCAGTTGGGGCTCAAGCTCCTTCAGAGCGAGGGCTAACACGCAGCCGTGGATCCCGTCGGGCCCCGGAGCCACGTTCTTGGCCCGGAGCCGCATCACGGCTGCCCTCATCTCTGCCTGTGTCACCTCTGGGACGCTGATGGCGTTCTCGTCCTCCGTAGACTCTGCGGCTGTGGGCAAAGCCATCGGCGGCGGAGTATGCTCCGCTCTTGCCGGGAAGAGGGCTGCGACTACTTCCTCCAGCAGCTCGGGTTGGAGACTCTCCGTAAGTGGAGGCGCCGCGGCTCGAAGTTTCCCTCGAACCGCGCGATAAGGGCGCCCCCACGGATCCCCGTCTAGAGTCTCCAACATCTCCTCCCTGGCTCGCGTCCTCGACTCACCGATGGCCAGCCACAGAGTCTCCTTGGCCGCGCGGTACACCTCATACAGCGCGGCCTCTTCGTCAGGGACCCGACGACGTCTCCTCCGGTATCGGGTGTACTGGCGTCTAACCGCCACGCACGCGACGCGCATCTGCGCGATCTCGGCGGTCCACCAGTACACCTGGCGCCTTGCGGACTGTGCGTGGACCCGGGGCATGGACGCGTCGCAAATTTGCGTCATCGCCCCGCGGAACCACAGCGCCTCCTGCTCGACGTCGACGGGTCCGGTCGTTGCCGACTCCCGGCTCCAGGCCTGGACAATAGCGGCCTCCTCGAGAAGCTCCCTGTCGATGCGCTTACGCGCCCAGCGTGGACCGTCCGTTCGCGGGGCCGCATGACTGCGGCCGCCGGTGGTCTGGGCGGAGACGTCGAAACGGATGTATCGGTGATCCGACAACGTCTCCACCTCCACGGCGACACGCCAGTCGTGGACACGGCACGCGACAGCGGGGCTAGCGAACGAGACGTCCACTATAGACCCGCCCCGCTGACGCACGCACGTGTGGACCGAGCCCCGGTTTAAGACGGTCAAGGCAGTCGTGACCGCCCACTCCTCCAGCACCTCGCCCCTAGCATCGGTCACAGGGGATCCCCACGCCGCAGACTTGGCGTTGAGATCCCCCAGCAATAGCACCGGGCGAGGGTGGAGTCGGCCCACGACGGCACCCAACTCGACAAGGAACCTCTCGAAGTCGGCGAGACTCTTGTTGGGCGAAAAATACGCCCCAACCGTGCCAATGCCGTCCGCGAGGACGGCTACCCAGCCGTGACCTCGGGACGGGTTGACAAGAGCCCCGCCAATGATGGCCACCAAACCGTCCAAGTCTCCCACCCAGTTATCCCTGGGGGGGACAAAATACGGTTCGGCGACCACAGCCACGTGAATCGACCACTCTGCCATGCTCTGGAGCAAGAGATCCTGAGCTCTAGCAGAGTGGTTGATATTGCCCTGGAGGAAATGGAACAGCGCCATTAAGCCAGTTTACATAGGCTGAACGGACAACAACCTCAGCCCAGCCCACCAGCCAACAATCAGCCCTTTCGTAGCTCATAAACTTTCGAACTTACATTGTTTTTACAAGAACGTGAGAGGTATAAAAAGCAAACTATGTATGTGGCGAAACAATTTACTATTGATGGAACATAATCTCGTTGCGATAACAGAAAAATTTCTTGATGAGACGGTTGAAGACGCGGAACTATCACCAGGAGACTGGAATATTCTTTCCCAGGCGTTTTTCTAATTGGAGAAATTGCGAGATAGCCATTGACTTTGATTTGCCTAGTTTATTTTGCAATTCAGAGCTCATAGGCATCTTAACGATGTATTTGTTATCTGCGTCTCGTTGTACTGTCAAGGTGTAGTATTCTTCACACTGATTATCATTGGGCATATCATGGTTGCTGATAGTTAAGTCTTCGTTCTCCCAGAATTTAGTTAATTTGCTTAAGTCGACCTGTGTTATGTGACAGTTAAGTTTTCAGTCTGCCACATAAGATCCAGCCTAAGTGCGTCTGATGCGCTACAGGAGACGGTTGACTGCCTTTCAAGACTCCGTCAAGGATGATATCAGAATATACGTCCGCCCCAAGTAATAGATTTATCGGACTTGACACGTTGAATTCCGGGTCTGCTAGCTTCAAGTTTTCCATGTGTTGGGTAAGTTGTTTGTTAATTTGCTTAAGATGAGTGCCTGAGTTTCGAATTCATAGTCTGAGTGAATCGATTTACAGGTAAGCTGAAGCCGTCCTTTGCAGTTTCCAGGTGCAGCACCCACTCCCGTTATGGTTGCGTTTAGCCTTTTCCTTGGTAGTCGTAGCATCTGTGGGGCGTTTTCGGTGATCAAGTTTACTTGCGAACCAAGGTCTAGTAGTGCTCGAAGCGTTATGTAATCCCTATTTGCAGACCTTATCTTAAGCTGCACAGTAGTTAATAAAACTTCCATCTCGTTGGTAGATATATGGTTGGAGCTTTGTTTGTGTGTGGATGTGGTTGGTCGTTGACCTAAATTGTCGTTGTTTCTTTCCATATTCGTTGAGTTGACAGTATTTTTTTTGTCTGCGCTGTGCAGTAAAGTGTGATGCTTCATATTGCATTCTTTGCACGTTTTTGCTGACGCACAATCTGTGTTGCCATGACTGTATAAGCAGTTTTTACACACGTGTAATTTTACGACTGTTTTATTCCGTTGGAATGAGTCCATATTGATGAACTTTGGACATTTCATCAACACATGATTTCCGTCACAGTGTGGGCAGTGACCATAAAATATGCTGTATGATAAGTTCTCTTGAAAGATTTTTTTCTCTCGTAGTCAGCAGGTTTGCAGAATGATGTTTATTAAATGACTTGGACGAAACTTGCTTCTGCTGGTTAGGTACTTCTTTTTTCGTATTCTTCATGGTTTCATACGCCATGAACTTGTTTTCCAGGAAGTATAATAGCTCGTTCAAGTTTGGTACATCTCTAGGATCTCGCAGTTCCTTTATGTACTCGCTGCAGGTAGTAGTGTCAAGTTTTCTGCGACAGCAAGTGTACGATAATTGGGTCCCAAGTTGCGATGTCTAAACCAATGTTTGATAGTCCGTTCGTACATTCAGTTATGATGTCATGCATCTTCTTGAGGTTGAAGCTGTCGGGTTGTTGTATGATAGGCAAGTTGAGCAAGGTGTTTAGGAATGACGTAAATTGCAGCTTTCGGTTGTCGAAACGCTGAGTCCGTATTTCCCAACAGGATGTGTAGTTTTCTGCGCCAATACTGAGATGTTGCACCAATCTTTCAGCTTCGCCTCTCAACCTCGTTTTTAGATGCTGCATCTTTTGCGCTTTGTTAATCATCGGGTTGTTGTGAATGGTTTCTATGAAGAGATCCTTTAAGGAAATCCAAAATTTAGCTACCCGAAAATTCAGGGACCTCAATTTTTGGCGCCGACATGGCTCGGCCGAGGACTTTAAAGTTGCACTCTTGCTTACTCAGTAATGTTTTGGTGGTATCGTCAGTATCTCGATCCAGCATCCCAGTTAAGTCGAACTTCACACACCTTTTTCCCTGTAGTTGTTCCAGTAAGTTAAGCATGTCTCCTTTTGTAGATTCGTATTGAGCTTGAGTTTTGCTGTACACGCTATCCACGAAGTAATTGATATTTTTGTCTTCTAAGGTTTGCTCCAGAATCGCATGTCGTTCCTCGAAGTCGTTCCACTGTGCTTCGAGAGATTCTAGACGTTTGATTAAGTACTCTTCCGTTTTTCTTGAGGAGCTATCCTTTTTATAGTTAGAGCACAGAGCTTTGATGTTTTCAAAACAAGATTGTTGGAGTTGTAGCTTCTCCATAGTGAGTTCTCTTCTCTAGTTGTCGAAAAGAGGTAAGTTTAGTTTGATGTATGTAGCTCAGTAGTCCAGCACGTAGTTGATGGTGATAGACACGAAGACCACAGTTTGCAGGCTTCTTCTTTCAAGTCTCCATGGAACCGCTCTCGTAGTTGTAGTAGAGTTGCGTAATCCTCAGCGTCTTGAATTTGTCGATTGTTTCTATTTATTGCGTTCGCACTCTATGTAAGATATTATGCGCTTTCTCAATCCAACTGGGGCGACCCGCTTGTGGGAGACCAGCAGAACCAAATATCCGGCTCGAAGGACCATTTAATGTAGGAGCCAATGGTTGTAGGCACCGTACATTATCACTTTGTTAATGTTGGTTTAGTTATGGAGTGCACAGCAAGAACCACAAGTTGGGTTTAAAGTTATATTAAAACGTAGAAGGTTAACAAGTTAAAGTGGTAGCGATTCTTTCTCTTGACCAGTGCTTAGTTTCACATTTATTGCCTGACTCAATGTGCATTGCTTAAAACGTTATTTTATAGCATAATATTTGTGACGCACGACATCTAACTAGGTTGCTGAGACCGTACAATTATCGTACATGTTATATCAATATAGTGCTTGATGGCAAACTGTTTCTCATGAAATTAGGACGTCACGTTTATCCATTTATTTTTTAAAATATTTAAAAGAACTGAATACTGTTTATGTGGCATAAACTACAATATAATTTGCCACGTTATCATGTAGGTATATATATATATACACATATATATATATATATACGTATATTATTAATTTTAATAAAACTGACAGCAATTTCATTCGAGTAGTCAGTAGTAATATGTAGAAGGCCAATTACAAGTTTCTACTTATATAAACTTATGTGTAAAATTGACAAAACCGTACAAGCAGCGTAGAAACAACTGAAGAGAATAAACAAAAATAAAATACATTACGCAACAATGTTTCTATTCAAAGAAAAAGATACTTTTTTTTTTTTTTTGTGGACATAATCAAGCTCAACATCGAGCACACCTATTAAACATTCGATACGCTCTTAAAATATAATTATGTATTTTGCCTATAGATAGTTTTCACAATAGGTACATGAAGGAGATGAGGTCTCATTATACTAAATAGGAAAGCAAGTTCCGCAATTTTTCTTCACTCGTGTAAAGGAAGAAGAAAGCAAAATCTGCAATTTTTCTTCGCTCGTGTAAAGGAAGAATATGAAAGGAGACAATTTTTTTTGTTTGGGGAATGGGCCCACCACATATTGTGGCGTATAGTAATGAATTGCATGTTGGTTTATTCCTTATAATCTCTAGATTACAGTGGTAATATTAGCAAATCTTTATGTAACCGGAATACTGTGAAATACGACAATCAAAACATTACTCTCACTATAACCTTAAATCCCACAAGAGCGATTGTCTAATGAGTGAATAGGTTTCATTGGTATTTAAAGTTGAAATAGTGCACTGTTCAATAATTAATACTATAAAACAATGTCATTTTTGTACTATGTGACAGATTTTGATAACATTTTCACGATTTGATAGTCTGATTCACGAAAATGGATTAGATGTATAATATAATGTTCTAAGGTGATTGTGTAAGGAGAAAAAACAAACACTTACATACGTAACAAAAAGTATTTATTAAATGCGTACTGTTAATCATCGTCATTTTCAAAGTCTTCTCTTAAAAGAAGTATTTCATCTAAAAAAGATGCAGGTGGCTCAACCTCACTTTGATGCCGTGCCCAAGACAAAAACCATACGACAGACATCACGTGTGCACAGCAGCCGACAGTGCGTCTGCTCACTAAACAATTACAACAATATCCAGCAAGAGCAGCCCTACTGTTAGAAATTGATGGGGTGGTGTCAACTAGTATATAAATATAATAAGTTTTTCTACTAGTGTGCCTTGATTGTATCCTACCTCGTAGAAGATAATTATTTGGACCAAACTCATGGACAGGTTGCCGGTATACCTCGATTTTGTATTGTTCAGAGGCCCTGACATGCTCACCATAGTACGCACGAGATTGCTTAATTTGATAAATTCCTAGAGCGAATAGAATTAAGTTCTGGAATGTCAATTGAGGAAAATTATCCAGCTCTGGAAGATTAGCATCAATAATAGCAAATTGCACCCTCACTCTGTTCAAATTGTGCATTTCCACGTAGGAGGCTAAATGGTTTGGGGTGTTTAGTTTTGCTTGAGCAATCGCTAGTATCTCTTCAGCATAAAAATTATCACGGATTAATGTATGAAATCGATTTATTAATGCAGCTGCTACTTTTAAGTCAAGCATCAGCTGTATTGAAGTATTCCTGACGGAACAATTTGAAGTCCCGTTTAAATCTGCCATTTACAACTTCAACCACCCACCTACACAAGGTCACACTTCGGGACTTGTTGGCTGCAATTGTCGACACTTGATATTCACCAGCCTGTTTAGATTCAGGCATATAAGCCTTGTAACCATGCTGCTGCAAGAATGGAATTGCATCCCTAAAACCTCTATCAAGAATGAAAACGTCGTTTTCTCTGAAAAAGCTTCGCAGTGGACTATTGTCAGTGAACAATCTAAGCATAATAAAAGTATCTGACTCTGTAGCAGGGTATGGTCCAACGACATCAAGGATATAACCATTACAGCACACAAGTAAAAACGGTTTAATCAAATTGCGAAACTTATGCAAACTGTATGTTTGCTTTTGGTACAAGTAATTACTACTTTTTTGTACGTAAATGTATGTACCGTCACATATTACTATGGCTGGCATAAATTCAGGATCCATGTCTGGATTACCAAATAAGCCATTTGGTATTGTCAAGTTATATTGAGCAACTTCCTGAATATTTGTGTTATTTGTCCCTAAATGCAATTGAATGAATTGGTCTTCAAAACACTTTCTGACAATATTAAGGTTTTTGAACACAGTTGATGAAGCTACATTAAAAAGAGAAGCTATGCGTTCATTACTATCTCCTGTACGAAGTTTCATTAAGAACATAGCCAGACTTCTTTTAGGAGATTTAACCCTTTCACTGATAGATGGAATCTCAATTAATAATCGTTCAAATTGATAGTGGGTAAAACCTAACCAATATTTGCATAATGTGGCATTATGTTGAATTATGTTTTCAATATTATAATTTCGAAATGCACTACTTTTAAGTAGTGAACATAAGCCGTCCATTTGAGATGCAGTGAAATCTGAACAGTTACTGATTGTGTATAAATTATTCCAATCATTATGAGGTTCATTCAAATGGTGGTCACAAATACTAGCACAACGGGGAACATAAAATGAATGATCAATCAGTAATCTTTCCTTTAGTAGTATAGGTACTAAAAACCTCGATGTATTTTCACATAACCTAAAAATACAGTGGCGGGAAGTAGAAGCAGCATGCTTGTAATTGGACATAGTAATTGTTGGTACTGCTCTGTAACTAGCAGGCGTAACAGTCATAGGCATAGGAGGTGGTTGTGGGATGTTACTGCTGTGTTCAACATCAATTGGCTTAATTTCCATATCCCTGATTTCATCCAGTTGCCAGTTTCTCTGCACAGCTTGGGAGGCTCTCAGCCAGCAAGCCATACAGACTTGTTCTAAACGTTCCACCTGAAAAAATGGACCATTAGTATTGCAAATAAAATATATCTTAATATGCCTTAACCCAAAAGGCAGCCTACTTATATATATTTTTTAAGTAGTGTGTGAGTTTTTTGTTTACTATTTTTGAGACAGACCAGGTTCCACTTGCGCAAAGGCATGGCTGGAGTTGAACCACTTCCGGGTGGAACCAATTGGTTTCAATTAATTGTAAATTGATTTAAACTTAAATTCCACGTTTTTACAGTTTATTTTCTTCAGTTTTTATTTTCATAAAATTGGTTCTCCTCGACGGTAGAGATTTATATTTATTATTAGACTAAATATTATATTGTTTGACTTTTCATTTTCACAGATTTATCATTTAGAATAAAAATTATTAATTTAATATTACCTGGTGCAATGGTATCCACTGTAAAATAATATTCCATTGCGCAGAGTTAACATGCACAGTATGTGTTTGATCATGAAATGCAAATATTCCCATACCCAAATCTTCTCACTGAATGAGCAGTTTGAATACATTCTTGCAATATCATTAAGCAGTTTCCACATACTGCATCTAGTGGGTGTAACTGAAAAAAGTAGGTAGGCATTTTACATACATCATAACATGTTACAATACAAAGTCGCGAAATAAATATGAATAAATTCTTCGCATTTACAAAACTAACACCTCAGATTCGAGAGTTGAAACACTCACCTCGCGAGATATCCACATACATACAAGTTGGCGCACGTCTGCAGATGTTTCGGACAGTAACTGTCTTCGCACATTGCGTTGAAATCTTAATGCACAATTGACACAACAGCTTTGTGGATTATGCGCTGTACCTACAGATGCCATTTTCAAAATCTTTCGAATAAAAATACGAAAAGAATCGAAGAAACAATTTCACGCAACTGATAAAGAAACGGAAAGAAATAATAAATATGTTGTCTGTCATCTGTCAGTGTCAACTGTCATGTAAAACAACAGACTTTTACTATGTTTCGTTCCACGGTGATTTTTAAACCACGTTACGCGATATTTGCGATAGCCTTTTAAAACGGCATTTAAAAACAAGTTTACGGTTCCTTTCATATCTTTTTACACATTTAAAGCCGATACTATTACCACCGCGCACCGTAGTAACATTTTTTCATGTTTAAGTAAACGCCAAAACGCCCCTCAACACGCACTCATTGTCTTATCACATTTTTATTAATATTTCATTATTCCGGTTAGATTTTTGTATAATTTTTGGTCAGTTTAATATAATAAGATGGTTACTTTTTTATGTGTTATATGATTAATATACGTTATCATTTACAAGTGGGCCCAAAAAAAATGGTCTCCTTTCTTACGAAAATAAGTAATTGAACGATATTGAGTGTACGTTGAAAATCGCCTTTATATACTTTCAAGGCGATTAATATAGACATTGTTATTTGGTTTCCAAATTTCGGAAGCATATTAGAGATGGCTACGGACAAAAGCACAGTATAGAATTTTCATGGTTTTGACATTCTTGTTTAAGAATGTCAAATCCATGAAAATTCTATATTGTCAGAGCAGACCCTAAAAATAAAAACCCAACGCTTTAGAAGCCTTATTGACTATTGTCAATGTGCGCATCAAACAAAAGCTTTGAGTGGACATAAACATATACTCCAAATGATGTTGAAAACCTCATCAAAATCCGTTGCGTATTTTAGAAGAACAACGCGGACATACAGACAAACGCGAAAAGCTACTTTATTTTATACAATTTTGAGAAGAGATAAAGATTAGAGACTAGAGATGTATGTATATGTGAAAGAAGAAAGCTGAGTACGAATGAAGCTTGTTTAAAAACTTGTTAACCCGTTTCTATAATGTAATAAGTATACCAAGAGCTCGAGCACCCGCGGATGGATGCGCGACTCATAACGCACGGTGTGAAGTTGCGGTAGGTGGCGGGCGTACTGACTGCGTTACTAACATATTGGTTTTATCCGCAGCACCCGACAGAGGCAATAGTCCATGTGAGTATACAGTGGTCCCCCCCTAGTTCCACATCCACCCGCCCCCAACTGCTACGCGCAGGCCTGGCCACGCTTGTCTCCCCGGTCGCGGACAGTGCCGCGCACACGCCTCGCTTGTTCTGATCCCCTGCCACTTCCGCGCATGGCTCACTTGACCTCAGTTCTCATACGCGCTGTTGCCGGCTGAAGGGTAACACGAATACTTCGTCTAACAATCGAGTATTTTTCACATTTAGACAATACCTACTTACGTTGCAATAATTCGAGCACTTGTGTTTTCCTTCATTATTAGAAAAACATGCATGTATGAGGTGGTTTCACTATAATGTTGGTGAATCGAATGGGTTGGCTTGGGATGTAGGTAAACAAGTGATGAAAACACAAGCATTCAATTCTTTTGCATCGTAGTGTATTACTGATTCATAATCATTATTTGCTATTATTGAGGGTTACTTGACTCGATGTGCAATAATATATGCTAAAGCGGCTTCATTTGTCATACTCTCCTCAATCTATCATGGGCATGTCGGCTAGTCATTATAATGGCAACCAATCATTATTGAAAACGCGAGTATGAAGCTTTGGGTGTTTATGTTGTTATTAAAAGAATCATGAAATACAGTGTCAGCAATTTATACCTAATGTTCCTTGTTAAAAAAAAAAAGTGACTCGCATGCTTAATTGGACACATGAATAAAATGTATAGCGTGCACAGAGTGGGTGTGCTAACGTGTAGCGTGCGCAGGCGTGCTGGTGGCGCGCGCGGCGCTGGACTACGAGACGGCGCGTGCGCACGAGCTGGTGTTGCGCGCTACGGACGGCGTCACCGGGGCCTTCGCCGACGCCGCCGTCACGCTGCGCGTGCTCGACGTCAACGACTGCGCGCCCGTGTTCCCGCACGACGTGTACCGCACCGCTGTGTCCGAGGCCGCCGCCGTCGGGGACCTCGTCGTCACCGTGCACGCCACCGACAACGACACCGGTACGACCCGTGTCCTCCGCGACCGACTCAGGCCTGACGTGTTCCTCACGAATTGCATCTTTCTTTCAGGCGAAAACGGTGAAGTGACATACTCACTTGCCGAAATGGAATCTGCAGCCGAGGGTGCTTTCATCGTAGAGACAACAACGGGCGCGGTGCGAGTCGCCGCTGCGCTCGACCGAGAGACTCGAGCGCACTATCATCTTCTGGTAACAGCCACGGACGCCGGCCGGCCGCCTCTACTCACCACCGCTCATCTCTTTGTCACCGGTGAGAAATTGACCCTGATCGCTTTAAAGCTCAGACCTACGCTGGTACACAATCGTTAAGTGTAAGCTGTATCGGTTTGCAGTGGACGACGTGAACGATAGCCCACCGCGCATGGAGCGGGGCGTAGTGCCGGCGCTGGTGTCTGGCGAGGCAGCGCGCGGCACGGCGCTGGCGCGCGTGGCCGCCTGGGACCCGGATGCGCGCGACGCGGCGCGTTTGCGGTACGCCCTGGAGGGCGCAGCGCAGCGGGCCTTCGCCGTGCACGCGCGTACCGGCGTGCTCACGCTCGCCAACACGCGCGCGTGGCTGGCGGCGGCGCCGGCGGCGGGTGGCGCGGCGACGCTGCGCTCGCTCAACGTGTCGGTGTCGGACGGTGCGCACGCTGCCTTCGCGCGGGTCAAGCTATCGCTGGCGCCGGCCAACCGCGCACCGCCGCACTTCCCGCATCTCGTGCACGAAGCGCGAGCACTCGAAAATCAACCACCACCATTGCTTCTTACCACGGTACCGACACTTCACTTCCGACGGATGTTCTCATAATGTCACTACGCATGTTCAGTTCTTAAGAATCGATTTTCAAATTGGCGCTCGTAGGTGAAGGCGTACGACGAAGACGCCGGAGAGTACGGCACTGTGACGTATTCAATTCCGTCCGCTCGACTGCGGGAGACCTTCGCGATAGATGCGACGAGCGGTGCGCTGACGAGCCGCGTGCCGCTGGACCGCGAGCGCCGCGCCGAGTGGGAGGTGCCCGTCACCGCCAGCGACGGCGGCGGCCTGCTGCGGCACACTGTAGTGCGCGTGCGCGTGACCGACCTCAACGACAACCCGCCCGCTTTCCCGCTGCGCGAGTACCGCGCCGCCGTGCGCGCCGACCGTGCACCGCACCTTCCCTTCCTCACGCTGACCGCGCACGACCCCGACGCCGGAGAAAACGCGCACCTCACCTACTCTGTGTACGAGGGAGACGTACACTCCGACGCCACGGGACTCTTCACCGTCGACCCGCACACCGGGGCGCTCTCGTTCGCACGTGACGCTACGGAATTCGGTAAGTGATCTTGACACAGCTCGGCCGATACTCTCGGCTGGCACGGGGCGCTCACCAGTGTGTCTGTGCAGCGTCGCGGAGCGTGCAGGTGTGGGTGCGCGCTCGCGACGGCGGCGGGCTGGCGGGCGAGGCGCCTGTGTCCGTGTTCGTGCTGGGCGCGGGCGACGAGGCGCCGCGCGTGTCGGCGCCGCCCGCCGACCTGTTCCTGCGCGAGGACGCGGCGCCCGGCACGCTGATCGCAGAGCTGCGCGCGCCGGACGCGACGGCCGCGCCCGCGCGCTATCGCCTGGCGCCCGCGCTTTGGCCGCGCGACATGTTCGCCGTGGACGATGCCGGCCGCCTTGTGCTCGCTGGACAGCTCGACCGCGAGACCGCCGCCGAACATCTGATAGGTAAATTGAACTTCGTCAGCTATTATTTTATAACCATGAGCCAAATTACATTACATCATTTTGGTTGGTTATAAGTATTGTAATAATTTTTTTTTTTTTTTGCTAACCTATATTGTCCCACTGCTGGGCCGCGGTCTTGTAATTAAAGTATTGTAATAGATAATAATAAATATAAAATCCTCTAAGCACACTGCTAGAGAATTCAGGTCTAGGCTATCGGTTGACAAGAAGTGGTCAGGTTATATCTCACCTCCTTTACATGGATGACCTGAAACTGTTTGCCCCCAACAATTTGCGACTGATGGAGCTACTGAAAGTAACAGAAACGTTCAGTAGCGCCATCAGGATGGAATTTGGTGTGGACAAATGTGCGGTCATGCATGTAAAGCGAGGGGAGATTGTGGAATCCGTGGGAACACAGCTCGCGGATTCCATAAACCTTAGAGCCCTCTCCGCATCAGAAACCTATAAGTATTTGGGTATGTCGGAAACATTGGGCATCAATGTTACTGACATGAAGCAATCGTTGAAGGAGCGCTTCTTTGGCCGCCTGAAGAAAGTATTTAATAGTTTTCTATCAGGCGGGAACAAGGTGCGAGCCTTCAACGGTTGGGTAATGCCGGTTTTGATGTACTCTTTCGGCATACTCAAATGGACTCAGACCGAACTCGACGCCCTGGATAGGAGGGTCCGTACGCTGCTGACTGCATATCGGATGCATCACCCACGGTCATCGGTAATGAGACTGTATATCCCGCGAAAGTGTGGAGGTCGAGGCTTTTTAAACGCTAAGACCCTCCACAATCGCGAGATATGCAGTCTCAGGGAATATTTCTTAGAAGCCGACGTGGGGATGCATCGAGATGTGGTCGCTGTAGACAAGGGTCTCACCCCGCTCTCCTTGGCGAAAGAGAACTGGCGCAAACCTGCAGTACTTGATACTAACGATCGTAAGGAAGTCTGGCAAGGTTAAGAGACGATTTATCCGGGCCCTCCATGGGCCTGATGTAGACTTTTTGGCATCTGTATCCTGGCTGCGTTTCGGCGATCTCTTCAGGGAAACCGAAGGTTTTGTCTGTGCGATTATGGATGAAGTTATCATGACGAATAATTACCGGAAATACATTATCAAGGACGGTACGGTTGACGTCTGTCGGGCATGCCACCGTCCCGGTGAATCAATCAGACATATTGTTTCCGGTTGTTCTCGTCTTGCTAACGGCGAATACTTGCATAGAGACAATCTAGTGGCTAGGATTATCCACCAGCAACTTGCCTTGCAATACAACCTTATTGAGTCAGAAGTACCATACTACAGGTATGTGCCCGACCCAGTTCTCGAGAATGGTCACGCCACATTGTATTGGGATCGATCTATCATCACTGACAGGACTATTTTAGCCAATAAGCCTGATATTGTGGTGATAGATCGACGAGAGCGCCGTGCAATAATTGTTGATATCGCTGTCCCTCATGACGAGAATCTCGTGAAAGCGGAGAAAGATAAAAAAATCAAGTATACCGTCGTGCACCTAGCACACGAGATTGTCGACATGTGGGACGTGGACTCTGCAATCATTGTACCGATAATCGTAACAGTAAATGGCCTAATAGCGGAGAGCCTCGACGAACACCTCAGGAGGCTCTCATTGCGCGGCTGGGTCAAGGGCTTGATTCAGAAAGCAGTACTCTTAGACACGGCACGCATCGTGAGGAGGTTCCTCTCTCTAGAGCCCTGACCACCGGCACCTTGGACCCTGTTCCTGATGCCGATGGGCCACTATTTTTTACATTTTTAAATGATTTTGTATGGTTTTTATAAAAATATTTAAAAATGTAAATAATAAGCAATCAAAATGAAATAAAGAAATATAAATTCAAATTACAATTGGTAAATTTTACAGGTATAATAGCTGAAGGCTCGGGCAGCCCGGCGCCGGCGACGCTGGTGCTGACGCGGCTGCACGTGCTGGACGTGAACGAGCACGCGCCGTCGTTCCATTCGCAGCCATACGTCGTGCACGTCGCGGAGAACACGCCGCCGCACACCAGCCTCGTGCAGTGTGAGCTGCCATTCATTGTCACCATCAATAGATACAAATCAAATCTGCATTGCCGATCATAGTAGAAAATGGGGTCAAAAATCATTTTCTTCGGGACAAGCGGGTGTCGCGAGTGGGCCGGGTGGACGCAAGTCAGTTTGCGTTTCCCGCTCGATTTGTTCGGACATGCCGCTGACGACTGAAGATTTAATAAGTGCCGTATTGGCTCTGCTACCTTTGTGGAATTCTAGTTGTTAGATTTCGCAGCCTTTCGTATAAAGTATAAAATTATTCGTGCGATTGCTTTTAGAAAAATAAGGTCCCAAGCAATTGCTTTCAAATAATCTGACATTACGTATTATTATCATTTCCAATATCGAACGAGGTAGGTACTTCTGCACCGCTCAATCGCCCCGCTGCTATTGTGTTCATCCATGGAAATGTGCGTTTTCCGCTAGACCCGCTTCTGCTGCCCGCCCCGCGCCACTGTAAACGCACACTTAGATTGTCTTTGTACCAAATGACAAACAATTATTTTTACAAATATTAAGTAGGTACAGCAAACTAACGTTGATCAGGAAACGATGGTCTAACATTTCAGTGATGGCGGACGACCCGGACTCTGGAACCAACGGCGAGGTTCGCTACTCCCTCGCGACGGAGAACGACGGCGAGGCCGCGGACGGCGCCCTGTTCGCCGTGGACCCGTACACCGGCTGGGTGGCCACGCGGGCGCCGCTGGACCGCGAGGCGCGCGCCGAGCATCGCCTGGCGCTGCTGGCGGCCGACGCCGGCGCCACGCGGCGCGTCGCGCGCGGCACGCTCGTCGTGCGCCTCGTGGACTACAACGACTGTCCGCCCGTGTTCCGCCAGGAGCAGTACGAGGCCGAGGTGAGGGCCATACCGTCGGACGGTCGAACCGATCGAACGCGAACTCTTCATGAGTTTGAAAAATTATAATAGCTTAAATATCGCAATCGATTTTGTTGAAAACCTAAGCAAAATCAAAATAATCGTCAATTAGAGATTCCATCCTTTCCTTCGGCGCCGCGGGCTCACGTGTCGTGTGTGCAGGTGCGCGAGGACGCGGCGGCCGGCACGGTGGCGGTGCGGCTGGAGGTGCGCGACGCGGACGCCACGGGCGCGCCGCTGTCGTTCTTCGTGGCCGACGGCGACCCGCGCGCGCGCTTCCAGCTGCGCGCGTCTGGCGAGCTGTACGTGGCGCGCGAGCTCGACCGCGAGACCGAGCCGCTCTACGACCTGCTCGTCGCCGCCACGGACGGCAAGTTCACGGCGCAGACGCGCGTCCGCATTAACGTTCTCGATGTAAACGGTGAGTCACTGGCCGCTTCTTTTGTTTTCGCTCTTCGACCTCAAAACTCACGCCGTTTCCGTCTCCAGACAATCCACCGTACTGTCTCCGCCATCGGTACTACGCACGCCTCCCGGAAGACGCGGCGAATGGCACGCGCATCATGACGCTGGAGACCGGAGACGCAGACGAGCCTAGCGACGCGCGCCTGCGATACTACCTGACCGGTGACATGGCGCACCACTTCAGCATCCACAAGGTGAGCGGGTCGACATGTCGGCGCGGTGTGGAGCTGCGAGTGCGTGGTGCAACGGCATGTGACGCGCGGTGTGTTGCAGGAGACGGGCGAGGTGCGCGTGGCGGCGCGGCTGGATCGCGAGGCGCGCGCCGAGTACCGGCTGCGCGCGCACGCACAGGACCGCGAGCGCCCCGACTGGGAGTGCAGCTCGGAGCTGCAGGTGGCGCTGGACGACGTCAACGACAACGCGCCGCGCTTCTCCGCCGGCACCTACAGCGTCACGCTGCCCGAGGACGCTGACCTCGGCACTCTTGTCGCTAAGGTACACATGCACATCATTCTCTATTCCGAGCCGCCGCTGACTTCGCTTCAAAGGCAAAAGGTCAAAAAACATAAACGTGCTTTATCGTTTTCAAAAATCAGCCAAAACGGTTTAAAATTATAAGTTTTCTAACACAGTTTTAAACAATATGTAAAAAAAACCCTGTACGATCCGAAAGGGGCACATTGCCAAAAAGCAATACAAAATTAAAAGTTCTCCGTCTTTCACATAGTCACAGCAAAAAGTAGTATAATATATCGGGTATTGGCTGTCACCACCCCCTGAGTCACAGCCAATTTGCTCCGAATCTACTGGACAATGTTGAAATTAACATAATATACGAATTTCTGTGACCCAAATACGGAGGCACGCGCGCGCGGTTCACTTTTGGGGGGCATACTAGAAAATTAAATTAAAATGTTTTGCAATCTGTACCGTGTGACATAACAAATAAAAAGGCTTGTTGTTAGGGTCTCAAATATTGTTTATTTCAAATTTTAAGTTATGTGTATGAAAATATACCCCTCCCTTATCTCGGAAAGGAAAAAATAAAATTTTTCACTTTTTAGTTGTGGTACCTTTTTTTTTTTTGAGCGTGGGAAATCATCAAATGACTTCTCTCGCTCTGGGCAGAGCGAGAGGGTGAAAAAATACGTATTATTGAAACTTACTCAAAAACTATCCAAGAAAAGTTAATAAAATTTATATGGGACCAATTCGAGAGCATAAAAAGGTATGCTCTCGAATTGTTCCCATATAAATTAAAGAATTTTCTAAATCGGTCCACAATTGACGGAGAAATCGGTGGACATCCTCCTTTTTGGAAGTCGATTAAAAAATACTTAACAGAATAGAATTTTATTTATTTCTCAGTATATGGTACATTGAGACACTGTTTCAAACATACCACCATTTGCTGGTGTAGAAATATTAAGTAATAAGCTAGGTACATTATAAGAATATTATATAAAATTATGAAATCTTGTATTAAGTTCATGAATTTATAATATTAATGACAAAGGACATGTCTGGTGCGGCAATAGACAATATTTTTTAGATTACCTAGGTAATCAAAATCAATGTTCAGTAATGATTGTTATATTATTATATTCCTCGTATTTTATATTATATGAATTAATAAGTTGCAGGAGTCAGTAACTTGCGAAAACTGGTGAAAATAAGGTTTATACACCGGGGATTTTTCTTATTTTTTTTAATTATAACGCCATCTGTAAGCGACCATAGGTACTAATTGGTGGTATGCCTTTGCGAGGTTAGTGAAAGATTTAATATTTTGATGGCACGTGATCAGATTATACAGTTTTTTTAATATTTCTATTTGTGTAACAAAAATGTAAAGCACCTATTACAATATCTATTAATTTATGTGCTTAACATTTTTTTTATTTAACAGAAAGTGTTCTTATTCTTTATTGAACACATAAATACACATAAAATTATATTTTTATCATCTTTAATACCGTATTTTGGTTTCTATCCTCAATACCCATAATATTATTTATATTTACATACTTGTATTGGCATTGAATTCGGTATGTAAAGATTTTTTCAGGTATTTTTTTTAATATTTTTAGTTGATAGATTTAGTTATTTTAAGCAACTAATTTCAATATTTTGTTATTCAAAGCTGTAGGTAGTTTTTTTTTAAAGTTTTGTTCATGCTGAGGTCATACAGTAGACCGAACCACATTTATCACAATAATAAAAATACTAAATTAGACGTTTTTTGCTTGACATCAAAAACTTCAAGCATGACAGTAGGGAAGAGGCATATTTATCGTAACAGATATAAATAAAATAACAGATATTTAAAAATAACAAATAACGTTCATAACAATATAACTTATGTTACTGAAAAGAGCAATCCCCACACAGACTGTTACCACGGCTGTGTTTTATAGTATTTTTCTTCACGGAAACCAAAAAAAATTGTGGTCGTATCCGAATGTCTTTATCATCTTTGGTTTGACGGAATTAATCGCAAAATATTCCAGGTATTTACGATATTATTGATAAACCAATAAAGTTAGGTAGTTATTCAATTATATTGAGAGTAATTTGCTTGTTTTGTTTGTTATTTTTTTACATAAAAATACTATTTTACTTACTTACTTTACTTTAATTGTATTTTATTATCATTGGTTTGACGATTGACGGGATTGGTCGAAAATGGTTATATGTATGTAGCTCTTTATTTTATCTTTATAAAGATGATACTCAATTGAAAGTAATTTGGCTGGTTAGTTTGTTGAAATTTTTTAAATTTGAACCTTTGAAATTTTGAAATTTTATTGCTTTCACTGCTTTCAAACGGAAGAGAACTGGTGAATTGTAATTTGATTTTTATCCAACACATTTCTGTGTTTATGGTGTATTCATCAAACAAGCTGCCTAGCCTTTTACAATTATGTTGGGGTCGGTTTCCAGTTTAACCGGATGGCAAAAAAAAACATGTGTGCAATTCACACGTGGTAGAAGTGAAACCTTCCAAAATTTCACCACGGTTGTTGTGATGCCTTTCCTCAAGCTTTGTACTACGCAAGCGCGCACAAACACGTATTAACAAACGTACAACGCTGAGGCCCAAGCAAACTCCCACTATGCCTTGGTAAACACGAGTGGAGGGGGTACGAAGCAGAGCACAAAGAGAACCACAAATATAAGAAACACTGTATAATGCTTCCTATCTGATTTTCTCCCTCGTTAAATCTTATGAATGTATGTGTCCGTCTCTTTTTACTGTCGCTGTTTCGTTTCATCGACTTTCAATTCACAACGATGCTAAAGAAGTAGTCACTTCAAAAAAATTATAAACACAAAAACAAATAAACGTAATTCTATAATTTCACATTACCCCGTCGTTCCTAGTCAAAACTTCGGATTCGATTTTCGCCTTTAAACGAAATAAACTAAAGGAGATATTCAATTGAGATTTAAATACGTGTCGCATGAAATACAGTGTTGCCGACTGAAGTACTCTATACAGTCGGTGCGCTATGACGGAGTCTAAGGACGAGTCATTCCCGCTCGTCCACACCCCGTCATGTTGCGTTCTGTTCGTCTACACTGTGGACGAACAGAACGCATTATTCCCAGTCGTCTACACCCCGTCATCTCACGTCTAGTCTAAGAGTTAATAAAGAAAATATGATGATAGTATTTCCATATATACTAAACATACTTTTAAAATATTATGTACTTAGGTTTATTACTTTAGTAAGGCAAATACTTTAAAAGTACATACCTAGTAAATCTAAAGCGTTTTTGCGTATTTTATACTAAATGTATAGCATAAGAATGTTTCACATTTTAATTTTACACAAATGCAATTAATATGTAAAAAGTTTTAAAGTTACAATCGCCTGGATATACTCAACTATTATAACTGCACCCTGTCGATCCTCCAAGAAAAGATAGTCTTTGCTTATCACTTTTGACGACGCTTCCGGGAATGAACAATAGATACATGGCCTTGAAATAGCCAATCAGCGCGCTGCATATTGCAAGCCCACGGTATATGGCAATAAAGTGACGATGAGCTTTTGCATTCGGGATCATGTCGGGGCTAAGTGCACCGGCTGGTGGTTCAAGTGACCAAACTGTGCTCGTGTGTATAAAAAGAAAGCACGGGACTGTTTTACTTCATGGAGGTCACCAATATTATTTAATTTAAAATTTCTTTACACTGACTCTTAAACTAGACATGAAACGAGGTGCGGACGACTGGAAATGTTGCGTTCTGTTCGTCTACACTGTGAACGAATAGAACGCATCTTTCCCAGTCGTCCGCAGTGTGGACGACGGGGTGTGGACGAACGGGAATAACCCCTAAGGACCTGAGGGCGAGGGCGCCGGAAACAACAGGAGTGCCAGTCACCCTTCAGCCCTAGCAACTGTCACACGTTCATGAGACGCGCCTCCTTCGCGAGCATTACTGCTTCGCAGAAGGAAGTGACGGCCTCCCATGCACTCTCGCTCCGAACCATGGCCTGAACCAGGGCCGGACGCGAGAGATCGCCGCCGCCGATCGCCTCCTTGAGGACACGGCGGTGCTCCGCCCAAGCCGGGCAGACCTCCACCGTATGCTCCACCGTGTCCTCTGGGCGATCCACACAGTGGTGATAACCGGTTGTTTCCTCCCGCCTTATGCTGAACAGGAACCTCCCGAAACAAACGTGTCCTGTGAGGACCTGCGTCAGGCGGAAGATGAGGACGCCGTGGCGCCTCTCTAGCCATTCCTCAAAGAGGGGACTTATCGCCACAATTGTAGCGTGCCCAATTATAGTCATCCCTAAAGTTGACATTATATGACTTGATTTTTTGATCATGGAGTAGTCCATAACTTCCTGTGTGTCTGACGTCATTTGGAGGTCAAATGAAAGTCAAGTGGTTTTACGTGTTTATGTTAAAATAAACTCCATCTTATAATTTTACGCGCCAAAAATTGAAAAATTTAGAAAAATAAAAGCTCGAAATGGTTTTGGAATCAGCGTAGAACATTTTTACTTTACATACCGAATTCCTTTATTGTAGCTACATACTTAAATAAAATGATAAAAAAATTAACTGTCTTCTAGAGACACCAAAACATTGTCCAAAAATTAATACTCAATACTCAATATCTTTATTGCTTGCACTAAATTCCGAATTACTCTGGTGCTAGCAGGTTATCTTGATGCCATGCCTAGCCAAGATACCATACTAGCGTCATGACATGACAGAAATGGTACCCTTAGAGTCAAGCGTAAGTAATGCATAAACCTTCGAGATGCGAGGTCCCTCGGACCGCGAGGCCGTAGGCGGTGGCCCACGTCGCCCACGCCTTACGCCGCCTCTGTTGATGATCTATCTTCCACGGATATAACAACATCCTCTTGTTAGTCCCTTGATGAGTCATAAATCAGGTGTCGATTCGCTCGAACCCAACAGGCTTGACATGCATAAATTGTTGCCATATCCTGAAAATATGATTAAAATACATTTTATTACAATGACATAACTGGCGAAATTACCATAGGTTCACCTCGCCCTAATCCTTCGGGAATCGCTGGCGTGATGTTATGTTTATGTTCAGTTTTTACATGATGAACACTCCTTCTATGTTTCGTGATCGTCGGTTTCCATCGCTCGTCTTTCCAATTTTGAGGGATCTGTCCCATTCATTTTGCCATTTCCTTTAAAACACTTTACCTACTTATAATAAAAACGTAGTCGGGTAATAAATAATTTACCGGATAGTTATTATCATTGGAAATAACCCCGGGGTACTAAAGGGCTGTCCACTGCAACGTATAGAAATATCGGCGTGTTGGTTTTCTAAGCCCAACTGAAATACCACATCTATGGTTTACGTCGTTCACGTTTATGGTTTATTTTGATGGTTTACGTGACTGCCGTAGTAGGCGTAGGCGTGTCTATTGTTACAGTTAGGTACTTCGTTGCACTGAGCAAATTCACAGAAGGCCATGAAATATTCATAATAGTTAGAAATGTTGTTGTTACACGAATACATATTAAAGTCCCCTAATATAATTAGATTACTGCTATATTTGACACATATATTTTCTAATATAGTAAACATCGACAAATATTCATTGTCGCCAGCCCCTGGTGGAATATACACGACACAACAAGTGAATAGAAAACAATTTTGCATATACACAGCCGCACACATCAGTTCAAAGTTTTGACTATCTATATCAATGTCACCTGGGACCGACACTCGTCGCAACTCGAACCTCGGTGTGGCCACTAAAAACACGCCTCCTTGCTTGCGACCAGCCGCCCGATCGCATCGTAATATCTGATAGCCAGAAAGCACTAATTCCGCGTTCTGAATCGCTTCATTAAGCCCCGATTCGGTAATAGCAAATAAATCAGATCCTGATGATTCCAGTAGTGATAAAAATTGTGTTGTCTTAGTTCTGAGTCCTCTGACGTTTTGATATAAAATGTTAAAATGACTACTGGGTTTCCGGTGGTTTTGGGTTAGTATTGGGACGAAACCAAATCCATTCACTGTATTCTACATTTACTGGCCATATCTCAGGGTCACAAAGTTTTTCAAAAATACTTAAAATAACACCAATCCTGAATGAGGCATAGTCTCGCTCCGTTTTAGGTCTTAATTTTTCTATAATGATTTCCGAGTCCGTTCCTAATGTCTGTTTGATATGCTCTCTTAGATCGTCCTCTGTAGTGCTTTTATTCAGGCTCCAAACATGTAAAAATTTCCTGCGTTCAACTGCTTTTAACGAACTAATTGAGGTATTACCACCTTTCCTTATTGCGTTACTGCATCTGTTATTTGTTTTAACCTCTATCCAATCATTATTACTAGTATCGTCAACTTTTATAACCGGTGCTTTCCTGGCCACCACTGCGTAACTAGTTTCCACGGGCCTCTGGGGCGGCGGCGGCGGAGGCGCAGTTGCTTGCACTCCGTACTCCAGGACATTTGCTTGAGACGATGCAGCCAGGGCAGTAGTACACCTCGGTATTGTAGGTACTGGTACCCGTATTGGTCGTTGGTTCTGGTAATTGGTATCGATATCATGATCTTTTTTCTCTCTAGATAGTATTCCTTATTTATTTATTTATTTATTTTATTATTTATGTACACACAGTAAAATACATACAGATACGACATAATTATAATTTGAGTACAAAGGTACTGCTTATTTCTTAAGAAATTTCTTCCAGCAGACCTGCGAAAGGAGAAATGAGAAAGAAATGTAGACAATAGTGTGAGTTCCTTCCGTTTTTAAGCTTTTAATTTGCCGCTCATAAGAACTACATTTCATATTAGCTTCCTTTAATTCCTGTCTAAGTTTAGTATTTTCTAGCGCCAGTACCGCCACACTGGCCTTAATCTCCTGTATAATATTTGTTTAAAAAACACAGATTTTAGCCAGGATTATGCTATTAATTTTATCTAGAATCTCGTTCGATGCCAACAACTGTGCTTTCTCCTGAGCAACATTTTCCTCAAACGACTAATTTATTGAGCCATCGACAGGAAAGTCCAGTTGGCAGCCAACAACCTCCTTGGTTAACCTGCGAGATGCCATACATAAAAAATATATATAAAATAAAATATTTATTTATTTATTTATATCTCCCTTACAACTATCATTACAGGTGTATACCTAATGCGATAGCGCGGTCTTACAATTAACTAAATTACAATTTAAAACTATGAAAAATTCAAAAACTAGTAGTACTTAAACATCTAAAAATAGTAACTACATAACTAAATTCCCTATAAAATAAAAATAAAAACAACAACATTATTAAGTATAGCCTATTCTAATCTACACTATAACATAAAATAAACAACAGTATTTTTGCGAGTTCACTCAAATGGCATGTAAAAACATCGATTTTCACGTGAAGATCGTTAATAACCCGAATTGCGCAGGTTAACGGTGTTTTGGCTAGCAGGTTGGTCCTGACAACCGGAATGGCCAGCAGCGGCGGGCGGCGCCGCCTCCACACATAGCGGTCTGGTACACATATCCACTCAGACGTCAAACGATACTATCCGAAAAAAAAGTCAAATTCAAATTCAAAAGTCATTTATTCAAACTAGGCTGAGAATCAGCACTTTTCGAAAGTCAATTACATAAGACAGTCCCCCAAAACGCCCACCCTTCACCACTTCCTAGTGCATTAACTGGGAAGAAGTGGCGCAACAAACTCCCCAGCAGCACAGCTGTCTGTTCAGTTAGAAGAACAAATAAAAAAAGATTCTATATAATATTTTTCAAAATAATTTACATTACGCAACACAAAACATAATTTAAATTATTAGCCATATGTAATCTAGCACACGCCAATATACTAGACAAAATCATCGAGAACAGCTATGCTCAGGCAGAAATAAAAAATTAAACGTAAACAGAACTTAATATCTAAATAAAACCCTCGAGGCATAAAGGGCGTGCCCGCTTACATATAGTTGTAACTGGAAGTTATGAATGATAAACTAGGACCATCGAGGTAAAATAAATAAACAAAACAGTTAATTACTAATAACAATAAATAATATGATCAATTGTCCAGGTCACTAGCTAACCACATAATGCAATACAACTCATAAAAAAAAACATTGTGATGAGTAGATTATGTCAACAATAAACTAAATTTAAATAAGTTGACTTATAAAGTCAAATAAAATAAACAATTATATAAACTCATATAACTTGTCAGTAGGTAAGCTGGAGAAAGAACATAAACATTGTCTTGAGTTAATCACAGCGACCAACTATTCTTATCATTTAAGTAATCGTTGATAGAATAGTATGCCTTTGAACAAAGCTTGGATTTTACTTTCGTTTTAAACGCATTAAAAGGCAAATCTACCAAAGAAGAGGTAGCTTGTTATAAAAAGTTATACCAAGCCCAACAAATGAGTTATGAACCTTATGAAGCCGGTGAAAGGGAGCTCGTAGTTTGTCCTTATTTCTAGTGTTAACATTGTGAAAATCATTGTTTTTAGTGTATAAGTGTATATTTTGCCTAATATATAAGATATTGGCGAAGATGAATTGGGATGCCACCGTGAGGATACCAATATCTTTGAAAAAATCTCTCAGAGAAACTCTGGCACTTAGCTGGTAAATAGCTCGAACAGCTCGTTTTTGAGGCACAAATATATTTTGAATATCAGCAGCTTTGCCCCACAGCAGAAGACCGTAGGACATAGCGCTATGAAAATAACTAAAATAGACTAAACGAGCTGTATCGACGTCAGTGTATTGTCTTACTTTCCTGACGGTGTAGGCGGCCGAACTGAGCCTTCCCGCTGGGCTCGATATATGTGGGCCCCACTGAAGTTTGGCATCTACTGTTATGCCCAGAAAAACTGCCGAATTTACGGAATCAAGCACCTCTTTATCTAAGACGATGTTGGGACCTAGATTTCTAACATTAGGTAGGGCGAACTTTACACATTTCGTTTTTTTTGCATTGAGAACTAGGTTATTTGTAGTAAAGCAATCCGTAACCGTTGAGGAATAGGCAAGATTTTGACGATGTAAACAGTACACCACTGTTTACATCGTCAAAATCTTGCCTATTCCTGTCTACTTAAAAAATAAGAGAGGTATCATCTGCAAACAGTACAACTTCACAGATACCCTTTAAATAGAATGGTAAATCATTGATATACACTAAGAATAAGAATGGACCCAGTATTGAACCTTGAGGTACACCTAACTGAACTGGTAGCCCGGAAGATTTCACACCATTAACATCTACACATTGAGTCGAGTTTAACGTTCTGGATAGGACGCTATCCAAAGCGACGAGTCGTCTTTAATTCCATCTGGTGATAAAATGCGGTATTATTTCGATAGTTTGATAAATTATATGCATACACTCACGCGACATACCCTGCAGAGTGAGCAAGCTGAAGTCGCAGTGGGCTGGCTATGTTTGTCGAAGGACCAACGGTCGGTGGGGCAGACGTCTCAGAGTGGAGACCGCGTATCGGCAAGCGTAGTATGGGACACCCTCCAGCAAGATGGACCGACGACCCTAATTGCGTATCAATCAGAATCTAAATCGTTTTGAAACAGATTGCTAATCCATTGCTTCATAAGTTCGAAAATAAATCTGCTCAACAACATAAATAACGCAATGAATTTTGTTGAATTGTCAAAATTAAATACTGGGGGCCTACTATGCACTCTTATAGCAGGTCAATTTTCGGCGGAAAGTGAACTGTCGGGCTATTTTGTACCATGAAAACGTCAAATAACAGGCCAGCCAGCGATCACATGACTAAAGCCGGTCAGTCGTCACGTGACAACATTTCACTAGATACATAGATGTTTTAGGTACAGACAATATTCGTAGTTTTACAAAAAAAAACAACATACAGCTGCTCAGCCTTGCCCAGCCTCTATAATCATTGATAGCACCACCAACAATGGAATTCAAATGTTACGTCACTTCCGTCTACAATCTGCGGGACATTTCTCGAGTTTGAGCACTCTTATTGTAGCCCATCGCAATGTTCTTGCGATTATTTGAAAATATCTCAGTGTTTCTAATTGTTCCAAATTGAGCAAAACTCTCCTTGAAATCATTATTACCAAATAACCGACCTTTATTACCACTCGGACACGATACAAATGTGTGCTTTGCTTTTCTGATTTATTTACACAGAAACAGTTTCTTATTTAAAAAAATAAAACTTACAAAAAAGAAACCCACTTCAATTTCCAATACTTATTCACAATGACCTCGTAAATTTTTGTGGTGTTGACAATTTATTTGATACGCTATAGTCGTTCGAAAATAGCAATAACTTTGGTAAGTTTTTCAAGTAGGTACTTACCTTTATTAACCATCTAAAAGGGTCTCCAACGTCATAATCGTGTTAATAAGATTTATTGATACGAAACATAGTTTGCTTAGAATTCTCTTGATCATTATATAAAAATAAATAAAAAGCCTTTTATTTCTTGCGTTTACAGTAATATCTTAATTCTAGTAGGTGTAGTATTTGGTTAGATTAACTTGATTAACTGAGACTAATTGTTAGTTTTATTAATTTCTATATAATATCTGTTCTTTATCTATAAATCTATATTTATGCAAGAACCCCAGTTTGGGTAAAGGCCTCCTCCAAGGATGCCCATTTGTCTCTGCCTTGAGCGACTTGTCTCCAATTTGTGCCTGCTGTTCTTGTGATCTCATCTTCCCATCTTGTCAGAGGTCTCCCTCTGACTCTTTTGCCTAGTGGGCCTTTCCATCGGGTTACTTTTACGGTCCATCTCTGGTCTGTGAGCTTCGCTACGTGACCTGCCCATTTCCATTTTAGTTTTTGTGCATAGCTCAAGGCATTAGTAGCTTTTGTTATTGTTCTAATTCTTGTGTGCCTTATTTTATCTATTCTCCTTATCTTGGGCATGCTACGCTCTAGTGCTCGTTGGCAAGTATTGATTTTGTCTTTTGCTCTTGATCATTATAAACTGTTATTAAATTAATTTTATCTAACCGTAAAACCTGTAACATTCCGAAAAAGTATTTCCATACGTCTATTTATAATATAGCGTACCGGTCAACGATAACGTAGCACTAGCAGGTCTGGTTGATACATTGCAGGTCAGACAGAAATGCTCAAGGTACAAATAGAAAACCTGTCAGGTTAACCTGTTAAACTGACCTGTCATGTACTTGGCAAGTATTTTAAATGTTCACAGATTACTCGTAATCGTTTACGAAAATATGTTACGTAATTAGATAGCTGAACACGATCCTATGTACTTGGCTTCGTCGACATCATTACAAGATGACGAGCATAATACACTTGAGAGCAATAAAATCGCACACCCCTTGTAATTTGGTTTATTACTGATTGTTTTCTAAAATCGAAAGATATTGAGTAAAAATCATTAGACAAAATTAAAGCATACAAGCTTAGCTTTACAAAAACATAAAATTAAAATCATTGACCTTCACGTAACTTACAAAAACCGACCGTACACCGAATTCCCCAAATTCACGCGTTTGCGTTGTCACTACTTGCACCCTTAGCCGCAGGTATAAAAAGGTCAGTTTATTGGATTTTTTATTCAGTTGCATACCGAAGGTCAACGTGATAACATCTCTACTGGAAGCATACGGATTTACTGGAAAAATATGGATACCACGCCCGCAGAAGCCGCTCAAGTTATTGCCTTGCTCGAAGCAGGCCATAACCAAAGTGAAGTTGCTCGACGGCTAAATTTGAGCCGCTACTCTGTTCGTCGTGTATACCAGAGGTTCCAAGAGACCGGTGGCTACATTCGGCGACCAGGATCTGGCCGGCGACGCACAACATCAGAGCGATCACGCTCTGATGTTGTGCGAGCGACCGCTTTCTTGTGACAAGGTCTTTGAGAAATCGGCAACTGAACGCGGTTCAACTGGGACAACAGCTTCGAGAAGTTCGCAATGTCAGTATAAGTCGGTGGACAGTTCGAAGAAGACTAGGTGAAGCAGGAATGACTTCACATCGCCCAGCAAATGGTCCCAAATTGACCACAGCTCACCGACAAGCCCGGCTACAATTTGCTAGGGAACATTTAAATTGGACGTATGACCAATGGCGGGCTGTTATGTTCTCTGATGAGTGCAGAATGACTTTACATGGTCATGATGGACGCTCTAGGGTCTACAGAAGGTCATCAGAGCGATTTTCACAATGCTGCATAAGCGAACGTGTGGCTTTTGGAGGTGGATCGTGTATGTTTTGGGGTGGCATAATGTTGGACACTAAAACTGACATTGTATTCATCACTACGGCGAATACCGGCCCGAGATCGAGAAGTTTGACGGCTGCACGATACGTCGAAGAAGTGCTCGAAGAACATGTGAGGCCGCTTGCGTGGCTTATGGGAGAAGATTTTCTCTTAATGCACGACAACGCCAGACCGCATGTCGCTAGAACAGTTTGCGACTACATGGAAGATGTTGGAATCACCGCGATGGAGTGGCCAGCTCGTAGTCCTTCCTGATCTCAATCCGATTGAGCATGTCTGGGATGAGCTAAAAAGAAGAGTTCGAGCAAGAAGCCCTGCTCCTACGCGCCTCCAAGAGCTTCAACTTGCCATTGAAGAGGAGTGGAACGCCATACCACAAGATTTCATGGTGAAATTAATACGGTCCATGAAAAACCGATTAAGAGCTGTAATCAAGGCTAGGGGAGGGAATACACCTTATTAAAAAACAATTTGATCAAGCATTTTGAGTTTTATTTTTATTCTTTGTTAAGCTAAATTGGGTAATTTTATCCGTATGTTGGGTTTTGTGCCCTAAAACTCCCTATGGGTACTTTTTGTACACTGTATTTGATATCATTAGAAAGGTACTGAAGTAAACATTCAAATAGTGTAAGTTTTATTTTAATATGTATTCACATTTATGAAAAAAACTGCTTTAACAACAAAAAGTCAACGTGTGCGATTTTATTGCTCTCAAGTGTATATATGTAGACCTGAAATAAGAATAATTAATAAATATTTTTACAATGCATTTGCTCGAAAAGAGCGTTTTCCAAGCAGTCAATTTGTGCGGAAAGTGTCACTCTTTTTTACTAGTGCTTTTTACTTTTCTGTTTTTTTTTTATTTTCGAGGCCGTCGTCAGCCCGTCTCGTCTCAGAGATTTTATTATTTCCGAATGATGATGATGACGATGGCGATGATTATGACAATGGTCAAAATCAAAAAGTCGAAGTCAAAGCCAAAGTCAAAGTCAAAGTCAAAGTAGAAGTCAAAATAAAAGTCAAAAGTCAAAGTCATGAATTTTGTTTTTATCATTTATATACGTCGTGGTATGTTAGATGTTACACATTGCAGGCGACTGCCGTAAGGCTCGCTCGTTTTTTTATTTTTATTTACTCGCACAATGCATAGTAAAACGTTGTATGATACACGTGCTTAAGATGATTTCCGACTCGTGTCGACTTATAAACTCGCTCGCTTCGCTCGCTCGTGAATAAAATTGCCACTCGTTGGAAATCACCTACCTTCCGAACTTATAGCATAAATGACTATTACAATGCATTTGCTCGAAAAGAGCGTTTTCCAAGCAGTCAATTTGTGCGGAAAGTGTCACTCTTTTTTACTAGTGCTTTTTACTTTTCTGTTTTTTTTTTTATTTTCGAGGCCGTCGTCAGCCCGTCTCGTCTCAGAGATTTTATTATTTCCGAATGATGATGATGACGATGGCGATGATTATGACAATGGTCAAAATCAAAAAGTCGAAGTCAAAGCCAAAGTCAAAGTCGAAGTCGAAGTCAAAATAAAAGTCAAAAGTCAAAGTCATGAATTTTGTTTTTATCATTTATATACGTCGTGGTATGTTAGATGTTACACATTGCAGGCGACTGCCGTAAGGCTCGCAATTTTTTTATTTTTTATTTCCTCGCACAATGCATAGTAAAACGTTGTATGATACACGTGCGTAAGATGATTTCCGACTCGTGTCGACTTATACACTCGCTTTCTTCGCTCGCTCGTGAATAAAATTGCCACTCGTCGGAAATCACCTACCTTCCGCACTTATAGCATAAATAACTATTACAATGCATTTGCTCGAAAAGAGCGTTTTCCAAGCAGTCAATTTGTGCGGAAAGTGTCACTTTTTTTCGCAAGTGCTTTTTACTTTTCTGTTTTTTTTTTTAATTTTTGAGGCCGTCGTAAGCCCGTCTCGTCTCCAGAGATTTTATTATTTAAGATAAGTTTTTCACAAATTAGTATTTACAAATCAGATGATGATGATGACGATAACGATGATTATGACGATGGTCAAAATCAAAAAGTCGAAGTCAAAGTCAAAGTAGAAGTCGAAGTGGAAGGCGAAGTCGAAGAAGTAAAAATCAAAGCCAAAAGTCAAAGTCATGAATTTTGTTTTTATCATTTATATACGTCGTCGTATGTTAAATGTTACACATCGCAGGCGACTGCCGTAAGTGTTGGTACAGTGAGCATTGTGCCCAGTCTCCATTTTTATCTCTCTATCTCTTATTTATGGCTCCATAGTTCACTGAGAACAAGTTCTATGGAGCCATAAATAATAATAATCTCATAGACTCAGCAGTCTATGAGATTATTATTATTTACCGCAAGATTAGTGATCTATCTTTATCATCTATATAACTACACTCAGGTACATGCGACGGACGCAGATCTCGGCGAGAACCGTCTAGTGCGCTACTCGTTCGTGGAGGAGTCGACCGGCACGTTCGAGCTGGCGCCCGACAGCGGCATCATCACGCTGCGCGCCGCGCTCGATCGCGAGACGCAGGCCGAGCACCGCCTGCTGCTGCGCGCGACCGACGCCGGACGCCCGCCGCGCTCCGCCACCGCCACGCTGCGCCTCACCGTGGCCGACGTCAACGACAACCCACCCGAGTTCGAGTTCCACCAGTACCGCGCCGCCGTGCCGGAGCTAGACGCGCCCGGCACCGAGGTGCTGCGCGTGCGCGCTACGTCGCGCGACGCCGGCGTCAACGCCGACGTGTACTACTCGCTCGTGGGCGGCGACGACCGCGACGACTTCACCCTCGACCGCGCTTCCGGCGTGCTGACCGTGGCGCGCCCGCTCGATTTTGAGCGCCGCAAAGAGTACCTGCTCACGGTGCAGGCCATCGATGGTGGCACTCCGCCACTCAGCGACCTGGCCACGCTCAACATCAGCGTGTCGGACGGCAACGACAACGCGCCGCTATTCTCGCAGGCATCATACGGCGCGCGCGTGCGCGAGGACGCGGCGCAGGGCGCGCGTGTCCTTCAGGTCATCGCGGACGACGCGGACTCGGGCGCCAACGGCCGAGTCTCGTACTCGATCGCCCGCGGCGACCGCGACGCGCGCTTCATCATCGATGCCGACACCGGCTACTTATCTGTTTCGGCGCCATTGGACAGAGAGACTGCGCCCGCCTATGTGTTGGAAGTGCACGCACGGGACCATGGCCTTCCCGCTCTCGAGGCCTCCGCTTTAGTTAACATCGAAGTGGTCGATGCTAATGATAACCCACCGCTGTTCGCACAGTCTAATTACAGCGCTGTTGTCCAGGAAGATAGGCCGCTTGGACATACTATCCTAAAGTTCATTGTGGAAGACGCTGACGCTACGCCCAATGCTGCACCTTACACATTTGATTTTCAGTCTGGCAATGAAATGGGTGCTTTTCGTCTGGAACAGGACGGCTACTTGCGCTCTGCAACTCGCTTCAACCATCGCATCAAAGACCGATACGTGCTGCAAGTTCGCGTGTTCGACAACGGCACGCCACCGTTGTACTCGGATACGTGGGTGTACATAAGAGTGATAGAAGAATCTCAGTACCCACCGGTAGTGACGCCATTAGAAGTCGTCGTCAACTCTTATTTGGACGAATTCCCGGGAGGCATTATAGGAAGAGTGTTCGCTTCTGATCGCGACGCTTATGACACTCTCACATATACAATTGCTCCGATAGATGGCGCAACTTATCCCCCGACGGACTTGTTTGAAATTGATGTGGCAGACGGCACATTGAAAGCTGCACCTCGCCTGGACGTAGGAGATTACCGACTCAACGTGACCGTCGGCGATGGGAAATTCCTCGGGTTTGCGATCGTCAAGGTTACCGTCACACTCATATCAGACGAGATGCTCGCGCAAGCGATAGTAGTGCGTTTTCGCGAAGTGACCGATCGTGACTTTATTCTGAGTCATCGCAAAGGCTTCGTTCGAGCCATCGGCGAGGCGACCGACTGCGAGCCCGGTGACGTCATCATAGTGAGCGTGCAGCCGTCCGGAGAGGGCGACGCGGACGCTCAGCGCGCGCGGCGTCAGGTAGCGCAGGACCTGGACGTGGCCTTCGCCGTGCGCGCGGCCGCCGGCTTCCTGCCCGCCGACGCGCTGCGCCGGCGCCTGCACGCGCACCTGGAGCGCCTGGAGGAGCGCACTCGCCTCGTGGTGGAAGAACTGGTGCGCGCGGCGTGCGGCGGCTGCGTGCACGGCGCCTGCGCCGAGCGCGTCACGCTGCGCGCCGCCGTACGCGCCGTCAGCTGCGAGGTGTTCGCGCTCGTGGCGCCGCCGCACCGCCTGCGCGGCGAGTGCGCGTGCGCGCCCGGCTACGGCGGCGAGCGCTGCGACCGCGCGCCGCCCGACTGCGCCGAGTGCCGCGCGCCGCCCGTGGCGCAGCTGGCGGGCGACGGCTACCTGGTGTACCGCTTGGAACGCGGCGCGGTAGAGGGCGCGCGCCTACTGGACGACGAGCTGGCACTGTCGCTGCGCTTCCGCACGCGGCGCGAGCGCGGCACGCTGCTGCAGGCGGCCGGCCGCGTGGACTACGCCACGCTGGAGGTGGCGGAGGGCTACCTGCAGTTCCGCATGGAGCTGGGCGCGGGCCCGGCGCAGGTGCGCGCCGCGGTGCCCGTGGCGGACGGGCTGTGGCACGAGGCGCGCCTGGAGCGGCGCGGCGCCAGCATGCGGCTCACCGTGGACCGGCGCAGCGCGCTGGCGCAGACGCCGGCGCCGGCCGCCGTGCTGGATGTGCGCGCCGACCGCTTGCTGCTCGGCGCCGCGCTGCAGCGACATGCGCATGCCTTCGCCGCTGAACAGGTACCTACTGGCCGTCCTTAGTTGCCGCCTTGAGTTGAAACTCATTCGAATTAAAAGACACCGTTAACCGTTTTCGATGTTACAGGTGACATACGGCTTTCATGGCTGCATATCGGAGGTAAAACTAGGAGGTGCGATTCTACCGTTAGAGGAAGGTGGCACATCGAGTGACGGGCGCGCTCAGCTCGTGCGCCGCGTACGCGTGCGAGTGGGCAGCGCGTGCCCGGCACTGCCGCCACCCACGCCGTGCGCGTCGTACCCGTGCCTCAACGGCGGTTCGTGCCGTGACGTGGCGGACCTGCTGGAGGACGCGGCCGCGCCCGACGCCTCCGAGGGCTACGCGTGCACGTGCCACGCGCGCTTCTCGGGCCGGCGCTGCGAGCTGGACAGCGACCCATGCGCGTCCGCGCCGTGCCTACACGGCGGTTCGTGCGCGGCGGACGCGCGTGGGTACCGCTGTGCGTGCGCGGCCGGGCTGACGGGCGAGCGCTGCGAGCACGGGCGCTGGTGCGCGGCCGACGTGTGTGCGCACGGCGGCGCGTGCGAGGAGGGCGAGTGGGGCCCGTCGTGTCGCTGTCGCGGCTACTACGGGCCGCGCTGCCAATACGACGTGGACGAGTGCGCCGGGGAGCCCTGTCTCAACGGAGCCACCTGCGTCAACGAGCCCGGTTCCTTCCGGTGCCTCTGCCCGCCAGACAAAACAGGTGCCGTCGTGTAGCAGTTTTACCGTTGATTAATAGCTAATTAAGTCTACCGACCTCTGCCTGAATTACGCGTTATTTTTACCCGACTGCAGCTATGCGAAAAAGGAGGGTTAAGTGTTTGACCTGTATGTATGTGTGTCCCTCTCTAAATTCCCTCGTATCTACAAAACGGCTGAACTGATTTGGTTGAATGATATGTCATTCGATTCGTCTTTATTACGATTAAAATTTAAAAAACCTAAATGGCAGATTTTTGAGCCAATACCTACGTGTATGTTTAAAAAAAAAACCTCGACTGGGGTATCAAAATGATGGGGTTTATTGCGCGAATGGCACTGGGTATATTCAAATATAAAAAAAACTAAATGTTGGCTTACTGGCGCAAAAATGTATGTTCTAAAAAAAAAACCTATCGAGTGATCAAACTGAAGGGTTTTAAAAGGAGACGATAACTACTACATATAGACAAATAATATGTTAAAATCAAGTAAGATAAGTCTTAAAAAAAAACTTCAATAAGGATACGTTTCTTAATTTTAAATGATGAATGCACACAAAGCGTGTGCCTGTGTACGTGTTTGTTGTTTGGCGCGTCAGTAGCACGCTGCCATTTTTTGTTTTTATTAGTAAGGCGACGAAATGTAATTTGGAATGAGAAATGGTAAAAAAAATCCTTACTGAAAGGGTTAAATAAAATGCGTAAAAAGTGAAGTTTAGAAAAGAAGGCAACAAGTTACCTCTTTTACAATCTCACGTTCTCACCCGCGTCGCACGTCGCAGGCATGAACTGCGGCAACCCGCTGTACTCGGACGCGGTGGTGTCGGGCGGCGCGGGCGACGGGCCGGCGCGCGCGCTGCGCTCGGCGTGGCGCTGGGCGCTGGCGGCGCGCTGGCCGCTCGGCGTCGCGGCCGGCGCGCTGGCGCTGCTGCTGCTGGCGGCCGCGCTGGGTGTGGCGCGCAGTCGGCGCCGCGCGCGCGCCCGCAAGCCGGCGCCCCTGCAGCCGCTCCGCGACAAGCTGGCGCCGCGCTCCAAGCTGTCCAACCTGGAGGCGGTGCGGCGCGAGCGGCCCGCGTCGTGCGCCGAGGCGCCGCCGCTTAACAACGTGGACACGCTGCGCTCGTACGGCTCGGCCGGCGACGAGCTGGAGGGCATCCCGCCCGACTACCGCCGCAACCTCAACATCGATGTCGCCGACCGCAAACCTTGGTCCGAGCAGATGCATCTGCACACTTTCGTCGACAACAAGATATACAACGGTAAGCTACGAATTGCTCTCTTTTTAGGGTTCCATACCTCAAAAGGAATAACCCTTATAAGATCATTTACATCAAACTAATTTTGCGGTCCCTTGGACGAGTGAAAAGTTCAAAGTTTTGAGTAAAATGTAATGTAAAAATACTTATTAATTCCGAAATATAACTAGATCCAGCCTTGAATGCAGAAAGCACCATCAGCCCGCATAAACATAACCATGTACGAGATACACACAAGATACAATTATTATAGTGCAAAATGGTACAATATGGTGCAACCACTCGAGCGCGAATAGAAAGTAGCTATCTCCCTCGACGATGCGGATATGCGACGCCCCCGTGAGGGGACGTGGCAGGAGGCCACGAATCACGGTGCTTATCGTCACGATATAACGTTTGTTGTGTCGTTTATGTCGCTCTACCCGCAAAAATTCTTAATATTATAAAAATGCCATATTCTGGTGAATACGGTAGCTCCATTGCTACTGACCCAGGTTCTCCGTTTAACCGTTTAATAACTACGTGTACGAGCAAACCCGTACAATATCAGTTGTACCTTTTTTATGCTGACATCGACGCGCAGCGAATGGGTAAAATATACTTATTTGAGTTAGCAGTGAGTAGTCGCATAGCATCGGTTGGGTAGTAAAACCAAAAGGACTCATTCGCCGCGGTTCGATCATTTATCAGATTTGGGCGTTTGGGCTTTCCTTTTTAACTATCAATACACAAGTTGAACTCAAATCAGTTTACCATTTAAATGTACCTTACCGGGACATTTTTGGTCCTTCGAGCCGGATGTCGCGTGTTGACATAACAGTGTAGCAATCAAGTACTGTAAAGTGTTTCACTAGTGACGTCAAGCGAACTAGCAGTGAAGGTGTTTGTACTACCAGCAATAGTGCAATACATAGCAGCAGCAGCAATCAGCAGAGATCAACAAGGATCCCCATTTGGTGAGCAGCAAAGCTCCCGCTTGGACAATCAAGTAAGATCGTTCCATTTATTATCATTTCTATCACCAACATGTCTTCAATGGAGGACATTCTCGCCCAACAACAGCAACTACTCCATCAGATAGAGCAAGTTTACACAAACTTCAAAAAAGATGGCCCCGATCGCAAAACCTCGGACTACATACGCCTAAGGTTAGAAAATTTGGATGTATGCTGGCAAGAGTAGCAATCGAATCATACAAGATTGTGTAGCATCGAATATGCCAGATCCCATACTTACTTCACTTCGAAGGAATTTGATTCTGTGAAGGACAGATATGAAAAAATCTGAACAATTATTCAGCATCATCAACCCACAGAGGAAAGACCATCAACACCGCTTCTTAAGCCTGCTACTCTTGCTACCTCAAGCACCGTACAGCAACCTGCAGGTCAACCCTTAAAGTCTCACGGATCAAACAGCAAGACGGATGAGATGATGAGGAAACAGATGACCAACTTCAAGGCCTTTGAACATACCGTTTCAAGTATCAACATGGATGCTGTAGCGGAGAAATGGGAATTCGATCATCTGTTAAGTATGTAAGCAAGGTCTCGCTGGGCCAAGATTGACACTCAGCATTGGGTCTTACACAGTGAGCTAGGAGACCGAAATCATACGAAAGCACGTACAACGATGCTATCAAAGCAATCACTACGAAGATGTCGTCCATTTCACATAGAGAGCATACTACGCCAAAAATAGAAATACCTACATTCAGCGGTAGTTACCATCAATGGACATCTTTTAAGGACCTCTTCACAGAAGCAGTTCATAGCAATCCGTCATTATCTGGGGCTCAGAAGATGCAGTTCCTCAAGTCAAAAGTGAAAGGTAAAGCAGAGCGTCTCATACAACATCTCCCAATCAGCACAGACAACTACATCATTAGTTGGGATATCTTGAGCCATCGTTATGATAACAAGAGGATGATATTCACATCGCATATCAACATTTTATTAAATATACCAATTTCACAGCAAGAATCAATTAATCATCCTGCTGGGGTCGCGGGTTTGTCCGAAAGGGATATCGCGGCCCCGGCACACAGGCAACGGAAGGAACATGGGTGGGTTTTAGTTAGTAAAAGTCTGACACACCCTCTCGCTGTCCCCAGAGCGGGAGAAGTCATTTGATGATTTCCCATATCAAACGAATCCATGATACTGCGCTTGAAACGATGAACGCCTTACAGAACCTCGGCGTAGACGTGACGTCATGGGATCCGTTGATCGTGCACATCCTGTGTCAGAAATTGGATTCGGACACATTCAGCGAATACAACGCAGCTATTTACTCGAGTTGAATGAATTTCTAGCCTTTCTAGAGGGGAAGTTCACGAGCATGGAAGCAAGTAGAAGAAAACAGGACACCAATAATCAAAAATCCTATTCTTCAAACACCAATAAACCATCAGAATCCAAACATTATCATTTCAAGCAATCATATTCAAGCAATAAGGGTGTTTCGCAATCAACAAGTTACAGGAAATTGCAAAATAGTTGGCCCAACTGTCCAGTCTGCAATGACGCACATGCTATATTTTTTTGCAAACAATTTGCTGATTTTGCCCCATTGAAGAAAAAACAATGTGTTGCTAACTTGAATTACTGCCAAAACTGCTTATATGATCATAAACGCAAAGAATGCTTATCAAAGAAGCGTTGCTTCGAATGCAACCAATTTCACAACACATTGCTTCATGAATCGTATTCAAAGGAATTATCAATACAAGGAGGTAATTCGACGCCTTCTACACAGCAAAATAACATCCGTTTTATTCAAGAACGTGCAAATCAAGGCAACTCGCACGTGACACAACAAAAGATGCAAGAAACTTTGCTTTCAACTGCACTGCTAAAGGTTCAGAAAGCAGATGGGACATATCTGACCCTACGGGCTCTTATTGATCAGGGGTCACAAATGTCACTTATCACAGTGAACGCTGCTCAGCAATTAGGATTGCAGCGATCCAGGTGTGACGGCATATTAAAATAAAAAAAACAGTTCCAAAGGTATGATGAACCTAAACTGTATGTCTAGCTCAAGAATCAAACTATATCAATTTAATATTGATGTTTTCATCATGAATAACCTAACAAAATATTTACCATCATACTCATTCCCTAAAATAGCATGCCCATTTCTGGAAAATTTAGAACTAGCAGATCCTGAGTACAACATTAGCCGAGCCATAGATGTATATTCGGATATTCTTTTAGCGGGCATGTGCAGATTAAGCGAATCACTTCCGCTTGTTCAAGAAACTCGTCTTGGTTGGATACTTTGTGGAAATATGAAAACTAAATTAATGTGCAACGTCGTACAATTTGATTTACACAGAGTTCAGCAATTCTGGGAGATAGAAAATGTTACAGAAGAAAAAATTTTATTATCATCAGAAGATCAAGAGTGCATCCAATACTACAAAGCAACAACAAGTCGTTTGGATGACGGAAAATACAAAGTGAGATTTCCACTCGTAACACAATTTGAGGAGAAATTAGGACAGTTCAAAAATAATGCTGTTGCTCAATTCATTCACTTATCATTACCGAATATAAAAAAATAGGTCACATGAAACCCTCTCCTTGCAATCAGACACAGGAATGTTTCCTACCGCATCATTGCGTATTGCGCGAAGATAGTGCAACAACTGCACTAAGAGTTGTTTACAATGCTTCCGCAAAAACATCTACAAATAAAACTTTAAATGACCTGATGTACACGGGGCCCAATTTGCAGCAAGACCTTCAGTCTCTTATCATTAAATGGAGACAATATCAGTACGCATTCACGGCTGATATAGAAAACATGTTTAGGCAGATTTGGGTACACCCAGAAGATCAACCTTTACAAAAAATTGTGTGGAGAGATAACCCGTCTCAAATAATTCAAGAATATCAAATGACAACCGTAACATACGGCACAAAAGCAGCTCCATTTCTTGCAATGATGACACTGAGACAGTTAGCGACTGATGAACGGGATAAATTCCCAGAAGCTGCCAAGGTCGTAGAAGAATCGTTCTATGTATCAGATATTGATAATAACCCATATGAAGAACTACGGGAGTTTCGCTTGGAAATAATACTGGATGAACGGAGTAACTGGATGAATAAGGAGTATGCTTTGCTTCAAAATTGATTTATCAAAACAGAGACTGAATTGCAAGTTTTACGAAAAATTATGGAGGTAGTTCAAGAAAAGGCAAACAAAGTAGATACGTTGGAAGCAAAAATCATAGACTCAATTAAGTCAAACGAACTCCTACGAGCCCGTCTCAGCATGGAAAGTTCAAAGCAGGATACTACAGACCGATTTCAAACACCTAAGAGCCAAATACCGTCATCATCTAAAACGTTCGTGGACGTTCTCCAGAAAAATCAAAAGCGGGTAACTCACAATTCCACCAATATTATACCAACCAAAGAATGTGTGGCCACAAAATCCACAAGTTTAGTATCGTAGAGCAAATCACCACTTTTAATAAATAAAAAGAGTGAAATGAGTATTAGCTTAGTTGAGGTACATGGAGAAGGGAAGAAAAGACTGGATAAAGAATAAAATTGGACAGTCGTAAATAGGAACAAAAGCCGATATCTTAATAATGAAGTTAAAAGAGGAGGAAGTATTACTATAAATGAAATTCACGGAACGGAAAAAAATAAATACACGTCTGGCGTCTACAAAAGGACACTAAAGAAGAAAACTTAGAAATATATGTAAGAAACATATCAATCTGCCTAGCCTTTTCCCAACTATGTTGGTCGGCTTCCAGTCTAACCGGATGCAGCTGAATACCAGTATTTTACATGGAGCGACTGCCTATCTGACCTCCTGTAAGACTGGTGTCAGACTTTCGGGCTTCTGACGACTCGTAACGACTGTCAAAGATCCACGAATGACAGCCGGGACCAACGGCTTAGCGTGCTTTCCGAGGCACGGAGGATTCTCAGTATGTAAAGATGGTCACCCATCCACTTGTAGCGGCATCTACTTCGCTACATGCGAACTACCGTCTGGTCAGAGGATCCTCCCTTTTCTATGGGGGATGAGTAAACTTTACACCCTGTTCCTCATGCCGCCAAATTGGTGACCCCGAATATGAACGTCAACGCAGCCTTCGTGCAACTACTTCAGCGTGACGTCATCATCATCATCACTCCCGCAAGCTTTCGTGAGGCGAGTCACACAGCCAGTCAGCACCCACGGCTTCAACGGGTATCCTGACCACCAGCATGCAGCGAACGCGCATTCGTGGTCATCACCCTCAGCCACAACCCGGCGCTGTACCACATCCGACCCACTGGATCAAGACGCAGCGCCACCCCGACTCACTGGGGAATCACCGCAGACAGTTCCGACTCACCGCGAACTATGCGGCACCCGGTTCCGACTCACTGGAACCACAGCTGGCACTGTGAAGCATCGCAAGATTCAAGACTCAGCCCACTATCGACCTCCGGTCTCCGGAGGGGAGTGATGTAGCGGCATCTACATCGCTACATGCGAACTACGCATCAAAGACCTGACGTCACACAGCATCCTGACGTCACACAAATCCTGCATCGCGAAATTAGAGTTTACCGCGCGATAAACATATATACAAGCTTCCCGACTTCAACCTCTGGGCAGTTGCCCGCCAGACATCACACCCGTCTGGTCGGAGGATCCTCCCTTTTCTATGGTGGATGAGTGAACTTTACACCCTGTTCCTCATGCCGCCAAACACTGACCAACTCCGGCAAGCGTAGCTTAACCTGATGGATCGACCAGTGCGGCTGTTGTTACTTAGCCACGAGCTCCTCTAAACAACACCTCTAAGAAACATATGTGGGTTGAAAAAAGCTGTTAAAGTAGAACGCCTTAAACATAGAACTGAAAGAGATTATGCATCCTTTATGATTGGGGTACCGGAGAGTAAATATGACGTATTATGTCAACCTGAGAATTGGCCAGTAAATGTTGAGTTCTTTGAATGGGTTTGGTTTCGTAGACCATACAAAAAACCAAATACCTCGGAATAAATCTACTATAGAACTGTATTATCAGAACGTAAGAGGACTGCGAACCAAATTAGAGGAGTTTTATATAGGACTATCAAGTTATACCTCGGATATATTTGCTATCACGGAAACTGGCCTAAATCAATCGAGCCAATTAGAATGTAATGCAGTTATCTGGGCTCCGCATGAAACTTACGTAGTCTTATGTTGGAGCGCGTACAAAATAAATTTATTGGATATAAATATATGAGGGAAAAATGGATACACCCCGTGGTGTATCCTTTTTATCCGTTGATGTATCCAACACTATTTATCTTAGGTATGGTCGGATATAATGAACTGAAGGTCAGGAGGCAACTCACACTGGTTACTTATATCTTTAAGATAATTAGAGGGAAGATACACAATGCGGATATATTGCGAAGGGTGGAACTAGTTGTGCCAGACGGGTATGTGGTCGTCGTCGTCGTCGGCCGCCATTGCTGGCGCTACCGCGCGCGCGATCTAACTTGCTGCGTGAGGCGCCGCTGACGAGCGCGGTCCACACTCTCAACCTCATTGCTGATGACATCGACATTTATTTTGTTGCGCTCTGGGTGAATTTGAAAGAATAGTTTTCTATAGAATTTGTTATGGTACAAGCAGTGGAATTTGTAAATTTTTAAGGGTACTACAATATCGCATTGAGTCTAGCCTGTAAGGATATTTGTATATTTGGATTGAATAAATAAATAAATAATTAAATAATGATTCATGACGACAATCTTCCGCCGGGAAAATGGCTCATGGGCAGAGTCATCGAACTACGAGTACATCCCGGTTCCGACGGGTTCGCGTGGTTACAGTAAAAACCAAAAACGGAACACTGAAACGTCCTATCACAAACTTATCCAAAACTCCCAGTCAACAATGAATCCTCGCAAATCAAAGAAGCAAATAGTGCGGGTTCGGGAGATTCTAACACAGATAAGCAGCCTGAAACAAGGAAAGTAGGCACTCGTTACAATATAGCGTCAGTGCTCACAGCAATTGTGTTATTTTTTTGTATCTTACCACAAAAAAATAACTTCCCAATGCGCACTTAACGTCACACAATTCAGAAATAATCAACATATTTACTTCGACAAACTAACAAACATGCAGATCGTACGAGACGACTGGAAACTAATCATATACCTACTACCATTTAGATCCTTATTGGGAAGGAATTACAGCACTCAACAAAAGTATAATGTCGCTAGAACAAATATGCAGCACAATCAAAGAACAAACATATTGTGACATAATAATAATGCAATTACGTCACGGGTACAATGAACTCGATTACAGTAATCATATGTTACTCAGTCAGCATGTTGCACAGCAAGCGAACAGGTGGCGGCGAGGTCTTATCGACAGTGTCGGGTACATAGCAAACGGCCTCTTCGGCATATTGGACGCTCGATTCGCGGAACAATACGAGAAAGATATCATTCTTCTTCGCAAAAATCAAAAGCATATTGCCTCATTTTGGCAAAATCAAACATCGGTCATAGAGGCAGAATTCAGTCTCATAAAGAGGTCGGAGACTACAATGCACAAACAACATAAAATGATTCATCAGCAATTTGCAAACGTCGAAAATACATTAGAAGTATTAAAAGCTGAAACTCAAAACATTTCGAGGACAAGTGAAGATTCTATGGGAGCTATAGTCGCGAGCAATCTATTACGCGACTAAGATTTACAGAACGCCTTAGTGGATACAATAACAGACATGTATCATGGTTGATTTAATCCACATTTATTAACAGCCGAACAACTACAGGATCAGCTGAGCAATATAGCTAGTTATTTATCGAATGACGTCACCTTACCTGTAGAAAACATTCATAAGGATCTTGCTCAACTTTTTAAACTTCTACGAGTCAAAGCAAGAATGCTTAAGAATTACTCAATATTTAAAGTACAAATACCTTTGATAAGCAGGGACACCTTTGAAATATTCAAGCTTATACCAATTCCTGCGGAGAAACCCAAAAACAATGTTATCAATTAAACCAGTGTCAGATTTTATAGCACTGAACCTAAAAAAGGATGCATACATTATCTTGACAGAAAATATCTATTCTATTTTTCCTTATGGCAATGGTGCCGATGTCGACAATTCTGCCAATGTCAATGTGTGGAGAAAACGTGCGGTGGGAAACAAAATAAAAATTGATAGAAGCTAAAATTAAATACCAGACAGAAAATATCATAGATTCCTGTCTATTGACAAACGTACACTTGTGTAACATTCATTCTCCAATTTACAAATTAAGACTTCTGCCAATCAAAGGCATCAAATTGTGAAGTCAATGTCGATCCGTGTAAAAATCTTTGGATAGAAAGCCATTCTATCAACAATTATATTTATTTTTGCTGCGGTCAATGTAATCTACGAACAGTATGTGGAGATCAAGTTACCGCGCATCAGCTGACTCACTCAGGACTTGTAACTATAGATTACGGCTGCATAATCAAATCAGATAATTTTGAAGTAATTGCGCATCAACAACGAACGAGCGATGTTAGTATCAGTGCTAATCTATACTCACCAGTCATTGCATCCATAAACCACGTTATAAACGTGTCTATTCCTCAAGATGTCTTAAACGACTCCAGCATAGAGAGCGATCGAGAGCTTCAAACGATTGAGGACAAAATCAAGATTATGAAAGAAAATGGATTGTTATTTGAGTCTCTCATCCCATGACATCCATCATTATACCGCGATCCACTGTATGATCGGCGTGGTAGCAGCACGTTTCTGAGTGTTCGTGTGGAGGCGCGCGCGCTCGCGCTGCGCCCTCGCGCCCGCGCCGGCAGTGCCCGCAGCGGACGGCGCGCTCGGCGGCTGCGCGTGCCCGGCCACGCAACGTGCATGTTTTGGGGATAGTGTAGTATATCAGTGTGACAATGAAAGAGCGAAGGTGGTAACAAGTGCGCGAGTGTTAGATAAAGCCACTTCCCCTATGTTAGGTTCTACAAGAATATCTAATTTGTGAACAGTGTGTTAACGATAGAGACACTAAGAAATTAGATTAATATCAAATCATTTGTTATAATTACTTTGTTTCTCAATTAATCAGTGGTGTCGTTATATCTTTTCCTCGGGGAGCACGTACAAACCCGTACAATATCAATTTTATCAATTTTATGCTGACATCGATGCGCAGCGAATTAATAAAATATACATGTTTGAGTTAGCAGTGAGTAGTCGCATAGCATCGGTTGGGTAGTAAAACCAAAAGGGCTCATTCGCTGCGGGTCGATCATTTATCGGTTTTGGGCGTTTGTGTTTTTCTTTATAACTATCAATCAATACACAAGTTGAACTCAAATCAGCTTATCATTTAAATGTACCTTACCCGTACACTACGTATTCATACAAAAACCGATAAAATAAAGTTGTTCTTTAATCAAAAAAGTTATTACATTCAAAGTACAGCCCTATACTTGCTTCATATAATGTACATATCGCAGCCATTTGGTTAAATAATCAGCTAATTGGACGCCTAAACCGTTCATTAAATGCCGGCATCCGATTAAATAGCTGCCGATTAGACACCTAGCCAAGTCATTGTTCGCAACGTTTAACGTTTAAGTTTTGTGTATTCATTTAGTTAAACTGGGTGATATACTCGTAGGTTAGGTTAGGTAAGGTTAGATGTGACCAACGCGCTATTTCCAAGTTGCTCGCAGATTTTTTTTCCCCAATTGAATCACTAGGCTGAGTCTTGGTCATTCATCTTCAAAGGGCTTTCAAGGGACTTTCAATACGCCAAGTTGTTAAACGTTGAATGATTCTAGTTCAATTATACGGCCTAGGCATCCAAATAGCTGGCTAATTTAACCAGATGGCTGCGACATACATGCTTGCGTTCACAGACGAATTTGTAATTAATAGCAGTTTCTAAAAATGTACTTCTGAACTTTGTGATTCAGATCTAAAAGGATGTAAGAGCCGAATCCGTGCGCGGTCACCCGGCTGCGCAAGACGAACGGCGGGGGTGGTGGGAGCGGTGGGGCCGGTGGGCGCGGGGCCCGCGGCCGGCATGGTGGAGCCGCACCTCGTGGGCGGCTACCACTGGGACTGCTCCGACTGGTGTGGCGGCGGCGGCGCGCTGCCCGGCATCAGCGAGGTGGCAGGCTCCGAGCGCCCCGACTCCTCCGAGCCCACCTCGCCCGCCTCGCTGGCCGCCAGCCCTGCGCCGCGCCGCCGCGCCCGCGCTTCGCGCACGCACCGAGCGCCCGACACCGACTCGGCGCCCGACGACGCCGACGCGACGCGTCTCACTGACGGTGAGTGTCTCGCGCCGGGACCTCGTCCCACTCGCCCGAGCCGCGCTGATCGGAGTGTTCTCTTCCTGGTTTCAGCCTCTTCTTACCTGCTGCACGCTGACGACTACGGAGTTCGAGCCGCGAGCGACTCGGAGCAGCTTCGGGCGCGCACGTTGCGCGAGCCAGACGCCGCCAGTCTCATCACGATGCTAGGTGAGAACCAACGCCGTCTCGTCGTCGTGCACCGCTCGCTTCTGCGAAAGTTCTATGATTCCGTCTATTCTCTGTCCGCAGAGGAGCGCAACTCGCTGCTGGGAGAGGACGACGACGGCTCCGGCAGTGAGCTGTCGGCGAACCTGTGCGAGATCGAGGAGTCAGACGCGGAGACGGAGACGGCGCACGGCGCACGCCACACGGACGTGTGACGCCGGCGCGCGGCCGCCGAGCCGCCACCCGCGCGCCCGCGCGGCGGTGCGCGCGGCCTATAATACGCGCGCACGACTCACGCACGTGCGATATAAACACTACCGACACTAGATTACTGCAGTGTGCAGAAGGCTGACGTACCTTGTATTATATTAATTATGGTAGAAATATGGATTGTATGACGTATCGTTGAAACTTTTACCGCTGAGATGTCACCGTCATACGAATAAGATTGGGGAGATTTTTATTGTAATATCAATATTGAAGTTCATAGTAAAGCAAACTATCAATGTTGCGCGATTGGTAAAAGTTGGTTGTGATTTTGGGACTTTTAATATAGATCTGTTATGGACCAAGCTACAGACGATTATTATCCCCGGTTGCTGCCTCTGGTTACTAATGTACACTTGTTTTAACGACTTATGAAAAAAAAAACGTATTTACATTCGATAGTTGGTCCATAAGGTAACTATAATAATGATGATTGAAAAAATACACGAATTAAAACAAAACAATGTATACCTAATGCACGTGATTGTAATTTGTATATAATTAAAGTGGACGTACGTGTTCCTTGTTCCTCAAGTGGTATGAAGAGAGGATTTAGGATTTATAGGACTTGTACATAGTATAAGTACATAATTACGAATTAGATAGATCATGTTGTAAATAATTTGTAAAAAAGTGATAAACGTTTAATTGTGTAACTTTCCTTTTCCACGATGAAATTCCGATGTTCGCCGGGATCACAAGTAATTTTATGTAATTATTTATGAAAGAGGGACGCACACAGCGACACGCATGAGACTGACGAGGATGATAGGTACAAAACGTAGACCTCGGACGAAGCGACCACGTCACTCGGTCCTCGCTATCGACAAAACACCGTAAGCAGTGACAGCACCTTGCTGTAACTATTTACTTAACCCTCAGTTATGTACAACAACATCCACATAATTATTGTATTGTATCACCTGGCTCATATTTTTTTGTAATTCGTATCATGTTAGATAGGGATTCTTATTGGATATCGCGATAACGTGGGGTGTGCGAGCGGTAAGACTGTGCGAGCGAGACGGCGCGGGGATATATTAATGAAATGGTGCTCCAATTGTAGTTTCATATCATACTTTAAACTGTGCATTTAAACTTCGAGTAGCCGATGCGTTCTCCTCCTAGATTAGTGTAAAATAAGGGATCTATTTTTATATGTACACAAAGAATCGCGGATGAGCCGCCTTCTGTGACGGCGAGCCGCGCGCTAGCTGAGTGCCGCGCGCCCGCGCGCTCTGACGTCACGCGTGCGGACGCTCGGCGGCTCAGCGCTAACTTATCTGTAACTTTTTTTTATAAAGAAAGGTTTATAAAATAAAAAATAAATTATTGAATCGTTGTGTAAATTTTGACACGACCAATAAAGACTAACTAAAAGAAACGTGGTGTTTTAATTTAATTAAACTACACTGGGAAGGAAGGGTTCCCCGATCTTATTACCGATGCTATGGACGATGGCAAGCTACAAAACAAAAAATACCTTTAAGGGGTGAAAAGAGGGGATTTCGTTTGTGTGAAAAATCTTATACCTTTAGTTATTAAACTTGAATCTTGGCACAACCTAAAAAAAAGTACTAGGCTTGCATGAATTCACGATATTATAGTATTTCAATCATTAGAATTGTTGTTCACAATTTCGGAGCAGTAAGTAACCTAACAAAAAGTACTAGGCTTGCATGAATGATAGTGTACGGGTAAGGTACATTTAAATGATAAACTGATTTGAGTTCGACTTGTGTATTGATAGTTATAAAGGATAGCACAAACGCCCAAAACTGATAAATGATCGACCCGCGGCGAATGAGTCCTTTTGGTTTTACTACCCAACCGATGCTATGCGACTACTACTTGCTAACTCAAACATGTATATTTTATTCATTCGCTGCGCGTCGATGTCAGCATAAAATTGATACAATTGATATTGAAAATTGTCTGGCATTAAACCCATTGAAAACCAAGTATATGTTGTTTGGTACGAGGCAGCAGTTGAAGAAAATACCTTCAAGCCTTAATTTAACCCTAATGGGTGAGCCTATTGACCGTGTGAACGAGGCGCGAAACCTTGGATTATGTATGGACAACAGCCTTAGATTTGAGAAACACGTTGCTAACTCCGTAAGAAACTGCTTCTATCGTCTTAAAGTGCTTTACAAAATGAGGCCGTTCTTGTCTGAAAAGCTTCGCGAACAGCTAGTCGAAACCCTTGTTCTTTCTAAATTAAATTACGCTGATACGGTTTACGGCCCACGTTTACTGGCTCGTACCGATCGACTTATACAAAGAGTTCAAAATGCATGTGCACGCTTCTGCTACTCTGTTCCCCCTAGAAGTCATGTCACCCCCTTTCTGAACAAACATTTCATTCTCAAGATGAAGTCGAGACGAAAGTTACATCTAGCGTGCCTGCTTTTTGGTGTCGTTAAGTCACAGAAACCGAAGTATTTGTACGACAAGTTTAGTTGGATGGCTAGTAGACGGGATTGCGCGCCCAGGCAATGTGCACAACAACTTTCAACACAGTCGCATAGGACAGCAGCTTTCAGAGGCACTTTCCGATACGCTGCATCTAAGGTGTGGAATAACATCCCACCACCAATAAGGGTACTGGGCACTATCCACACGTTCAGAACACGTTTACGGCAGTATCTGATAGATTCGCAACAGAAACTAGATATGGTCGCCCTGAATGTTTCACTTATATGAAATACAATACAATACTTAGCTTAAAACATAATTCATCTTACGTCAAAACAATATATTTGGTATGGTGGTTGCGCACGCTCGGCGATTTTCCATCCTTTACTGCCTGAAATGTCCTCGACTCGATGGCGTTGCTGTGCCATTCGCGGCGCCGACGTGCTGTCGCAGTTGTGAGACCTGTGGGAAACATAAACGGACACATTACTTCTTTTTCACCACCGCCATCTGGTACACTATTCAAACTTAACGCGTGTTTTCGTACTTACCCATTGTGCCTGGCCTACTTACGACTGTGAAGCATAGCCGGCATCGAGATCACATCATACACCCTTCATTTTCTTGTTCCAATAAAATCTTGGCCAAAGATTGCCGTAGACGATGCTTTGGTTTATGTGTACATCTTTCGAAAATGCATAACTAGAAGAAAAAAAACGGAATGGAGTTTTAATAAGGTATTTTACACTTACACGAGACTAACAAATACAGTTCAGCACAAGAAAATTATGGTAATACATGAATTATAATAATAATAATAATAAACATTTATTTCAGACCAGGTCCATATTCTTGTTAATAACAATATACTTAAAAACTAATGTTAGTACTCATCACAACACATTAAACAGAGACATGAAGCCGCATCCATCTCTGCAGCATGGGGGACTCCTCCCGATCTGCAAATACACACAGTATAGAGTTGGAACTACCACGAACGCGAGTGAGCAGGGAGGCACATCTTTTCCTTATGACAGCGGCAATTATGCTTACCTTCTTTTATTAACAGTGTACCTACTTCAAAGTCAAAGTCAAAGTCAAACAATTTATTTCAATTAGGCACTTAAAAGGCACTTATGAACGTCAAGTTAACAAAAAATAGAATTGATTCTAGTCGCCCCTTCCAAAAGGTAGTTTTCGTATGGAGAAGAATGGGCAAGAAACTCCACCGTTACTCTTTTAAAATGTTTTCACAATATTTTGCATACATGAATTATATAATTATATGTGAAGACGATGCATCTAGAATAAGATTACTATACCGCGATAGGTAAAAAAGAATGAAAAATAAAGCAATTACAGATAAATTAAATATGTGACAGATACATGGTGCTCACATATTTACAAACATTGTAAAATTATACGATATTCCTAACATTTTAACAAGTAATACTAATAAGTCAGTGTGTGAGTTCAAGAAATCACAGAATGTAAAATCAGTGTTATAAAAAATAACAACTACATAATTTAATAAGCAACCAGTTTGATTTTGTCTAGACTCTAAATTGTCCTATGGAGCAGGACCAGCATGTTTCCAAGCATTCTTATCTTGGATATAATCCTCTAATTTGTAATATGCTTGTTTACAGAGTGTACTTTTAATATGAGTTTTAAATTTTCTTTCATTTAATTGTAATATATCACAAGGTATTTTATTGTAACATTTAACACAGTACCCCATAAAAGATGTATGTACTTTAGATAATCTGAAAAATGGTTGATCTATTTTATCTTTATTTCTAGTATTAAAATTATGTCTATCGCTTATTTTATTAAAGATATGTAGATTTTTTCTTACATACATAATATTTTCATAAATGAATTGGCAAGGTACCGTCATAATATTAATCTTTTTAAATAGTTCCCTGAGAGATTCGCGACGATGTAGATTATAAATGGCTCTGACAGCTCTCTTTTGTAAAATAAAGATGGATTCAATGTCAGCAGCCCGACCCCACAGTAAAATGCCATACGACATAATACTGTGGAAGTAGCTAAAATAGACCAGACGCGCGGTTTCTACATCTGTTAACTGTCGTATCTTTCTAACAGCATAAGCGGCCGAGCTTAGCCGCCCCGCAAGAATTGTTATATGAGGTCCCCATTGTAATTTCTCGTCTAGCGTGATTCCTAGGAAAACGGTTTGATTAATAAATTCTAGTTTTTCTCCATTCAATATGATGTCACATTCGCTACTTCTAACATTAGGTAATTTAAATCTAATGCATTTGGTTTTTTTTTTACTTCATCTATTGTTATATGTACTTCACTTTCTGATTATACTTTCTTCACTATTTTATTATTATTTATAACTATTCATATGTTTTATTCAAACACTCCACAGTATTTTTTTTTTTTTTTTTTTTTTTTTTTTTTTTTTTTTTTTTTTTTTTTTTTTTTTTTTTTTTTTTTTGCATGACTTAAAACTAAATAGCAGTCGGTGTGGTGTATCTGTCCGCCGCGGTTGGCGGCCTGTTGCGCTTTGTGAGTGCACGAATCAATCTAGTCTAGCTAATCGTTAATAACAGGTTTTGCGTGGACAGTTCCTGTTGTTTTCATATACATATTTTTTATTTTTGTTTTTGTAATTTATATTTGATTACTAGTTTATTTATTTATTTAAAAGTATACAAATTATGTATTAGGTATGTTGAAACTGTTTTGTACTCGCCGTCACTTGTCCCTACATATAGGTTCATTAGAAAATCAGCGTCAGACAGCATGTGCCTGGCATTAATGCTGAAATGAACCTTTTTGGCGCAGCCGTGAGGCACACACTATTATTGTCAAAATATTATTTTCACTTTTTTTTATTTTGTATTTAGTGTTTCACAAACTGTGTCCAAATAAACATTATTCTTTCTTTCTTTCTTTCTTTATATTGTACGGGTTTGCTCGTACATGCTCCCCGAGGAAAAGATATAACGACACAACTGATTAATTGAGAAACAAAATAATTATAACAAATGATTTGATATTAATCTAATTTCTTAGTGTCTCTATCACCAAACACTGTTCACAAATTAGATAAGCTTGTATAAGAACCTAACATAGGGGAAGTGGCTTTATCTAACACTCGCGCACTTGTTACCACCTTCGCCCTTTCATTGTTACACTGATATACTACACTGTCCCCAACACACGCACGTTGCGTGGCCGGGCACGCGCAGCCGCCGGGTGCGCCGTCCGCTGCGGGCACTGCCGGCGAGGGCGCGAGGGCGCAGCGCGAGCGCGCGCGCCTCCACACGAACACTCCGAGACATGCTGCTACCACGCCGATCATACAGTAGATCGCGGTTTAATGATGAATGTCATGGGATGTTAGACTCTCATATAACAATCCATTTTCTTTCATGGTCTTGATTTTGTCCTCAATCGTTTGAAGCTCTCGATCGCTCTCTACGCTGGAGTCGTTGAAGACATCTTGAGGAATAGACACGTTTATAACGTGGTTTATGGATGCAGTGACTGGTGAGTATAGGTTAGCACTGATACTAACATCGCTCGTTCTTTGTTGATGCGCAATTACTTCAAAATTATCTGATTTGATTATGCAGCCGTAATCTATAGTTACAAGTCCTGAGTGAGTCAGCTGATGCGCGGTAACTTGATCTCCACATACTGTTCGTAGATTACATTGACCGCAGCAAAAATAAATATAATTGTTGATAGATTGGCTTTCTATCCAAAGATTTTTACACGGATCGACATTGACTTCACACTTTGATGCCTTTGATTGGCAGAAGTCTTTATCTCTGCTTAATTTGTAAATTGGAGAGTGAATGTTACACAAGTGTACGTTTGTCACTAGACAGGAATCTATTATATTTTCTGTCAAGATAATGTATGCATCCTTTTTCAGGTTCACTGCTATAAAATCTGATACTGGTTTAATTGATAACATTGTGTTTTTGGGTTTCTTCGCAGGAATTGGTATAAGCTTGAATATTTCATAGGTGTCCCTGCTTATCAATGGTATTTGTACTTCAAATATTGAGTAATTCTTAAGCATTCTTGCTTTGACTCGTAGAAGTTTAAAAAGTTGTGAAAGATCCGTATGAATGTTTTCTACAGGTAAGGTGACGTCATTAGATAAATGACTAGCTATATTGCTCAGCTTATCCTGTAGTTGTTCGGCGGTTATTAAATGTGGATTAAATCTACCATGATAGATGTCTGTTATTGTATCCACTAAGGCATTCTGTAAATCTTTCAAGTCGCGTAATAGATTGCTCGCGACTATAGCTCCCATAGAAACTTCACTTGCCCTCGAAAGTTTTGAGTTTCAGCTTTTAATACTTCTAATGTATTTTCGACGTTTGCAAATTGCTGATGAATCATTTTATGTTGTTTGTGCATTGTAGCCTCCGACCTCTTTATGAGACTGAATTCTGCCTCTATGACCGAAGTTTGATTTTGCCAAAATGAGGCAATATGCTCTTGATTTTTGCGAAGAAGAGTGATATCTTTCTCGTATTGTTCCGCGAATCGAGCGTCCAATACGCCGAAGAGGCCGTTTGCTATGTAACCGACACCGTCGATAAGACCTCGCCGCCACCTGTTCGCTTGCTGTGCAAAATGCTGACTGAGTAACATATGATTACTGTAATCGAGTTCATTGTACCCGTGACGTAATTGCATTATTATTATGTCGCAATGTGTTTGTTTGATTGTGCTGCATGTTTGTTCCAGCGACATTATACCTTTGTTGAGTGCTGTAATTCCTTCCCAATAAGGATCTAAATCGTAGTATATGATTAGTTTCCAGTCGTCTCGTATGATCTGCATGTTTGTTATTTTGTCGAAGTAAATATGTTGATTATTTCTGAATTGTGTGACGTTTAGTGCGCATTGGGAAGTTGGTATGATACAAAAAAATAACATGATTGCTGTAAACACTGACGCTATATTGTAACGAGTGCCTACTTTCCTTGTTTCAGACTGCTTATCTGTGTTAGAATCTCCCGAACCCGCACTATTTGCTTGTTTGATTTGCGGGGATTCATTGTTGACTGGGAGTTTTGATAATTTTGTGATAGGACGTTTCAGTGTTCCGTTTTTGGTTTTTACTGTAACCACGCGAACATGACCGTCGGAACCGGGATGTAGTTCGATGACTCTGCCCATCAGCCATTTTCCCGGCGGAAGATTGTCGTTATGAATCATGACAATATCATATACATTGAGGCTTTTTTTAGCTTGTCTCCACTTACTTCTTTCTGTAATTTGTGTTAGGTACTCATTCCTCCATCTTTTCCAGAGATCCTGTACAATTTTTTGTGTCAACTGCCATCGGGTTCTTAAATCCGTTTCAGTCTCTTGTATAGTAAGTAACCTTTGATCCACCTGTTAGGAAGTGAGCAGGCGTTAAAAAATCCACATCGTCTGGATCTTCTGTTAAAGCACATAATGGTCTCGTGTTGAGACACGCCTCAATCTGTGTAAGCACTGTATATAGTTCCTCAAATGTGAGGATCTGGTCACCAATAACCCTCTTGAAATGATATTTGAAGCTTTTAACTGCCGCCTCCCATAGGCCTCCTGCGGATGGCCATGAGGGCGCATTAAAACTCCACTCGATTTCCATATCTAATACTTCTGCTTTTAATTCTTTGTCTTGCATGATATTCATCAATGCTTGATATTCCTGCTGTAGTACCTTGTTAGCACCAACAAAATTGCGACCATTATCGCTATAAATGTGGCTAGGCGTCCCTCTGCGAGCTGCCATTCTTCTTAATGCTGCGATGAATGAAGTTGTGCTTAAATCATCTACTAGTTCTAAGTGTACTGCCTTTGTGACCATACACACAAAGACAGCTACATATCCTTTTGTGCTCTTGATACCTCGTCCTTTGCTTGCTTTGACGTAAATATGACCTGTAAAATCTACGCCTGTGTGTGTAAACGGACGGGATGGATTACTTCTAGCCTCCGGCAAGTGCCCCATAATTTGCTGTTGGCAGTCTGGATTTTGTTTTTTACATGTTACGCAACGACGAAGCTGCCTCTTCGTAGCGACGTTCCCTCCTAGAATCCAATATTTTTGTCTGATGAATCCCAATGTTAGCCGGGCTCCGGCATGTAACATGGTTTGATGTGCGTCCTCTATTATTAATTCTGTCAGACGTCCACTGTGTGGCAGAATAATAGGATGCTGCATGTCATGACTGATATGTGCCTTTTTTAGTCTCCCTCCGACTCTTAAGACATCATTTTCATCCAGGTAAGGGTTTAATTTTAACAATTTGCTTTTTGAATTTAGCTTTCCTTCTTGCTTTAAATCTCTTATTTCCTTCGCGAACTCTTCCTGCTGTACTTGCTTGATAATTTTTTGCTTTGCTTGATTGATTTCTGATAATGATAAATAATGCTTTTTTGCTTTTCTTTTGTAGGTCGTAATCTTCATCACTAATGCTAGAATACGTACAATTTTGCTGATTGATTGATATTTGCTTAACAGGTTTGTAATGATGCTTGATTCATACTTTGTAACAACGTGAACGTCTTCTTGCTTTTTTATTTCCTCGTTTGTTGAGTAGATTGCTTGATTTTCTTTCGTTGCTTCAAACTTACAACTCTGCAGTAAATGACGCATGCATATGCTTTTGTCGATGCGTCACAAAAGCCGTGTAACTCTACACTGCTTGCTGTTTCCGTACCGTACCATCTTGGTATATTAAATTTATTGATACTTTCTAATTCTTCTCTGATTTTGATCCATTCCTTGCTGATTTTATCTGGTACTTGTTCATCCCATTGAACATTAGTTATCCATGTTTCTTGAAATAAAATCTTCAACTTTGTTGTTACAGGCACAATCCACCCTAATGGGTCAAATATTTTAGACATGTCTGATAGTATGATTCTTTTAGTGATATTGGTACTTGACGGTTCAATCTTTGATACAAATGTGAAGTTATCATGTGTAGGGTTCCAACGAAGTCCTAATGTCTTAGTTAATCCTGCTTGATTAAAACTCTTGCTTTCTTGATTAGAATAGTCTTGATCTTCTATTTGCAGCAGACGACTATCGTTTGATGTCCACTTTCTCAAGTTGAAGCCTCCTAACTTCAGTAGATTCATCAAATCTTGCTGCAACTGTTGTGCTGTTGATAGGGAGCAGGCTCCATGAACCAAATCATCCATATAGAACGATTCTTCGACGACCTTGGCAGCTTCTGGGAATTTATCCCGTTCATCAGTCGCTAACTGTCTCAGTGTCATCATTGCAAGAAATGGAGCTGCTTTTGTGCCGTATGTTACGGTTGTCATTTGATATTCTTGAATTATTTGAGACGGGTTATCTCTCCACACAATTTTTTGTAAAGATTGATCTTCTGGATGTACCCAAATCTGCCTAAACATTTTTTCTATATCAGCCGTGAATGCGTACTGATATTGTCTCCATTTAATGATAAGAGACTGAAGGTCTTGCTGCAAATTGGGCCCCGTGTACATCAGGTCATTTAAAGTTTTATTTGTAGATGTTTTTGCGGAAGCATTGTAAACAACTCTCAGTGCAGTTGTTGCACTATCTTCGCGCAATACGCAATGATGCGGTAGGAAACATTCCGGTGTCTGATTGCAAGGTGAAGGTTTCATGTGACCTAAGTTTTTATATTCGGTAATGAATGACTTATATGCGTTAAATAATGAATTGTTTTTATGTAATTTCTTTTCTAAATGAATGAATTGAGCAACAGCCTTATTTTTGGACTGGCCTAATTTCTCCTCAAATTGTGTTACGAGTCCCACTTCGTATTTTCCGTCATCCAAACGACTTGTTGTTGCTTTGTAGTATTGGATGCACTCTTGATCTTCTGATGATAATGATTTTTCTTCTGTAACATCTTCTATCTCCCAGAATTGCTGAACTCTGTCTAAATCAAATTGTACGACGTTGCATATTAATTGAATTTTCATATTTCCACAAAGTATCCAACCAAGACGAGTTTCTTGAACAAGTGGAAGTGATTCGCTTAATCTGCACATGCTCGCTAAAAGAATATTCGAATATACGTCTGCACCCAACAAAATATCTATAGGTCGGCTGATGTTGTACTCAGGATCTGCTAGTTCTAAATTTTTCAGAAATGGGCATGCTATTTTAGGGAATGAGTATGATGGTAAATATTTTGTTAGGTTATTCATGATGAAAACATCGATATTAAATTGATATAGTTTGATTCTTGAGCTTGACATACAGTTTAGGTTCATCATACCTTTGGAACTGTTTTCTATTTGCCCTATGCCCGTGATTATGCCGTCACACCTTTTTTTTTTTTTTTTTTTTTTTTTTTTTTTTTTTTTTTTTTTTTTTTTTTTTTTTTTGAGTGTGGGAAATCATCAAATGACTTCTCCCGCTCTGGGCAGAGCGAGAGGGTATGTCAGACTTTTACTGACTAAAACCCACCCGTGTTCCTTCCGTTGCCTGTGTGCCGGGGCCGCGTTATCCCTTTCGGACAAACCCGCAACCCCAGCAGGCATTGGTCTTTCGACCCCGTCGGTTGGTGCTGACATCTCTTTGAGGCGCGCGTGGAACACAACGCGCCGTCGACACGGGCCTGGTCCTTATCGGACGGCGAGCTGCCCATTGCTCACCGTCCGCAAGCCCGCGCCTACGGTGGCCGGAAGTCGGCTCTGGACTCCCGACGCCCGGGGCGTCTCCTGCGGCGACTAGGGCCGCGAGGGCGTGCAGCTTGCATCTCCCTCGCGCGCTCCGCCTCCTCCTTCGCGAGCATAACTGCTTCGCAGAAGGAGGTGACGGCCTCCCATGCACTCTCGCGCCGAACCATGGCCTGAACCAGGGCCGGACGCGAGAGATCGCCGCCGCCGATCGCCTCCGTGAGGACACGGCGGTGCTCCGCCCAAGCCGGGCAGACCTCCACCGTATGCTCCACCGTGTCCTCCGGGCGATCCACACAGTGGTGACACCCGGGCGTTTCCTCCCGCCTAATTCGGAACAGGAACCTCCCGAAACAACCGTGTCCGATGAGGACCTGCGTCAGGCGGAAGGTGAGGACACCATGGCGCCTCTCAAGCCACTCCTCAAAGAGGGGACTTATCGCCGCAATTGTGGCGTGCCCAGCGCTGGGTTGCGACAATCGCACACTCCATGCCGCCATGAGATCCCGCCGGAGCTCTGTCCGCTGTGCCGTGATCTCTCGCGGCAGCGGAGTTACACCCCGGCGTTTCGCCTCCTCGCGCAACTCCCACATGTGCGCGAGGACTTTCGCCTCCAGATCCCATGGCGGTAGTCCGGCAAGGAGGCTCGCCGCCTCACGGGAGACCGTGCGGTATCCCCGGACCAGCCTGATGGCCATGACCCTTTGGGACGCGTTCAACCGCCGGGCCGGTCGCAGCCTCAATGAACGCGCCCACACCGGTGCCCCGTAAAGGGCCATGGACCGCACGACCCCCGCGTAAAGCCTCCGGCAGGAGGCGTTTAGACCCCCCAGGTTGGGCAGGAGCCGCTTCTAAGCAGCCCCAGCCCTATCCAGTTTGGGAGCCAAACGTCGGAAGTGCTCCACGAAGTTCCACCGGCTGTCGAGGACGAGTCCCAGGTACTTCATCGTCGACTCGACACCGATGTGAACCCCTCCCGCCGTAATCTGGGAACCCGACAGTGGCGCGTTCCGAGGACCATAGAAACACATGGCCTCGGACTTGTGCAAGGCCACCTCGAGTCCCAGTTGCCGGATCCTTTCGACGATTGTCGCAACCCAACGTGTCGCTAGTTCGGCCGCCGCCTCATGCGCCCTCCCCTGCACCAGGACCAGCGTGTCGTCAGCGTAGCAAACCACGCTGACGCCGCTAGGGAGGTCGGCGCGCAGCACCCAGTCGTAGCCGATGTCCCACAGATGCGGCCCCAGGACCGATCCCTGTGGGACACCGCACGACATCTCTCGCCGGTTCCACTCACCGTGGTGACCGGGGTAGATGACGGCCCTGTCCGTCAAATAGGCCTCGACCACTCGACAGAGGTAGGTCGGCATCCGGTGATACCGGAGTGCCTCCCTAATGCAACTCCAGGGCAGGGTATTGAAGGCATTGGCGATGTCAAGAGACACCGCCAAGACCACCCCACCCCGGGCAACAGCATCCCCCGTCGTGAGGGCTCGAACGCGCATGATGGCATCCACCGTAGAGCGCCCCTTGCGGAAACCATACTGGCTCTCCGCCAAATCCGGCCCCACTCGCACCAGCTGCCCGACAAGGCGGTCTGCAATTACTCTTTCAAAGAGCTTGCCCACCTCATCGAGCAGCACGATGGGCCGGTAAGCGGATGCCGTCACACCTGGATCGCTGAAATCCTAATTGCTGAGCAGCGTTCTCTGTGCTAAGAGACATTTGTGACCCCTGATCAATAAGAGCCCGTAGGGTCTGATATGTCCCATCTGCTTTCTGAACCTTTAGCAGTGCAGTTGAAAGCAAAGTTTCTTGCATCATATTTTGTTGTGTCACGTGCGAGTTGCCTTGATTTGCACGTTCTTGATTAGAACGGATGTTGTTTTGCTGTGTAGAAGGCGTCGAATTACCTCCTTGTTTTGATAATTCCTTTGAATACGATTCATGAAGCAATGTGTTGTGAAATTGGTTGCATTCGACGCAACGCTTCTTTGATAAGCATTCTTTGCCTTTATGATCATATAAGCAGTTTTGGCAATAATTCAAGTTAGCAACACATTGTTTTTTCTTCATTGGGGAAAAATCAGCAAATTGTTTGCAATAAAATATAGCATGTGCGTCATTGCAGACTGGACAGTTTGGCCAACTGTTTTGCAATTTCCTGTAACTTGTTGATTGCGAAACACCCTTATTGCTTGAATATCATTGCTTGAAATGATAATGTTTGGATTCTGATGGTTTATTGGTGTTTGAAGAATAGGATTTTTGATTATTGGTGTCCTGTTTTCTTCTACTTGCTTCCATGCTCGTGAACTTCCCCTCTAGAAAACCTAGAAATTCATTCAACTCGAGTAATTCTCGAGGTTGTTTGATAGCTGCGTTGTATTCACTGAATGTGTCCGAATCCAATTTCTGACACAGGATGTGCACGATCAACGGATCCCACGACGTTACGTCTACGCCGAGGTTCTGTATGGCGTTCATCGTTTCAAGCGCAGTATCATGGATTCGTTTGATATGATTAATTGATTCTTGCTGTGAAATTGGTATATTTAATAAAATGTTAATATGCGATGTGAATATCATCCTCTTGTTGTCATAACGATGGCTCAAGATATCCCAACTAATGATGTTGTTATCTGAGCTGATTGGGAGATGCTGTATGAGACGCTCTGCTTCACCTTTCACTTTTGACTTGAGGAACTGCATCTTCTGAGCCCCAGATAATGACGGGTTGCTATGAACTGCTTCTGTGAAGAGGTCCTTAAAAGATGTCCACTGATGGTAAGTACCGCTGAATGTCGGTATTTCTATTTTTGGCGTAGTATGCTCTCTATGTGAAATGGACGACATCTTCTTATTGATTGCTTTGATAGCATCGTTGTACGTGCTTTCGTATTTGAGATACATACGATGATACTCTTTATATCGGTCTCCCAGCTCACTGTCTAAGTCCCAATGCTGAGTGTCAATCTTCGCCCAGCGAGACCTTACCATACTTAACAGATGATCGAATTCCCATTTCTCCGCTACAGCATCCATGTTGATACTTGAAACGGTATGTTCAAAGGCCTTGAAGTTGCTCATCTGTTTCCTCATCATCTCATCCGTCTTGCTGTTTGATCCCTGAGACTTTAAGGGTTGACCTGAAGGTTGCTGTACGGTGCTTGAGGTAGTAAGAGGAGTAGCAGGCTTCAGAAGCGGTGTTGATGGTCTTTCCTCTGTGGGTTGATGATGCTGAATAACTGCTCTGATTTTTTTATATCTCTCCTTCACAGAATCAAATTCTTTCGACGTGAAGTAAGTATGCGATCTGGCATATTCGATGCTACACAATCTTGTATGATTCGATTGATACTCTTGCCAGCATGCATCCAAATTTTCTAACCTTCGGCGTATGTAGTCCGAGGTTTTGCGATCGGAGCCATCCTTTTTGAAGTTTGTGTAAACTTGGTCTATCTGATGGAGTAGTTGCTGTTGTTGGGCGAGAATGTCCTCCATTGAAGACATGTTGTTGATAGAAATGATAATAAATGGAACGATCTTACTTGATTGTCCAAGCGGGAGCTTTGCTGCTCACCAAATGGGGATCCCTGTTGATCTCTGCTGATTGCTGCTGCTGCTGTGTACTGCACTATTGCTGGCAGTACAAACACCTTCACTGCTAGTTCGCTTGACGTCACTAGTGAAACACTTTACAGTACTTGATTGCTACACTGTTATGTCCACACGCGACATCCGGCTCGAAGGACCAAAACTGATAAATGATCGACCCGCGGCGAATGAGTCCTTTTGGTTTTACTACCCAACCGATGCTATGCGACTACTACTTGCTAACTCAAACGTGTATATTTTATTCATTCGCTGCGCGTCGATGTCAGCATAAAATTGATACAATTGATATTGTACGGGTTTGCTCGTACAGATAGTATTCAATCATTATGTAGCATAACAATGATTTGGTTGAGGCAGACAGTTAGTTTACAGCCTGAATGGTTAACATACTTTTTATCCCGGCAGTACGTTTTCTTGGGATAATTTCCGACTTTCAAGCGAGCGAAGCTGCGGGAAAACGGTAGTAATAAATTATGTGAGAAACTATTCAAAAAAAATAATATTCAAAAGAGTCTGCGTTCAAGCTAAATCTAAATTAAAATCGGCCGCACACGAAGGGTTCGATACCACCGCCCAATATTTAGAAAAAAACATGCTTTGTACGAGGACCCTTTAATTTGTAACTTTATTTTATTTTGAAACCCAAAAAATATGCAGTAGGTACCTATTAAATATTGTACGGCGCTTTTTTTTTTTGAGTGGAAAATTATCAAATAACTTCTCGCGCTCTGGGCGGAGCGGGAGGGTGTGTCAGACTTGCACACACATGTGAAGAAGGCCATATGTGCAGAAGGAATTATTGCCAAACTTCCTTGTCTTCAACGTAGTATTTAATCTTATAATATGCTTTTCTGATAAGGACACTGATGTGGGTTTTGAACTTTCCATCGCTAAGTTCTTTAACTGACTTTGCCAACTTATTGTAAAAGCGAATACTGTTTATAACAAATGATAAGTATATTAACCATCACAAATTTTAAATATCGAAAAGATACATTTGTATTTCATAATGATACTGTGAATTAAAAATAAAACCTTTATTACAAAAAAAAACAACCGACTTCCAAAAAAAACACAAAATTCGCCCATATTTAAATAAAATACCTGATGAATCCACCAAACAAGTCTTCTATGAAAGTACTACAACCTTTAGTGAATTCAACGCCTTTTTGTTGCATCGCTGTGAGAGGGCACACTATAAGTATGAAGAACACCTTTTTTACCATGCTTCTGTAATACTGCGACTATGCATTACCATACCACCACCATTGCCTTCAAGGTTGCTGTTGATATAGTCAAAAATAACATGACACGGTCACTCGCCTCGAAGTGATAGGCAGGGGTGTACAGCACACTCTCTGACCCTCACCTAGCCAGCCATGTCCAATGTCTAGGTCCCATGCAACAGGGGGCGATCCGAACGCCATCAATGTTGCACATATTCGGCCTTATACTGAGAAAATCTGGAATTTAAAACAAACTTGAAACTGCCATTTAATGTCCTCTAAACTAGTTCCCAGTTGATTTCGACAGGGTGCCTCTTATCATCAGATATTTACAAATCTGATCTTCTTAACAGCCTGTATACATTTTTAGAATTGCTACCCTTGTGGCAATCTTCAAGATTGATGCCCCTATTTCCACAATAGTGACCACTCCCTGCTACCGATGTTTCATTATGTTGAGGCTTATTGTTAGAATTTCAGATTTTTGTTTCAGAAGTATCTGAATCCTGTCTGAATCTCTTCAAGGAAACTAAAGAGTTGAGCTCAAAAACTCAAAGCATTTATTTCAAACTAACAACTTACAGACACTTTTGAAATGTCAAAATCCTAGTAGAAATGTTAAGTGAATATTCTTTTAATTCAAAAAAATAAAAATCAAGATTGATTATTCTCAACATGAGGGTCAAATGCTGTTTCTCTAATCCTTAACCAAAACCTTAGTTTCATTAAAATAATTCTGAATCTGCATAGGGTGACCATACGTAGCAAGTAGAATTTTCTTAAGTATTGGTCATGTTAATGCTGATTCTTTAAGATTAGTTATTAAAGAACAGCTTGCTCCTTCAGATAATTAAATGGGTGGCCCCGTGCCAAATACATCACGGCCACACAAACTTATATTATCAACAATAATTTCAATCAATCAATGTGTGCTTCGGATTTTTCATAATCAAACCAAATTTAATTGAAACGTGACTTACATGGACTGCTTGTGTTACTTACAAAGATTAGGCATTATGAGAATTTCCATTTCCGAGGAATTTAAAACGACCCACCGACCATCACATTTTCCCATTAAGTTTTTCATTGATAACTTCACTGATCACTGGTTGTTATAGGTTTAGTTATTTCACTGATCTCCTCACTACCTTGCTCGTAATCCCACTTCTGATAAAGGCAATACGTCGTCTTTATCAAAGGAATACTTATTGTCTCGTTTGCGTGGGTTTGCGGGCTAGGAGATGTAGGTAATTAAATGAAACACAATAATATTCCGAATAATCACAAATCTGATCACATTGGGAAATTAACAATAATGTAAAGGACATTCCCCCAAGTACGTAAGACGCACGCGCACATCAATCAACTCACTGCACTGCAAGGGTAGTCTAGTCACCAATCACCATGACCCCCATTATCATGTGCGTGTGGTGTGAGGGCCACTTTGTTAAAACTCTTTGAAAATGTGCTTAGGATTTAGTGAACATGCACAGTCATTAACAATGCTGACTTCGATCCAACTTCGCGATCTTTCCTTCTGACATTTTTTTTTTTTGAGTTTGGGAAATCATCAAATGACTTCTCCCGCTCTGGGCAGAGCGAGAGTGTGTGTCAGACTTTTACTGACTAAAACCCACCCGTGTTCCTTCCGTTGCCTGTGTGCCGGGGCCGCGATATCCCTTTCGGACAAACCCGCAACCCCAGCAGGCATTGGTCTTTCGACCCCGTTGGTTGGTGCTGATATCTCTTTGAGGCGCGCGTGGAACACAACGCGCCGTCGACACGGGCCTGGTCCTTATCGGACGGCGAGCTGCCCATTGCTCACCGTCCGCAAGCCCGCGCCTACGGTGGCCGGAAGTCGGCTCTCGACTCCCGACGCCCGGGGCGTCTCCTGCGGCGACTAGGGCCGCGAGGGCGTGCAGCTTGCATCTCCCTCGCGCGCTCCGCCTCCTCCTTCGTGAACATAACTGCTTCGCAGAAGGAGGTGACGGCCTCCCATGCACTCTCGCTCCGAACCATGGCCTGAAACAGGGCCGGACGCGAGAGATCGCCGCCGCCGATCGCCTCCGTGAGGACACGGCGGTGCTCCGCCCAAGCCGGGCAGACCTCCACCGTATGCTCCACCGTGTCCTCCGGGCGATCCACACAGTGGTGACACCCGGGCGTTTCTTCCCGCCTTACGTGGAACAGGAACTTCCCGAAACAACCGTGTCCGGTGAGGACCTGCGTCAGGCGGAAGGTGAGGATGCCATGGCGCCTCTCAAGCCACTCCTTAAAGAGGGGACTTATCGCCGCAATTGTGGCGTGCCCAGCGCTGGGTTGCGACAATCGCACACTCCATGCCACCATGAGATCCCGCCGGAGCTCTGTCCGCTGTGCCGTGATTTCTCGCGGCAGCGGAGTTACACCCCGGCGTTTCGCCTCCTCGCGCAACTCCCACATGTGCGCGAGGACTTTCGCCTCCAGATCCCATGGCCGTAGTCCGGCAAGGAGGCTCGCCGCCTCACGGGAGACCGTGCGGTATCCCCGGACCAGCCTGATGGCCATGACCCTTTGGGACGCGTTCAACCGCTGGGCCGGTCGCAGCCTCAATGAACGCGCCCACACCGGTGCCCCGTAAAGGGCCATGGACCGCACGACCCCGCGTAAAGCCTCCGGCAGGAGGCGTTTGGGGGGCTGCTTTGAAGCGGCTTCAGCCCAACCTGGGGGAGGTTGGGCTGAAGCCGCTTCAAAGCAGCCCCAGCCCTATCCAGTTTGGGAGCCAAACGTCGGAAGTGCTCCACGAAATTCCACCGGCTGTCGAGGACGAGTCCCAGGTACTTCATCGTCGACTCGACACCGATGTGAACCCCTCCCGTTCCTTCTGACATGGGGCAACCTTCCTAGTACTCGGGGTTACGTCAAGTTGACAGCTGTCATATTCGTTCTAAAATCAAGTCCGTACGTTTGGCATCGTAAAACCTTTAGACGCGCCGTCAAACTTTTAAGTAACCATAGCCAATATTGGATTTGTTGTAACATCTCTAATTTCAAAAACTGGCAACTTTATTTGAGATTTTGAGACTTCCTGTATCTTTGGTACTTACTTTAACGGTGGCGCTGCACAAGACCGAGGCCGTGTTCTTCCACGGCCCTCGGCAGCGCCCCCCACCACCTGACGCCCACATCTTCGTGGAGGGCGTCAGAATTGAGGTGAAGGCCCAGATGAAGTATCTGGGCCTTGTACTCGACAGCAGGTGGCGCTTCGGTCCGCATTTTAGCGGGCTGTCGTCGCGCCTGCTGAAGGCCGCGGGCGCTCTCTCCTGGCTGCTTCCCAACTTGGGGGGCCCCAGCGCGCGATGCCGGCAACTTTACGCCGGCATCCTAAGGAGTATGGCCCTCTATGGGGCCCCTATCTGGGAAGAGTCCCTCCACAGGAGGGAGAACGCCGCGGCCTTGCGAGCACCTCAAAGGGCCATAGCCCAGCGGGCGGCGCGGGCTTACCGCACGGTGGGCTATGCGGCAGCATGCGCTCTGGCCATCACCCCGCCTTGGGAGCTCGAGGCGTGGGTGCTCGCCAGAGTGTACGAATGGACGGCGGAGCGGAGGGCGAGAGGAGTCCGCTCTGCTCCGGAAGAGCGGGAGGCCGTCCGGCGGGAGGCGAGGGACGCCATCGTTGTCCATTGGACGGGCGACCTCGCCACCGCAGCCTTCGGCCGCCGAACCCTCGACGCAATCGGGCCGGTCCTGCGAGACTGGCTCGAGCGTCCGCACGGGTTCCTCTCCTTCCGTCTCGTGCAGGTGCTGTCCGGACACGGTTCTTTCGGATCGTACCTGCACCGAATCGGACGGGAGGAGACGCCGTCGTGCCACGACTGTGGCGCGGCGGAGGACGCGGCGCAGCACACCCTCGAGGTGTGCCCGTCGTGGTCCGAGCCGCGCCGCAGTCTCGTCGCGGCGATCGGACCGGACCTCTCGCTCCCCGGCGTGGTTAACGCCATGCTGAGGGATGAGGGGTCCTGGGCGGCAGTCGCCTCCTTCTGCGAACACGTCATGTCCCAGAAGGAGGCGGCGGAGCGGGCGCGGGAGGAAGATCCTGCCGCGGCGCCGCTCCGAAGGCGGAGGAGGGGTCGAAGAAGACGTCAGTACGACAGTCATCTCCGACTCCTCCTCCAGGTGGAGGCCAGCGGGCAACGGGTGCGGGGGCACCCTTGCCTGTATTGCACAGACCTCCACTAGTGTCGGACGGGAATGGCCAGGTGTTCCCGGCCATTCCCGTAGCCCCCCAACCTGGGGGGCATGCGGGGCCCGCCAGCTAGGCGGGCATGCGCCGGGAGGGTTGTGGACGTAAAGGCTGAGCCGGTTTCCCATGACCCTCCCATCACGGCGATGCGGGAACACCGCTGAGTTTTAGTGGGTATACTGTCGCTTCTGACAGGAGTCCCACATACCCCGACTCGTCCCCCACGAGCCGGGGATGCGTAACGCATTTCTCAGCGACAAAAAAAAAAAAAAAAAAGAAAAAAAAAAAAAAAAAAAAAAAGGTTAGGTTAGGTTTTTTTTTTTTTTTTTTTTTTTTTTTTTTTTTTTTTTTTTTTTTTTTTTTTTTTTTTTTTGGCAGGAGTGGGAAATCCTCATGGACGCCCAGACTGCGTCACAGGTGACCCAGTCTGGGCAGTGCCGGACTCTTACCGGCTAAAACCCACTCCTGCCTTTGCTCAGTGTCCCTCTGACATGATCAGAGCCCTTTTTCCGCTTTTTAAAGATTATGATTTTACAATAACTTACATTTTTACAACAAACACACACGGAGAATTTCTTCTGCTAGACAGCCACAAACTTAAAACACAATTTTACTATCAATACTATTTTACTCTACATCATTATATCTATGCTATGTATATGTACTACTTATATTTTCCTATTTGTGAGGTTAACTATACCAAATCTCATAATTATATAATTAAATTGCCTTATACATTTATTTATTTATTAATTTTTTCATCTATTTTATTGTTATTATGATACTTTACCTATATACTTATTATATATTAAGTATCATATATTTTCTTAAACTACTTTATTTCTTAATTATTACTAAGCTTGCTATTTTGCTGCAATAATTTAAAAACGCTTTTCTCTTTTTCCCTTCAATTAGAGTTGGTAGATTCTGGGCAACCAGTGCGACTCCAAGTTCCTGCTCTGTTTCAAATCGCATTTTTGCGGTGATCGGGCATTCGAGCAGTATGTGCAGTACGGTTTCCTCCACGCCGGGCTCACAGGCGCACGATGGATTCTCTTTACACCTGAAGCGTTTCAGGTATGCAGAGAACCCACCGTGTCCCGTCAGGATTTGCGTGGTTAAGCTCGTGGGGGCCATCTTCCGTACCACACCGTACGCTACCACCGCGTCAGGGAAGAAGTATTTAGTGCCCGAGGCTGTGTCACCCGACCTATATCTCTCGTTCCATTCGTCAAGCGTCTCCGACCGGATTCTTCGCTTGACGAATGATACGGGACACAGGTCGTAATCCGGCTTCTTCTTCGACCCCAGGGCGGCTTCCTTCGCGAGCTGGTCGGCTCTCTCGTTTCCCTCCAAACCTGCGTGGGCCTTGATCCAGAACAAGGAGACACTCTTGTTCTGGAGCTTACAGTGTCGTATGGTGTCTCTGGTTTCCACGGCCAAGGGGTGGGGGGAACTTACGTTGATCACCGACTGAAGAGCCGCCATAGAGTCGCTGAAGATGCCGAACGTGGTTTCCTTGCGCTTGAGCACTTCCCTTAGCGCTCTTTGTAGAGCCAAGAGTTCAGCCTGATAGACGGTGCAGTAGGACGGCAAAGCAAGCTTGAGGGCCTTTGTTTCGGTGGTTCTATTCCACAACGATAGCGCCGCTCCGACTTTGCCCTCAATCTTGCTGCCGTCGGTGAAGATGCGCACATCGAAGTCGCTGTGGTTGTCATAGTGTTCCTCGTCTACCAGGCTTCCAAACTCCAGGGTCAATTGATCCGCAGGGTGCGGGGCTTCTATCACCAGGGCCATCCGCTCAACCTCCCTGCCTCCCAGTATGGGCTGAGGTACTCCCCTCTTGGCTCCGTAGAGCGCAGCCGCTTCCCGGATACGGAGGTCGAGTGGGAGTATCCCAGCCAGAACCAGTGCCGAGTTCAGGGAGACTGTGCGGTAGGCTCTGCACAGCTTCTGGGCAAACCCTCTCTGGATGACGTTTAACTGCTTCCTGACCCCCAACTTGTTGGCAGCAGGTGCCCATACACTTGCGGCGTACAGCACAGTCGGTTCCACTGCTGCGGTGTATATAGCCCTTATCACCTCCGGGTGCAAACCCCAACTGACCCGGGCTGCCCTGGCCAGCTGCTTGTACATTGCTATCGCCTTCTTACAGGCGATAGCTATGTGTTTGCTGAAGGTGAGTTTGGCATCTATAACGAGCCCTAATATTTTAACATCTTGGGACATTCCAATGTCGATCCCCCCCATGCTCAGGCGCGGCGTGTCATACTTCAGCCTCCGCGTTAGCACCATCGCACAAGTTTTGTGCGGTGCGAATTTTAGCCGATTTCTGACACCCCACGCACGAACATGTTCGAGAGCGGCATTGGCTTGTCCCTCGATTCCGTGTGCCGTATCGCCGCAAAACACCAACACCACATCGTCGGCAAATGCCTGACAATAGTCGCCTCTAGTCTCCAGCTGTTTCAGGAGCGGGTCAAGAAGCAGATTCCAGAATATAGGCCCCCCTATGGATCCCTGGACGCACCCTTTGCTGGTCTGTCTCCTGCTCTCCTCCCCTGCGTACCTCACGGTGACCACCCTGTCACTGAGGTAGCTGCTGACTACCCGTCTCAAATTTACAGGACACTTTTCCTCAGCCAATCGTACCTTAATAGCGGGCCACCACGCACTGTCGAAAGCTCCCTCGATATCCAGTGACACAAGCGTGATAATCAGCTTCTGTGCCAACTTTGCGCGGATGTACTGCACGAGGGTATAGAGGGAGTCTTCCGTGCTTTTTTGGGGCATAAAGCCGTATTGGCGAGTACTTATCGTAGGTAGCAAATAGAATTTGAGACGAGTAACAAGCATCTTTTCGTACACTTTCCCAAGGACAGGCAAGAGCCCAATCGGCCTGTACGACTTTGGTACGGTGTACGAGTCTTTGCCTGGCTTTCTGAGCACAACCACCGTAGCTTCCTTCCAGATCTTCGGGAAGTGGTGGTGCGCCAGGCATTTGTTCATGAGTGCCAGGAAGTATTCGGGGTTACATTTAATGGCACGAGAGCAAATATCGGCCGTGAAGCCGTCGGCTCCCGGGGCCTTTTTAGGGTTGAACGACATCATGGACCTATCAAGCTCGCTTTGGGTAAACGGAGGGTCATGCCGCTCATCATGACTCCAAGCGTTTACCGTCTCTGCCAGTCGTCGGGTTTGGCGATGATCCATGTTGTCGTCTTCCTCTCGGTCCTCGGGATAGAACGCCTCCGCCAGCAGCCTCACTGAGCCTTTTGCGTCCAGAAACTCTCCTTCCCACTGCAGTGGCAGATCTTCCGCCCTTTTTGTTATTCTTCCCATTACCCTGTAAATCCCTTCCCAGACCCCCTCTCTGTCCTGTTTCCCACAGAACTCCTTCCAGCTCTCCGCTTGGGCTTTCACCACCGCTGCCTCATATTCTTCCTTAGCTTCCAGGTACAGGTTAGGTTAGGTTAGGTTAGGTTGGGGTGCATGTTGAGAAGCCTCCCCGTGGCGCACCCTGGGCAACGTCGGCTCCAAGTGCCCACCAGGTTTTGGTGGACACTCGGGGCTGGCGGCTAATTCTCAACAAACGGGGAAGGGTCATGGTTCCAATCACCGATCATCCATGATGGTCGGTGAAGGGAACCAGGCTACAGTAGGTCGTACGTCTACTCCCCCTCTGCTTACAGAGGGAGGCGAGTTGGCGTACACTAGGGAGTCCCAATCCCAAGGTCTAGCGTGCCGAGGGGATGAATGGCCGGAGGGTTATCCGGTCGTTAGCGCAAAAAGGGACCTCACCCTTAAAAAGGAAAAAATGAACAAATGAAGGCTAATGGTAAAATTCCCCAGGCGGGCAACCTCCTCAAGGAGGTACAATCCCGCCCTTCTACGGAAGGCAGCCCCACCGTATCTGGGGGGGGCACCACTAGTCCCGTAGGTCGGCAGACCACCGCCGACCTTCGTCAACCAAGTCTTGCGTCGCAAGAAAAGGAGCTCCGGGTTAGCCTGGAGCGCCTGTGCGACGCAACAAAGCCGCTTGCCGTCGTCGACGGCAACAAGAGCCGAGGAGGCTCATGTCCGGAGAAGGACCGCCTGTCGGACCAGGACACACAGCTGGGAGGGAAGCGCTCGCGCAGCGAGCTCTCTTCCAGTGAGGAGGAGCTGTCGGCACCAAAATTTGGTACCGCGCAGAGGGGGCGGGGTCGATTACCGGACCGTAACTTACGGGGTCGCTTTTTGCGGCCCGCTACGCCGGTACCGATGCTGCTAGGGAGCGCGGAAAGCGACGGGACCCCGGGTGACCCCCCGAGTGAAGACTCCGCTGCGTCCCCGCTAATGCTTTGCAGCAACAAAGCGGAGGCAAGCAGCGCAAAGCGGATGCAGCGGAAGGCGGTGGCAGCTGACGAGGTCGGCGAAATGGCCCGACTGGCCCGAGAGCGACGCTCTGCTCAGGCGGCTGCTGGAGGGAGCCTGTCGGCGGTGGCGCTGAGTCGCCAAGTTTTGGACGGCGTGGACGTCGTCCTGAAGGTTGCCACAAAATCTGGCAGCCTGAAGGGCACGTTCACGCGCGCTCTGAAGGAGGCGGCTGGCGACATCAAGGAGGCAGTTGGGGTCCTCCTTAGTCGCACAAGCTCAGACGAGACGGCGAAGCTGTGGGAGGAGAACAGCCGTCTCAGATCTGAGCTCGAGGACCTCAAGCGAGAGCTTGCCGCGCAGAGAGCGGAATGGCAGCAGAGGCGTCCTGCGGCCACCGGTTCCGCTCCCGCTCCCGTCGTTGCTTTGACACCGCCGGCCCCGTCGTCGACCCCGTCATCGGTCCGTACCCCCGCACCTGCAGATGCAGAGATCGAGAAGATCGTTCGCATCTGCATGCTGCAGTGTGGGGGTATGATGAATGCCCGTCTGCTGGGCCTGGAGTCGAGGCTCCTCCCAGCAGAGACTCTCCGGCCACCGCTCGCTGCGGATAGGAGGAGGAAGGAGGAGCCCGCTAAGGCCAGGGCCAACCCGCCAGCTCCGGCAAAAAAGCCCGCGGCGAGCACGCCCGCGTCCACTTCCCGGACGGCCGCGCCACCGGCAACCACTCTCTCGGCGAACGCGTCCGGGTCCACCGCGGATACCTGGACGACGGTCGTCAAGAGGGGCCGCCGTAAGAAGAAGACGGCGCCGCCACCACCGGTACCCGCTGGAGCACCGGCACTGGCACCCAAGAAGGCTCAAGGGCCGCCAAGGGTCAGAGCCCCACGCTCTGCGGCTGTAGTTATTACGCTGCAGCCCGGAGCCGTCGAAAGGGGCGTGTCCTATAAGGCGGTCCTTACAGAGGCAAAAGCCAAAGTCGCGTTCCCCGACCTTGGAATACCGTCCGGCCTCAGAGTGAGGCAGGCGATTACGGGGGCGCGACTTCTTGAGGTGTCGGGTGCCTCTAGCGGCGAAAGGGCGGACGTCCTGGCCGCCAAGCTGAGGGAGGTCCTCAATCCGGAGGACGTTCGGGTGTCCAGGCCCATGAAGACCGCGGAACTGCGCGTCGACGGGCTGGACGATTCGACGACTCCGGCTGAGGTCGTGGCGGCCATCGCCCGTACCGGGGGATGTCCGGCCGAAGACGTCCGTACGGGCGAAGTTCGCGTCGATGCCTCCGGGCTTGGCGCGATCTGGGTGCGGTGCCCGGTGGCGGTGGCGAACAAAGTCGCCGACGCTGGGCGTCTTTTGGTGGGGTGGGTGGCAGCGAGGGTGAAGCAGCTGCAACCCAAGGCCTTGCGGTGCTACCGTTGCCTCGACATTGGGCATGTCAGGGCACGATGCACCGCCGAAATAGACCGCAGCGAGCAGTGCTATCGCTGCGGTCAGGCCGGCCACAAGGCGGCCCAGTGTTCCGCGGAGCCAAACTGCAGCCTCTGTACAGCTGCAGGGAGGCCCGCTGGACACAGAGCGGGCGGAAAGGCCTGTGGCGCACCCGCCACATCAAAGAAGAAGAAGAGAGGGGCTGTCAAGGCTGCCGGGGGCTCTTTACCCCCCCCGCAGCCTGGCTGCCCTTCGGCCGACTCCCGGCCTAGGAATGGTGCGGAGGGGATGGATTGCGCTTAATGGCGCTGTTCCATTTCCTCCAGGGCAATATCAACCACTCTGCTAGAGCTCAGGATCTCTTGCTCCAGAGCATGGCAGAGTGGTCGATTCACGTGGCTGTGGTCGCCGAACCGTATTTTGTCCCCCCCAGGGATAACTGGGTGGGAGACTTGGACGGTTTGGTGGCCATCATTGGCGGGGCTCTTGTCAACCCGTCCCGAGGTCACGGCTGGGTAGCCGTCCTCGCGGACGGCATTGGCACGGTTGGGGCGTATTTTTCGCCCAACAAGAGTCTCGCCGACTTCGAGAGGTTCCTTGTCGAGTTGGGTGCCGTCGTGGGCCGACTCCACCCTCGCCCGGTGCTGTTGCTGGGGGATCTCAACGCCAAGTCTGCGGCGTGGGGATCCCCTGTGACCGATGCTAGGGGCGAGGTGCTGGAGGAGTGGGCGGTCACGACTGGCTTGACCGTCTTAAATCGGGGCTCGGTCCACACGTGCGTGCGGCAGCGGGGCGGGTCTATAGTGGACGTCTCGTTCGCTAGCCCAGCTGTCGCGTGCCGTGTCCACGACTGGCGTGTCGCCGTGGAGGTGGAGACGTTGTCGGATCACCGATACATCCGTTTCGACGTCTCCGCCCAGACCACCGGCGGCCGCAGTCATGCGGCCCCGCGAACGGACGGTCCGCGCTGGGCGCGTAAGCGCATCGACAGGGAGCTTCTCGAGGAGGCCGCTATTGTCCAGGCCTGGAGCCGGGAGTCGGCAACGACCGGACCCGTCGACGTCGAGCAGGAGGCGCTGTGGTTCCGCGGGGCGATGACGCAAATTTGCGACGCGTCCATGCCCCGGGTCCACGCACAGTCCGCACGGCGCCAGGTGTACTGGTGGACCGCCGAGATCGCGCAGATGCGCGTCGCGTGCGTGGCGGTTAGACGCCAGTACACCCGATACCGGAGGAGACGTCGTCGGGTCCCTGACGAAGAGGCCGCGCTGTATGAGGTGTACCGCGCGGCCAAGGAGACTCTGTGGCTGGCCATCGGTGAGTCGAGGACGCGAGCCAGGGAGGAGATGTTGGAGACTCTAGACGGGGATCCGTGGGGGCGCCCTTATCGCGCGGTTCGAGGGAAACTTCGAGCCGCGGCGCCTCCACTTACGGAGAGTCTCCAACCCGAGCTGCTGGAGGAAGTGGTCGCAGCCCTCTTCCCGGCAAGAGCGGAGCATACTCCGCCGCCGATGGCTTTGCCCACAGCCGCAGAGTCTACGGAGGACGAGAACGCCATCAGCGTCCCAGAGGTGACACAGGCAGAGATGAGGGCAGCCGTGATGCGGCTCCGGGCCAAGAACGTGGCTCCGGGGCCCGACGGGATCCACGGCTGCGTGTTAGCCCTCGCTCTGAAGGAGCTTGAGCCCCAACTGAGAGGACTCTACACAGCGTGCCTTGAGCGGGGCCAGTTTCCCACTTTGTGGAAATCTGGTCGTCTGGTCCTGCTCAGGAAGGCGGGGCGCCCTGCGGACTCGCCGTCCGCGTACCGGCCCATAGTGCTGCTTGACGAGGTGGGCAAGCTGTTTGAGCGTATCATCGCAGCCCGCCTCGTCGGCCACTTGTGCAGAGAGGGGCCGGACCTGGACGACAGTCAGTTCGGGTTTCGGCATGGGCGCTCCACGATCCACGCTGTGTCGCGGGTTAGGGTCCTGGCGGAGGAAGCGGTGTCCCGGGGCGGGGTGATGTTGGCGGTGTCCTTGGACATCTCCAACGCCTTCAACACCCTGCCCTGGAGTTGTATTCGGGAGGCACTGCGGTATCATGGGGTGCCTCCCAACCTCCGCCACATCGTTGGGGCTTATCTGTCGGAGAGGTGTGTCACCTACGTGGGACGTGATGGCGGAAACCAGCGCCGCATGTCGTGCGGTGTTCCACAGGGCTCGGTTTTAGGACCGCTCCTGTGGAACATCGGGTACGACTGGGTGCTGAGGGGCGAGCTCGGTGCCGGGGTGGACCTGACGTGTTATGCGGATGACACGCTGGTCACTGCCCGGGGGAGCTCGCACAGGGAGGCAGCGTTGTTGGCGACGGCTGCGGTCTCACAGGTGGTGGGCCGCATACGTCGCCTAGGCCTGGAGGTGGCCCTCAGCAAGTCGGAGGCCATGGTGTTTCATGGCCCCCGGCGGGCGCCGTCACCCGGCTCACACATCGTGGTCGGGGGGGCTCGGATCGCTGTCGAGTCTACCATGAAGTACCTAGGATTGGTGCTCGACAGCCGGTGGGACTTCGGGCCCCACTTCCGACGGCTGGCGCCCAAGTTGCTGGGCGCTGCTGGGGCGCTGTCAACGCTGCTTCCCAATCTGGGGGGCCCGAGCGCCGCTTGTAGGCGGCTCTACGTGGGGATCGTGCGATCGATGGCCCTTTACGGGGCCCCGATCTGGGCTGCTGACCTGACGGCCGGAAGCATCGCCGTAATGCGCAAGCCGCAGAGGGCGATGGCCGTCAGAGTCATCAGAGGGTATCGCACGATCTCCTACGAGGCGGCTTGTGTACTGGCCGGATCCCCGCCCTGGGACCTCGAGGCGAAAGTACTCGCGTCATCGTATCGGTGGCGCGAGGAAGCGAGGGCGCGGGGCGAGCGACCGATGCAGCGACACATGGAGCTGCATCGGTCTCAGCTTCGCGAGGTCCTGGTGGCGGAATGGCGGGACAGGCTCTCACGCCCTACCGCCGGCCTCGACATCATCGAGGCGGTCCGGCCGGTGCTCGAGCGCTGGCTCGGGAGGAGGCACGGCTCCCTGTCGTTTCGGGTGACGCAGGTGCTCTCGGGGCATGGTTGCTTCGGGAAGTACCTGTGTCGCATAAACAGGGAGCCGGACGCCCGGTGTCACCACTGCGTCGACTGCCGGGAGGACACGGCGCGGCATACGCTGGCAGAGTGTGCCGCTTGGGAGGAGCCACGCCGTGCCCTCATCTCAGAAGTAGGCAGTGACTTGTCGCTGCCGGCCCTAGTGAATGCGATGGTCGGCAGCGGCGAGTCCTGGGACGCGGTGGTTTCCTACTGCGAGACGGTCGTCTCGCAGAAGGAGGCTGCGGAAAGGGAGAGGGAGATCTCGTCCACTCACCCGGCCCGCAGCAGGCGCACCGGGCGTCGGCGGAGGGCGGATAACGCCCTCTTCCAGCCCCCCTAAATGGGTCCAGGGGCGACGGACTCGGGGACGTTCGTCGCCCCCCACACATCAGGACCCGAGGTGGCGGCGCGTAGTGTTCCACGCGCGCCCCTCTTAGACGTCGGGGGGGGAGTCAAACACCTCACTCCCCCCCCTGACCCGAGGAGGCCCGCGGTGGCGGGCCGGCACCAGCCGGGGGTTGCGGAAGATTTCAAGTTCCCGCGACCCCCGGCGTAGGTGTGAGTTGGAACACCGGGGTGGTTTTTAGTCAGTAAGAGTCTGACAGACCCCTCCGCCCGCCCCACGGCGGGGGACATCCATGAGGATTTTCCACCCCGGAACAAAAAAAAAAAAAAAAAGGTTAGGTTAGGTTAGGTTAGGTTTTTTTTTTTTTTTTTTTTTTTTTTTGGTTTAGCAGGAGTGGGAAATCCTCATGGACGCCCAGACTGCCTCACTTATGAGCCAGTCTGGGCAGTGCCGGACTCTTACCGGCTAAAACCCACTCCTGCCTTTGCTCGGTGTCCCTCTGACATGATCAGAGACCTTATTTGGCAATGATATAATTTTATTCGTTTCTTTTAGGTTTTTATTTTGGTCAGTCCTGTTTTAGGAAGTGGAGTATTCCTGGAAGCAGTTGCCTCGCTAATTCAAGTTTTTTTTTTCTGTATCTATATTACTGTAACTTATTATTTTTTGAGCTAACGTTTTACATATCTACCTAATAATTTATTAACTTATTTCTCTATTTTATTTTTGTTTTTTATGTTTATTTATGAGTCTATCTATGCTAATACCTATTGTATTTCATCTTTCCTTTAATTTATTCTATATTTATTATATGGCTATGCTAATATATAATCAATATATCATATAGACATTATTTATAATCTATTTATTTTTATTTTATGACTTCTAGTTAGTACTTTTAAATTCAAATTTTTGTGTTTGCTTTCCGTCAATCTTGGCAGACTCACATCTGCTATTATAAGTACCTGCATTTCTCTGGGGAATTTCCAATTCTCGAACGGTACTACCGCGTGATAATAATTTTCTTTTTGTTTCAGGTACTGCTCGATGACCTGCGTACTCCAGACCTGTGCATCTACGAATCCGATGGACCACAACGGCAAGGTAAGTTTGTAACTAATCCTTTCTATAGTATCTGTATTAATGTATAAACTAATTACTGAATCTATTTTATGGTTAATTGTGTGAAGTTCAAATGAATTTAATTTAGAGACGGCTTTTAATTGGGCCAATTTCACATGAAATTGGCTCCAATTCGCTTGTGTTGAGTTGTAATTACTTGAGGTTAATAGTGAAAATGATAAAAATGAAAAAAGTTTATGTATGAAAAATTTTAAAACAATACCGCTGTGGTCTGATCGGGTCTTATTTCCGGAAAAGGCTGGCTGCACCTTAGCAGTACGCCACCGATAGGCGTGCCAATGCATCCCATTTGAGGCGTATCGGGCACTCATTGTCAAAGGCGGTGTGGCCAGTCTTTTCCATTTTGGCCAAAAGACAGTTGTGGCACTTTGGAGCCTCCTCTGCCATCCTTGAAGGACAATCCGCCCGCATGTGGGGCTCTCCACAGTGAATGCAGAGGTCGGCGGGCTGCGTGCACAGTTTACGACTGTGGCCGAAGCGCAGGCAGCGAGTGCACTGCACCAGTGGTGACTGATCCTGCACTCGCACTCGCTGCAGGTCAATGTGCACGCGACCCGCCGTAGTCAGCCTCTGCCATATGGTAGGGGACACCTGCAGAATGACATGGCACATGTGGGGGTTCCTCGTCCTTCGACGGTACTTCACCCCCAACCTCAAATCCTCTGCAGGAATATCCCCCACCAGATGGGTGTTTTGCCGGTGTAGGGCTTGGGTAATCTCCGCATCCGTGTGGCAGGAGAGGACGTCCTTGATGACAATTAGTGGATCTTTGTTTTTTACTTCCTCCACCACAAGATTGCCCGACTTCCTTATACGGTCCGCCACCTTTGCCATCTCTTCCTTCGTCCTGAAAGTGACCACCACCTTCTGGTCCCTGACCTTGCGCAGCCGCTCCACCCTAGTGCCCTCATTTCTGGCATCGACCGCCGTCCTGAGCTTCTCGATAACCTCTTCACCGGTGTCCTGATCATTGGTAGATGATACGAACACCGAGTGAAGAGGCTTTTGAATGCTCTGCTTCGGACTGACGGCGGCCATCTCCGCGAAGGTCGGACCTTGGCCTGCCACGTAGCGAGGGGCCTGCTCGAGTTGCTCCGATAGAGCTCGGGTGTGCTGTTGGCACTCCTCCAATGCTTGTTTGTGGTCTTTGAGGCCTGCCACAAGGCACTGCATCAGCTCCGTCGGCTCATTTGAGGCCAGTATCAATGGCGCAGGTGTTGGTATGGCTGCTGGAATTGCCACAGGTGCGGATGTTGTAGGCGATTTGTTCCGCTCCGACTCTTTCACCAGCTCATAGAGTCTGTTAATGGCGTCGAGCACCGCCGTCTTGATCTCAGTCTTGAGGTTGCGAGAGCTGACCAAATGAAGCTTAGCTTTATTCAGACAAGCTCTCGCCTCCGCTGTAAGACTGCGGTACCCGGACTCTGTCATCTTTGACGGTCTTGCAGTGTCCACATTTCCTCGGCGCGTCTCCAGAGTGCTGGTGGTAGGTGGTGTGGCGTCACGCTTTAGGATGACCGGGGACTTAGCCTGGGACTCAGGTTTCCCGGCCTCCCATTCCCCGATGCTACGCCTCACACAGGGAAGCGAGGGTCCAGCCTTCTCTGTCGAACGCGGTGAGCCCCTGGAACCCGACGAACTCACGTCTTTGGCCGGAGTGCGAAACATGGTGGTGGTTTTATTAAAAGTCAAGTTCATAAATTTGACAAGTCAGAGGTCACTGGTGTTGCTTTTGTGTCCCTGTAAAGGGGGGAAAACGCAAAAGCAACAAAATTTATTTTAATTTATTTTAATTTAATTTAATTTAAAATAAGTAGTCGTACGGTCGAATGACCATAAGGTCAGTATTAGGTAAAAAATTTAGAGTTCCGTCAAAATGATGCTTAAAGCCGTTAAAACACGTTGTTTAAGGCCTGGTCTATGGTGAGAGGACTTAGATGTAGTAACAAGAGAGTGAAACGAATTTTGAAAGTTATGCAAAAGTCTAAAGTTTACCTGGCTAGTGAGTAAAGGGTGGGTGGGAGGGCAATTTTTCAAATTTCTATGTTGGCTAGGCGCACGTGCGAGGTGTCAAAAGACGCGTCTCCGCGCGGGCTAGCGTTCTGTGATGTTACTGGAATTTATGCAGAAGAAAAATTTTGACTTTTGGTCAAAAAACGGGTTTTTCGACCGAAAAGTATGTTAAAACCGGGAATTACGACTACCAAACGGGACTCGAGCACGCGGAACGCGCACCAGAATACAGGTAAGGCAGGAAAGTATCTATTTAAACTAAAACAAATGTGGTTTTGCAGAGAAATTTTGAGATAAAAATTAATTTAATTTTTCGTAAAGAAAAATATTGAAAATTTTTCTATGTCCTGAAGCGAAAAAATATTTTCGCGTAAAAGTCAATTAAGATTAGTCAGATAGTAGGACGGAACCTATTTAAGATCAAATTGGCTGAAAACAGCTTCAAAATGCGTCACCTGGATGCAAAGTTATAACGGTTTGCTGTAAATACTGTTCTCCTAAGGTGGATTTCGACTATGTATGAATTTACTTGATTTTAAAGATTTCAAATTTCTATGGTAGCTAGGCGCACGTGCGAGGTGTCAAAAGACGCGTCTCCGCGCGGGCTAGCGTTCTGTGATGTTACTGGAATTTATGCAGAAGAAAAATTTTGACTTTTGGTCAGAAAACGGGTTTTTCGACCGAAAAGTATGTTAAAACCGGGAATTACGACTACCAAACGGGACTCGAGCACGCGGAACGCGCACCAGAATACAGGTAAGGCAGGAAAGTATCTATTTAAACTAAAACAAATGTGGTTTTGCAGAGAAATTTTGAGATAAAAATTAATTTAATTTTTCGTAAAGAAAAATATTGAAAATTTTTCTATGTCCTGAAGCGAAAAAATATTTTCGCGTAAAAGTCAATTAAGATTAGTCAGATAGTAGGACGGAACCTATTTAAGATCAAATTGGCTGAAAACAGCTTCAAAATGCGTCACCTGGATGCAAAGTTATAACGGTTTGCTGTAAATACTGTATTGCTTAGGTGGATTTCGACTATATATGAATTTACTTGATTTTAAAGATTTCAAATTTCTATGTTGGCTAGGCGCACGTGCGAGGTGTCAAAAGACGCGTCTCCGCGCGGGCTAGCGTTCTGTGATGTTACTGGAATTTATGCAGAAGAAAAATTTTGACTTTTGGTCAAAAAACGGGTTTTTCGACCGAAAAGTATGTTAAAACCGGGAATTACGACTACCAAACGGGACTCGAGCACGCGGAACGCGCACCAGAATACAGGTAAGGCAGGAAAGTATCTATTTAAACTAAAACAAATGTGGTTTTGCAGAGAAATTTTGAGATAAAAATTAATTTAATTTTTCGTAAAGAAAAATATTGAAAATTTTTCTATGTCCTGAAGCGAAAAAATATTTTCGCGTAAAAGTCAATTAAGATTAGTCAGATAGTAGGACGGAACCTATTTAAGATCAAATTGGCTGAAAACAGCTTCAAAATGCGTCACCTGGATGCAAAGTTATAACCGGTTAGGTTTTTTTTTTTTTTTTTTTTTTTTTGGTTTAGCAGGAGTGGGAAATCCTCATGGACGCCCAGACTGCCTCACTTATGAGCCAGTCTGGGCAGTGCCGGACTCTTACCGGCTAAAACCCACTCCTGCCTTTGCTCGGTGTCCCTCTGACATGATCAGAGACCTTTTTAAGACAATATTTTCAGATTGCAGCCGTTGTGTTTTATTTAATTTTATGTCAGTCCTGCTGTTAGGAAGTGGAGAGTTCCTGGAAGCAATGGTCTCACTTCGTCTAGTTAATTCTGTATATACTTTTCTAATACCTTTTATTTTAACATTTAACATCTTACACACCAAATAACCTATTGACTTATTAACTTATTTCTATATTCTATTTTCTTTTATATGTTTTTGAATTTTAGAGTCTACCTGTTCTTACACCTATTATTTTTTTTTTTTTTTTTTTTTTTTTTTTTTCTTTAAATTAATCTATATTCTTTATTTATGATATGGCTATTCTAATATATATACAATATATCGTATAGACATATTTTCTTGTTCTATACCTACGTTTATTTCCTATCCTATCAATTATTGTTACTACTAATTTAATTAAGTGTTGTCCTTGTTTACTTAATAATAATCCTGACAGACTCAGAGCTGCTGTTTTAAAAATAGTTTCTGATTGTAATTTGTCCGGTTTCGTCCTAACGTATTTCCGGCTCTTATCCTGTGCTCTTTTCTGTTTCAGGTACTGCTCGACGACAGCGCTTCGGATACGGCTTCTCAAAGTGTAATCGTGCTTATTCGTAATATCAAGCGCGTTTGACCACAACGGTAAGGTAATTTTGATATTAAATTTGGGTGAGTTTAGTATGGTATCTGCTTTTAATTGGGCCAATTTCTCACGAAATTGACTCCAATTAGCTTGTTGTTTATCACAATTGCATTTATTTCTAAATTTGTTTGTTGATTTGATTTTCTGACTATTAATTTTGAAGACAATACCGTTGTGGTTCTTACTTCCGGGGAACGCTGGATGGACCTCAGGAATACGCCACCGACAGACGCGCCAACGCGTCCCATTTAAGACGTATTGGGCACTCGTTGTCGAAGGCGTTGTGGTCAGTCCTGTCCCCTTTGGCCAAAACGCAGTTGTGACACTTTGGTGCCTCCGCTGCCAGCCTCGACGGGCAGTCAGCTCGCATGTGGGGCTCACCACAATGAGTGCAGAGGTCGGCGGGCTGTGTGCACAGTTTACGGCTGTGGCCGTAGCGCAGACAGCGAGTGCACTGCACCAGTGGTGACTGGTCCTGCACGCGCACCCGCTGTAGGTCAATGTGCACACGACCCGCCATAGTCAGCCTCTGCCAGACTGAAGGGGACACCTGCAGGACGACGTGGCACATATGAGGGTTCCTCGTCTTACGACGGTACTTTACCCGCAACCTCGAATCCTCAGCAGGTATGTCCCCGATCAGGTGGCAGTTTTGCCGCTGCAGGGATTGGGCTAGTTCGTCATCCGTGTGGCAGGAGAGGACGTCCTTGATAATGACGAGCGGATCTTTATTTTTTACCTCCTCTACCACCAGATTACCCTTCTTCCTTATTCGTTCGGTGACTTTTGTCATCTCTTCCCTGGTTCTGAAACCGACTACTACCTTTTGGTCCCTCGCCTTGCGCAGCCGTTCAACCCTCGTGCCCTCATTTCGGGCATCGACCGCCGTCCTTAGCTTCTCAATAACCTCTTCACCGGTGTCCTGATCATTGAGCGATGACACGACCACCGAGTGAAGAGGCTCTTGGATGTGCTGCTTAGGACCGGCGGCTATCTCCGCGAAGGTCGGACCTTGGCCTGCGACGTAGCAAGGGGCCAGATTGAGTTGCTCCGACAGAGCCCGGGTATGTTGTTGGCACTCCTCCAACGCCTGTTTGTGCTCTTTAAGGTCTGCCACCAGGCTCTTCATCAGTAGTGTCGGTTCATCCGTGGTGAGCTTTAATGGCGCGGCTAAAGGTAAGGCTACTGGTATGACTGCGGGTGCTGGTGCGACAGGGACCTTGCTTCCCTCTGACTCCTTAACCAGCTCATATAATCTATTTATGGCGTCAAGCACCGCCGTCTTAATCTCCGTCTTTAAGTTGCGAGAGCTGACCAAATGAAGCTTTGCCTTCTTTAAGCAAGCTCTCGCCTCCGCTGTGATGTTGGGGTAGCCGGTCTCAGATTTCTTTGGTGGTCCTGCGGTAGCCGCCGGTACCCGGCGCGTCTCCAAAGTGCTGGTTGTTTTCTGAGGGGTAGTTGGTGTGGCATCGCGCCTTGGGTTGGCTGGGGACTTGACCTGGGGCTCGACTTTCCCGGCCTCCCATTCCCCGATGCTACGCCTCACACAAGGAAGCGAGGACCCAGCCCTCTCAGTTGACCGCAGCAAAGCACCGGGGCCCGACGAGCTTGCGTCTTTGGCCGGTGTACGGAACATGTTGGTGGTTTGCGTGAAGGTGATATTCATACACAAACCAGTCAGAGGACACTGGCGATGATTTTGGGTCCCTGTAAAGGGGGGACAAACAAAGAATTTATCCTAGAATAAAATAAAATAAACTTGTCCTACGGCCGCACGACCGTAAGGTCAATAAAGGTACTAAAAATATAGGACTCCGTCAATGAAGCGTTTGAACACGTTGGTTTGTGCCTGGTCTTAATTAAATGAAGTAAAATTGATCTATAAGACAAAATTAAAAACAGAAACAAAATTTAAATTTTTTGGCAAAACCGAAAAGTTCACCTGGCTAGTGAGTAAAGGGTGGGTGGGAGGGCAATTTTTCGAATTTGTATGTTAGCTAGGCGCACGTGCGAGGTGTCAAAAGACGCGTCTCCGCGCGGGCTAGCGTTCTGTAATATTACTGGAATTTATGCAGAAGAAAAATTTTGACTTTTGGTCAAAAAACGGGTTTTTCGACCGAAAAGTATGTTAAAACCGGGAATTACGACTACCAAACGGGACTCGAGCACGCGGAACGCGCACCAGAATACAGGTAAGGCAGGCAAGTATCTATTTAAACTAAAACAAATGTGGTTTTGCAGAGAAATTTTTAGATAAAAATTAATTTAATTTTTCGTAAAGAAAAATATTGAAAATTTTTCTATGTCCTGAAACGAAAAAATATTTTCGTGCAAAAGTCAATTAAGATTAGTCAGATAGTAGGACGGAACCTGTTTACGATCAAAATAGCTGAAAACAGCTTCAAAATGCGTCACCTGGATGCAAAGTTATAACGGTTTGCTGTAAATACTGTTCTCCTAAGGTGGATTTCGACTATATAAGAATTTACTTGAATTAAAAGATTTCAAATTTCTATGTTGGCTAGGCGCACGTGCGAGGTGTCAAAAGACGCGTCTCCGCGCGGGCTAGCGTTCTGTAATATTACTGGAATTTATGCAGAAGAAAAATTTTGACTTTTGGTCAAAAAACGGGTTTTTCGACCGAAAAGTATGTTAAAACCGGGAATTACGACTACCAAACGGGACTCGAGCACGCGGAACGCGCACCAGAATACAGGTAAGGCAGGCAAGTATCTATTTAAACTAAAACAAATGTGGTTTTGCAGAGAAATTTTGAGATAAAAATTAATTTAATTTTTCGTAAAGAAAAATATTGAAAATTTTTCTATGTCCTGAAACGAAAAAATATTTTCGTGCAAAAGTCAATTAAGATTAGTCAGATAGTAGGACGGAACCTGTTTACGATCAAAATAGCTGAAAACAGCTTCAAAATGCGTCACCTGGATGCAAAGTTATAACGGTTTGCTGTAAATACTGTTCTCCTAAGGTGGATTTCGACTATATAAGAATTTACTTGAATTAAAAGATTTCAAATTTCTATGTTGGCTAGGCGCACGTGCGAGGTGTCAAAAGACGCGTCTCCGCGCGGGCTAGCGTTCTGTAATATTACTGGAATTTATGCAGAAGAAAAATTTTGACTTTTGGTCAAAAAACGGGTTTTTCGACCGAAAAGTATGTTAAAACCGGGAATTACGACTACCAAACGGGACTCGAGCACGCGGAACGCGCACCAGAATACAGGTAAGGCAGGCAAGTATCTATTTAAACTAAAACAAATGTGGTTTTGCAGAGAAATTTTTAGATAAAAATTAATTTAATTTTTCGTAAAGAAAAATATTGAAAATTTTTCTATGTCCTGAAACGAAAAAATATTTTCGTGCAAAAGTCAATTAAGATTAGTCAGATAGTAGGACGGAACCTGTTTACGATCAAAATAGCTGAAAACAGCTTCAAAATGCGTCACCTGGATGCAAAGTTATAACGGTTTGCTGTAAATACTGTTCTCCTAAGGTGGATTTCGACTATATAAGAATTTACTTGAATTAAAAGATTTCAAATTTCTATGTTGGCTAGGCGCACGTGCGAGGTGTCAAAAGACGCGTCTCCGCGCGGGCTAGCGTTCTGTAATATTACTGGAATTTATGCAGAAGAAAAATTTTGACTTTTGGTCAAAAAACGGGTTTTTCGACCGAAAAGTATGTTAAAACCGGGAATTACGACTACCAAACGGGACTCGAGCACGCGGAACGCGCACCAGAATACAGGTAAGGCAGGCAAGTATCTATTTAAACTAAAACAAATGTGGTTTTGCAGAGAAATTTTTAGATAAAAATTAATTTAATTTTTCGTAAAGAAAAATATTGAAAATTTTTCTATGTCCTGAAACGAAAAAATATTTTCGTGCAAAAGTCAATTAAGATTAGTCAGATAGTAGGACGGAACCTGTTTACGATCAAAATAGCTGAAAACAGCTTCAAAATGCGTCACCTGGATGCAAAGTTATAACGGTTTGCTGTAAATACTGTTCTCCTAAGGTGGATTTCGACTATATAAGAATTTACTTGAATTAAAAGATTTCAAATTTCTATGTTGGCTAGGCGCACGTGCGAGGTGTCAAAAGACGCGTCTCCGCGCGGGCTAGCGTTCTGTAATATTACTGGAATTTATGCAGAAGAAAAATTTTGACTTTTGGTCAAAAAACGGGTTTTTCGACCGAAAAGTATGTTAAAACCGGGAATTACGACTACCAAACGGGACTCGAGCACGCGGAACGCGCACCAGAATACAGGTAAGGCAGGCAAGTATCTATTTAAACTAAAACAAATGTGGTTTTGCAGAGAAATTTTTAGATAAAAATTAATTTAATTTTTCGTAAAGAAAAATATTGAAAATTTTTCTATGTCCTGAAACGAAAAAATATTTTCGTGCAAAAGTCAATTAAGATTAGTCAGATAGTAGGACGGAACCTGTTTACGATCAAAATAGCTGAAAACAGCTTCAAAATGCGTCACCTGGATGCAAAGTTATAACGGTTTGCTGTAAATACTGTTCTCCTAAGGTGGATTTCGACTATATAAGAATTTACTTGAATTAAAAGATTTCAAATTTCTATGTTGGCTAGGCGCACGTGCGAGGTGTCAAAAGACGCGTCTCCGCGCGGGCTAGCGTTCTGTAATATTACTGGAATTTATGCAGAAGAAAAATTTTGACTTTTGGTCAAAAAACGGGTTTTTCGACCGAAAAGTATGTTAAAACCGGGAATTACGACTACCAAACGGGACTCGAGCACGCGGAACGCGCACCAGAATACAGGTAAGGCAGGCAAGTATCTATTTAAACTAAAACAAATGTGGTTTTGCAGAGAAATTTTTAGATAAAAATTAATTTAATTTTTCGTAAAGAAAAATATTGAAAATTTTTCTATGTCCTGAAACGAAAAAATATTTTCGTGCAAAAGTCAATTAAGATTAGTCAGATAGTAGGACGGAACCTGTTTACGATCAAAATAGCTGAAAACAGCTTCAAAATGCGTCACCTGGATGCAAAGTTATAACGGTTTGCTGTAAATACTGTTCTCCTAAGGTGGATTTCGACTATATAAGAATTTACTTGAATTAAAAGATTTCAAATTTCTATGTTGGCTAGGCGCACGTGCGAGGTGTCAAAAGACGCGTCTCCGCGCGGGCTAGCGTTCTGTAATATTACTGGAATTTATGCAGAAGAAAAATTTTGACTTTTGGTCAAAAAACGGGTTTTTCGACCGAAAAGTATGTTAAAACCGGGAATTACGACTACCAAACGGGACTCGAGCACGCGGAACGCGCACCAGAATACAGGTAAGGCAGGCAAGTATCTATTTAAACTAAAACAAATGTGGTTTTGCAGAGAAATTTTTAGATAAAAATTAATTTAATTTTTCGTAAAGAAAAATATTGAAAATTTTTCTATGTCCTGAAACGAAAAAATATTTTCGTGCAAAAGTCAATTAAGATTAGTCAGATAGTAGGACGGAACCTGTTTACGATCAAAATAGCTGAAAACAGCTTCAAAATGCGTCACCTGGATGCAAAGTTATAACGGTTTGCTGTAAATACTGTTCTCCTAAGGTGGATTTCGACTATATAAGAATTTACTTGAATTAAAAGATTTCAAATTTCTATGTTGGCTAGGCGCACGTGCGAGGTGTCAAAAGACGCGTCTCCGCGCGGGCTAGCGTTCTGTAATATTACTGGAATTTATGCAGAAGAAAAATTTTGACTTTTGGTCAAAAAACGGGTTTTTCGACCGAAAAGTATGTTAAAACCGGGAATTACGACTACCAAACGGGACTCGAGCACGCGGAACGCGCACCAGAATACAGGTAAGGCAGGCAAGTATCTATTTAAACTAAAACAAATGTGGTTTTGCAGAGAAATTTTTAGATAAAAATTAATTTAATTTTTCGTAAAGAAAAATATTGAAAATTTTTCTATGTCCTGAAACGAAAAAATATTTTCGTGCAAAAGTCAATTAAGATTAGTCAGATAGTAGGACGGAACCTGTTTACGATCAAAATAGCTGAAAACAGCTTCAAAATGCGTCACCTGGATGCAAAGTTATAACGGTTTGCTGTAAATACTGTTCTCCTAAGGTGGATTTCGACTATATAAGAATTTACTTGAATTAAAAGATTTCAAATTTCTATGTTGGCTAGGCGCACGTGCGAGGTGTCAAAAGACGCGTCTCCGCGCGGGCTAGCGTTCTGTAATATTACTGGAATTTATGCAGAAGAAAAATTTTGACTTTTGGTCAAAAAACGGGTTTTTCGACCGAAAAGTATGTTAAAACCGGGAATTACGACTACCAAACGGGACTCGAGCACGCGGAACGCGCACCAGAATACAGGTAAGGCAGGCAAGTATCTATTTAAACTAAAACAAATGTGGTTTTGCAGAGAAATTTTTAGATAAAAATTAATTTAATTTTTCGTAAAGAAAAATATTGAAAATTTTTCTATGTCCTGAAACGAAAAAATATTTTCGTGCAAAAGTCAATTAAGATTAGTCAGATAGTAGGACGGAACCTGTTTACGATCAAAATAGCTGAAAACAGCTTCAAAATGCGTCACCTGGATGCAAAGTTATAACGGTTTGCTGTAAATACTGTTCTCCTAAGGTGGATTTCGACTATATAAGAATTTACTTGAATTAAAAGATTTCAAATTTCTATGTTGGCTAGGCGCACGTGCGAGGTGTCAAAAGACGCGTCTCCGCGCGGGCTAGCGTTCTGTAATATTACTGGAATTTATGCAGAAGAAAAATTTTGACTTTTGGTCAAAAAACGGGTTTTTCGACCGAAAAGTATGTTAAAACCGGGAATTACGACTACCAAACGGGACTCGAGCACGCGGAACGCGCACCAGAATACAGGTAAGGCAGGCAAGTATCTATTTAAACTAAAACAAATGTGGTTTTGCAGAGAAATTTTTAGATAAAAATTAATTTAATTTTTCGTAAAGAAAAATATTGAAAATTTTTCTATGTCCTGAAACGAAAAAATATTTTCGTGCAAAAGTCAATTAAGATTAGTCAGATAGTAGGACGGAACCTGTTTACGATCAAAATAGCTGAAAACAGCTTCAAAATGCGTCACCTGGATGCAAAGTTATAACGGTTTGCTGTAAATACTGTTCTCCTAAGGTGGATTTCGACTATATAAGAATTTACTTGAATTAAAAGATTTCAAATTTCTATGTTGGCTAGGCGCACGTGCGAGGTGTCAAAAGACGCGTCTCCGCGCGGGCTAGCGTTCTGTAATATTACTGGAATTTATGCAGAAGAAAAATTTTGACTTTTGGTCAAAAAACGGGTTTTTCGACCGAAAAGTATGTTAAAACCGGGAATTACGACTACCAAACGGGACTCGAGCACGCGGAACGCGCACCAGAATACAGGTAAGGCAGGCAAGTATCTATTTAAACTAAAACAAATGTGGTTTTGCAGAGAAATTTTTAGATAAAAATTAATTTAATTTTTCGTAAAGAAAAATATTGAAAATTTTTCTATGTCCTGAAACGAAAAAATATTTTCGTGCAAAAGTCAATTAAGATTAGTCAGATAGTAGGACGGAACCTGTTTACGATCAAAATAGCTGAAAACAGCTTCAAAATGCGTCACCTGGATGCAAAGTTATAACGGTTTGCTGTAAATACTGTTCTCCTAAGGTGGATTTCGACTATATAAGAATTTACTTGAATTAAAAGATTTCAAATTTCTATGTTGGCTAGGCGCACGTGCGAGGTGTCAAAAGACGCGTCTCCGCGCGGGCTAGCGTTCTGTAATATTACTGGAATTTATGCAGAAGAAAAATTTTGACTTTTGGTCAAAAAACGGGTTTTTCGACCGAAAAGTATGTTAAAACCGGGAATTACGACTACCAAACGGGACTCGAGCACGCGGAACGCGCACCAGAATACAGGTAAGGCAGGCAAGTATCTATTTAAACTAAAACAAATGTGGTTTTGCAGAGAAATTTTGAGATAAAAATTAATTTAATTTTTCGTAAAGAAAAATATTGAAAATTTTTCTATGTCCTGAAACGAAAAAATATTTTCGTGCAAAAGTCAATTAAGATTAGTCAGATAGTAGGACGGAACCTGTTTACGATCAAAATAGCTGAAAACAGCTTCAAAATGCGTCACCTGGATGCAAAGTTATAACGGTTTGCTGTAAATACTGTTCTCCTAAGGTGGATTTCGACTATATAAGAATTTACTTGAATTAAAAGATTTCAAATTTCTATGTTGGCTAGGCGCACGTGCGAGGTGTCAAAAGACGCGTCTCCGCGCGGGCTAGCGTTCTGTAATATTACTGGAATTTATGCAGAAGAAAAATTTTGACTTTTGGTCAAAAAACGGGTTTTTCGACCGAAAAGTATGTTAAAACCGGGAATTACGACTACCAAACGGGACTCGAGCACGCGGAACGCGCACCAGAATACAGGTAAGGCAGGCAAGTATCTATTTAAACTAAAACAAATGTGGTTTTGCAGAGAAATTTTTAGATAAAAATTAATTTAATTTTTCGTAAAGAAAAATATTGAAAATTTTTCTATGTCCTGAAACGAAAAAATATTTTCGTGCAAAAGTCAATTAAGATTAGTCAGATAGTAGGACGGAACCTGTTTACGATCAAAATAGCTGAAAACAGCTTCAAAATGCGTCACCTGGATGCAAAGTTATAACGGTTTGCTGTAAATACTGTTCTCCTAAGGTGGATTTCGACTATATAAGAATTTACTTGAATTAAAAGATTTCAAATTTCTATGTTGGCTAGGCGCACGTGCGAGGTGTCAAAAGACGCGTCTCCGCGCGGGCTAGCGTTCTGTAATATTACTGGAATTTATGCAGAAGAAAAATTTTGACTTTTGGTCAAAAAACGGGTTTTTCGACCGAAAAGTATGTTAAAACCGGGAATTACGACTACCAAACGGGACTCGAGCACGCGGAACGCGCACCAGAATACAGGTAAGGCAGGCAAGTATCTATTTAAACTAAAACAAATGTGGTTTTGCAGAGAAATTTTGAGATAAAAATTAATTTAATTTTTCGTAAAGAAAAATATTGAAAATTTTTCTATGTCCTGAAACGAAAAAATATTTTCGTGCAAAAGTCAATTAAGATTAGTCAGATAGTAGGACGGAACCTGTTTACGATCAAAATAGCTGAAAACAGCTTCAAAATGCGTCACCTGGATGCAAAGTTATAACGGTTTGCTGTAAATACTGTTCTCCTAAGGTGGATTTCGACTATATAAGAATTTACTTGAATTAAAAGATTTCAAATTTCTATGTTGGCTAGGCGCACGTGCGAGGTGTCAAAAGACGCGTCTCCGCGCGGGCTAGCGTTCTGTAATATTACTGGAATTTATGCAGAAGAAAAATTTTGACTTTTGGTCAAAAAACGGGTTTTTCGACCGAAAAGTATGTTAAAACCGGGAATTACGACTACCAAACGGGACTCGAGCACGCGGAACGCGCACCAGAATACAGGTAAGGCAGGCAAGTATCTATTTAAACTAAAACAAATGTGGTTTTGCAGAGAAATTTTTAGATAAAAATTAATTTAATTTTTCGTAAAGAAAAATATTGAAAATTTTTCTATGTCCTGAAACGAAAAAATATTTTCGTGCAAAAGTCAATTAAGATTAGTCAGATAGTAGGACGGAACCTGTTTACGATCAAAATAGCTGAAAACAGCTTCAAAATGCGTCACCTGGATGCAAAGTTATAACGGTTTGCTGTAAATACTGTTCTCCTAAGGTGGATTTCGACTATATAAGAATTTACTTGAATTAAAAGATTTCAAATTTCTATGTTGGCTAGGCGCACGTGCGAGGTGTCAAAAGACGCGTCTCCGCGCGGGCTAGCGTTCTGTAATATTACTGGAATTTATGCAGAAGAAAAATTTTGACTTTTGGTCAAAAAACGGGTTTTTCGACCGAAAAGTATGTTAAAACCGGGAATTACGACTACCAAACGGGACTCGAGCACGCGGAACGCGCACCAGAATACAGGTAAGGCAGGCAAGTATCTATTTAAACTAAAACAAATGTGGTTTTGCAGAGAAATTTTTAGATAAAAATTAATTTAATTTTTCGTAAAGAAAAATATTGAAAATTTTTCTATGTCCTGAAACGAAAAAATATTTTCGTGCAAAAGTCAATTAAGATTAGTCAGATAGTAGGACGGAACCTGTTTACGATCAAAATAGCTGAAAACAGCTTCAAAATGCGTCACCTGGATGCAAAGTTATAACGGTTTGCTGTAAATACTGTTCTCCTAAGGTGGATTTCGACTATATAAGAATTTACTTGAATTAAAAGATTTCAAATTTCTATGTTGGCTAGGCGCACGTGCGAGGTGTCAAAAGACGCGTCTCCGCGCGGGCTAGCGTTCTGTAATATTACTGGAATTTATGCAGAAGAAAAATTTTGACTTTTGGTCAAAAAACGGGTTTTTCGACCGAAAAGTATGTTAAAACCGGGAATTACGACTACCAAACGGGACTCGAGCACGCGGAACGCGCACCAGAATACAGGTACGGCAGGCAAGTATCTATTTAAACTAAAACAAATGTGGTTTTGCAGAGAAATTTTGAGATAAAAATTAATTTAATTTTTCGTAAAGAAAAATATTGAAAATTTTTCTATGTCCTGAAACGAAAAAATATTTTCGTGCAAAAGTCAATTAAGATTAGTCAGATAGTAGGACGGAACCTGTTTACGATCAAAATAGCTGAAAACAGCTTCAAAATGCGTCACCTGGATGCAAAGTTATAACGGTTTGCTGTAAATACTGTTCTCCTAAGGTGGATTTCGACTATATAAGAATTTACTTGAATTAAAAGATTTCAAATTTCTATGTTGGCTAGGCGCACGTGCGAGGTGTCAAAAGACGCGTCTCCGCGCGGGCTAGCGTTCTGTAATATTACTGGAATTTATGCAGAAGAAAAATTTTGACTTTTGGTCAAAAAACGGGTTTTTCGACCGAAAAGTATGTTAAAACCGGGAATTACGACTACCAAACGGGACTCGAGCACGCGGAACGCGCACCAGAATACAGGTAAGGCAGGCAAGTATCTATTTAAACTAAAACAAATGTGGTTTTGCAGAGAAATTTTTAGATAAAAATTAATTTAATTTTTCGTAAAGAAAAATATTGAAAATTTTTCTATGTCCTGAAACGAAAAAATATTTTCGTGCAAAAGTCAATTAAGATTAGTCAGATAGTAGGACGGAACCTGTTTACGATCAAAATAGCTGAAAACAGCTTCAAAATGCGTCACCTGGATGCAAAGTTATAACGGTTTGCTGTAAATACTGTTCTCCTAAGGTGGATTTCGACTATATAAGAATTTACTTGAATTAAAAGATTTCAAATTTCTATGTTGGCTAGGCGCACGTGCGAGGTGTCAAAAGACGCGTCTCCGCGCGGGCTAGCGTTCTGTAATATTACTGGAATTTATGCAGAAGAAAAATTTTGACTTTTGGTCAAAAAACGGGTTTTTCGACCGAAAAGTATGTTAAAACCGGGAATTACGACTACCAAACGGGACTCGAGCACGCGGAACGCGCACCAGAATACAGGTAAGGCAGGCAAGTA